>CM023358.1:10119716-10130047 GCA_013282895.1 Eriosoma lanigerum | reverse complement strand
TATATATATATATATATATATATATGCGTGAGACGCAATATAGACTATATTTTACTTAGAATTAGAATTATGACAAATAGTAGATATGATTAAAATAACACAAAATTTACTTATATTGATATATTTCACAGTTATTATAGAATCTTATAAAAAATCAAGTAATTAATCGTTCAAAATTCTACAAAATTCTACTTAAAAATATTATATTAATACACAATTATTTCATAATTTTTACCTTTTACTTTAAATTAATTTTATAGCCGTTGTTGAGGATTTGATCGGTTTTGGTTCTTGGATAGAAGAGAGTTGTTATAGACTTTTAGCTTTATAAATTTTTTTATTTTAAATAATTCAAAAGACTTATAAAACTACACACGCGAGACGATGTTGACTACATGGTGTGTGCGTTGCGACTGATTAATATAATAATATGAGTTTGCGGACATTTCCAAACAACATTATTCTTATTATTATCTTAAATCTATAAGTGCATTTATAGGTAATATCTCGCGCCAACAGCCGTATTATTGGTGTGGAATAAAAAATCTACTCTATTTTATAAATATAAACCTAATTCAGGGCTATCCTCTTTCGTTCCTTCTGTCCTTGAAGAGATAAGCAGTGTAATAATATTATATTATATTATAATTAAGATTTGAATGGAATAATATTGCATTTTATAAAAGATTTTGAGCGAAATATAATAATTCAGATATATAATATACTGCGTTACAGGACGAACCACGAAACAATAAAACGGCTCTTATCAGAGACGCCAAATGAGAACCTAGCGTGTACTAGTCGACACGTCACAAAAACGACTAGATTTAACACCACCGAGAACAATAGCGACGCGCTTAACGCCATCTATTAGAGACAAAACCTAAGAAACACAAAATAAGTGTAACCACAAACAAAACGTCAACAGAATGCATTTGATATACGTATAAAAGATACGACAACGAGAAAGCGTTGGAGACAGTTGTGTTGGTGAAACCACATTAAAGGGTGAAAACACCTTCTGAAAAACCCAGTATTCAATGTATTAAAAAAAACGTAACAAACGGAAGTCGTCTCACCTTCGGATCTAATATCAAAAGTACCATTCGTAGGGCAATCCTAGTTCGTCGTATACTGTATCCTGACTTGAACAGGATAAGCTCAATTCCGTTACCGGACCGTATTATACTTTTTAAAATTTACGTAATACCTATTATGACATAGGCTGGTTCTGAATTTGGGCCTTACATTTCAAGAACTAATTGGTGCCATCTAGAGGCGGTGTAGACTATAAACCTCAGTAGCAATTTTGTTATGGCATTCAATGTCAAAAATGTCTTCCAGAATAAATCAAGGGCAATCCAACTTAAATATAATATTTTAAATTAGACCAGGACAGTAGCGGATTTACGAGAGGGGTCCATGGGGTCTGGACCCCCCCCCCCCCTCCTGACACCAATATATGACGTACCAATACTGAAATAATATGTTAAAACATAGTGTTTAATCCTATCCAATCTATTCTTGTGTACACAAACGGAAAAGTACCTACCAAATTAGTATGTGCTTTTATATAAAAACCCTATATATATAAACCTATATGCGTATGTAACATTAAATTGCTGATAATAATAATACGATTATATTTAAATATAGTCAATTATTATAGATATACAATTTTATATTATTATGGATTCTAAGCGAAGCAAGGAATATATTGGTTTTACAATGATGACTTTTTTTTTGTCTCTGAAAACATTATTTCTGATAAAAATAATGGTTTAATTATTATGAATAAAGTATGCTTTCAATAGAAAATTGCATCTAGCTGATACATTATAAGCTCATTTTTCTCAAAAGTTTTTCCTTAGAAAAAGAAAAATTACCAAAAAATGACGAAAATCGGCAAAATTACGGTTTCAATTATTTCAAATTGAAATAACTGTCTATTTACCACAACCGGGATATGCTTTCTTTAGAAATTGCATGTAGTTAGTACTTTATTTAGCTCATATTTTAAATTTCTCAAAAGTGTAAAACGTCAAATTTCACGGAAATCGTAATTTTGATGAAATTGATTTTAGATTTTAGATAATATTTATTTTTAAAAATTGTTTTATTTAATAAATAATGAGTAACAAAAAAATTATATTTCATAAAAAAAAAAAAAATGTAATTTATGTTTGTCAAAAATGAAGATTCTACAAATTTTGCAACTTTTCAACCATTTTTCGGTACCTAGATTAGCGATATAGAGAAACTTTTGCGAATTTTGAATAATGAGCTAAATATAGTATCAACAAGATACAATTTTTTATAGTATGCAAACTTATATTTGATAATCGGATCATTAACTCTGATCAAACATTTGCTTTCTGACATGAAAAAAAAACACACATATGTAATTGAAAAACATACACATTCTTTGCTTCGCTCAGAATTTAAAATTCTTAATACTCCTTTTATGTATTATCATTTAATTTTGAATTCTAAAATTACCAACTATTCAACATAAATTTAATATGACTTGATGGATATTTTGAAATATGATATTATGAAAACTATATTTTACAAGGAATTCAGATGTCCTTACTTTATTATATTTGCTTAGCATAAAAAATTGTATATAAGTTCTATATTATTAGTAGTATAATTAAGTAGAAATATTTTATAAAAATGTTTTTATTTTATTTAATATTTTATAACGACTTTAATATAAATGTATAAACAGTGAATTACCGTAATTACCCTTACATATTTTAGATCCAGATAATGAAATTTCGTTTGATTTATTTATACAAAATGGTACGTTACATTATTCCATTAATATAAAATACCTAATAAACGAATAATTACTGTGTTACAAAATAATTCAAAATTATATAATATTATATATCTCTAAAGTAGCCCAATTAATAAATTCTATGATTACGGCGATGTATATAAATTTTAACCTAATCTTAGAAATGTGCATTTGGTTACTACACCAGTGTCAATTTTAAATTAAAATAATACACCAACAGCATATAAATTATTAAAAATAATTTTGAGAAGAGAAATTGTGTGACTGGTTTTTTATGCAATGGAAACACAATTGTTATTAAATATAATTATTTATATGAATATTATATTTTATATTTTATACTGTTCGACTTTGTCACGATTGTTAAATATTTAATCAATAAGAAATATTTGTAAATCGTTGGAATGGGAAAATTGGTTCAATAGTCATGGCCTGTGTGACGCCAGATCTAACGCCAATTATTATTTTTCCTTTGAGAACATTTAAGAACAGTTACATATGCTGCCCCACCGACAAATGTTCATAATTTAAAACAAAAATTTTGGAAACGTGCAGGCGACTAAAACCAGAACAAATTAAACTTCTTATGAAAAAAAACTAATGCGACGTTTCCAAACGTGTTTAGAATATAATGGAAATTATTTTGAACAATTTATTAAATCAATTATAAAATAAACTAATTAATTAATATTTATTAAAATATTACATATTTATAAATATCCATGAATTAAAATCAATAAAACGGTCAATTTTTCAAAATGCAATAGTATTTCGAATCTAATAAAAAAAAAAAATATTACCATTAAAAAAATGTAAATCTTATTACACATGCACACACTTAAATTGTGAAAATTTTGAAAATTAGCTCAATGTGCGCTGATATATCCCTATCATGAAAAAATGTCCATCTCGATCTAAGGTCATCCGGTTAAAATATTTAATGTTACTATTAAGTGAAACACATTTGTATATTTGTGTGACTTGACATACATAATCCCATTGGTTTATAAAAAAAACCTAATTCCAAACCCTCGCCAGGTTGTGATATTATACATTTTAAAATAATTGTACACAAGAAAGGTATATTTATTTTAGTTATACTAAAATAATAAAAATATTTAAACCATGTTTAATGAAATAGATTTTAATTATCATTTTACCAATAATAATTATTTTTATAGCTAATGAAACTAGACAAAATGAGTTAATAGAAGTGTTCAATTTTTCGTATTATTCGTGTTTTGGTAAATAATATATTAATATGTTCTTAATTTTAAGATAATGATGTTTATAATAATAAGTAATATAATATATTTTATATAGCATATGTTCGTTTTAGCTCAAATACGAGATAATACTCATAATAAATACATTTTATACTATGTGCATAATGTTATTTTTAAGTATAGATATTTCAAAACGTTGAATAAATATATTTAATATAATATTAGGATTATTTAATCAATATGTGAAGTTTTAAATTACTTAATTTATATTAAAACAAATGATACTTGAGTATGTATTAAATATTTGCTATGTTTTTAAATTAATATTTATGTGTCCCTCCTCTAGATATATATTATTAATCATTAACTAGAATATAAATTTATAGATGTTTATATCCATTTATAATATATACAAATCCTAATTACCATTTCCATATATGGTATGTCAAGAGAAGGAGTAAATGTACCATTTTTCCCCAGACCATCGACTTCAAAGGATCCCACACAGCAAAACAAATCTTATGAATTTGAATATTTATATCTATATATTATTTTAAATGATAAACGAGTAAAATAATAAATTAATATTTAAAGTCATCATAATACTATATTTTTTAACATGGTCTTTGAATTTCCATAAATTTAATTTGCTATACTGAACATTTATTATCATTAAATACTTTCCTGCATTTTTATTTTGTTATCAATGTTTAAAGTGATTAATTTTATCTAGTAGATAAACTATACCATTAATCTGATACATTTTATTATATTGTTTTTAATTTTTTTTTAGATGTAAACTTAAATTGTCTATACTTGCTAAAAAAAATACGATAATAATTGAAATTTAAAATCATGTTTAGTAGGTACCTACAAATTGAATATTATACAACACTCGGTAACACAATTTAAACAAGAAACTACATATACATGATTCTCAAAAGACGGCGCTTATTGAATATTATGAACAAATAAAAAATAAAAAAGTTGCGTTAGTTTTGGTAAAATATTTGAAATCAAGTTAAAAAATAAATTACATTTTCTGTGAATTTTGATATGTTTCTGCTATTTTCTGGTAGTTTTCTTCTTCTAAAGTAAAACTATTGAGAGATTCGAAAAAAATTAGCAACTAGATATAAATAGCAATTCTCTACTAAAAGCACACCCTACTTGTGATATTCGGATCATTATTTCTGCCCAAAATAGTATCTTTATACGTAGAAGAAAAAAAAAACAAATCATTTTAAAACCAAATAGCTCCACTCAAAAAGTAATGAAAATATTTTTTATTAATTATACTAATTGCGTATACCTAATATTAATTATTGGTGTAGGATATAAAACTATTATTTATACGAATCAATACGAGTCAATCAATCAATCAAGTCGTAGTAAAACGTATTTACTACATAAAAGAATAAATATTTAAGGAGTTCAGAATAAGAATAAAAAATAATTATAGGCCCCATGTTCTGGAATGTCCTAGGCCCTGAAAAATCTCATTACTTTGTAGATGGTTGAATTAAATTTAATTAAACAGAACAATTTAAATTCTTTAAAATATTTAAAAATAATTCAAGCATATACAATTATATAATAAAGGATTGCAAACTAGATAACTGACGAAAATAAAAACATGAAACTCACATAATTTCGATGAGCAAAAAAAGAAAGAAAACAAAATATATATTATTGTTACACGATAGATCTAGTTCATCTATGTATGCTCCATATCAAAATAAAAATATTAAACTTCAATTAGAGAAAAAATCTTTCAAACAACAATTTGAGTAAGTAACATTAAGAAATGTATAAACAAAAAAAAAATGAATATTTAAAATTATTTTTGAATAAGAATAGTGTAATAATTCACAAATAAAGAAAATAAAAAAGTTTTGAAAAAGGGTGTTTAATTAGGTGGTTAATTATCACAATAATTGAAGTTATTATCTTCCTTCAGTAGCGTGAAGATTCGGAATCGGGAGATCAAAAGTATTTAAGATATGTATTGATATGGAATACGTATTCCACTTGTTTTTTACATATATGTATCAATATAATATTCTACATTTGTATTATATTAATAAATGAAAACACCTTCATACTGAACAAGTGGTGAGCAAAATTATAAAGCTAAAGTTGCGATAATTTACATTATAGATACTTACCCGTGAGTGAAGCTCATCAACTGTATTTAATTGAAAAAGATCAAAATGAGAATATCCGTTCGGATAATTGATTATATTATTAGAACATTTTTAAAATAAATTAGCAATACTCGTGAACAAGAGAGGAAAGACTTGTATGACAATTGGTAAGTCTCGCCACGTAAACACTCGGTGGAACAACGAAAACTTTGAATGTTATCCAAAACGTACTTCCCATGCATACTGAGTGAACGGATTGACCTGCAAGAACCGACTGGTCTGGAAGTGCATAATGCACTTATATTTATGACTTTTTTAGGTGTTATGAACTATTATCAGTTTAGTCGTGACATTACTATCTTTATGTTTATATTAATTTTTATTTACATATATTTTATTTTTATGTTATCTTAATAATGCTGTACACTCAAGATGTTGTAATATAAGTTGATATTGGGAAAAGCCGATCTAAATAAATAAATAATAACATACCTAGAATACTTGTTAAGGTACATATTGTACATATTAATGTAGCATATCCTGTTTTTTCTTTAATATTTTATATAAGTTAATAGTTGCCGATTCTGACGCCGTTGTGCCGTTCGGTGTAAAACGAATAAAGTCTTAGAATATATTTTAGTAAATTCTTTGAAATAATTAATATATTTATTTATGGTAGGTATAATGTCATGTATTAATTTAACTGTTATGTTTTTAACGATATTTTCGGCTCGTCGCTTTTTATTTGATTATAATGTGATCTGTTGTATATATCAATATATTACGGGGATTTACGTATGTAAAGTTGGACCTCCAAGTTATTCTATTGCATTCAAACATACAACAATATTTTGAAACTTAATTGCAAGTAATTGATAATTGTATAAGATCAATTATGTAATATAGTTGAGATTATTATTTAATATTAAATCGTTAACTGATAAAAATAAGAGTGCATTATGAATGAGTAAGACAATTGTACGCTTTTTTATAGTCGTTTTGCTTCTTAAATATATAACCTTTAAAACTTTTTGATATTTGGTGACATATTATTATAATAATCATAATATAAGTATTGATGTGATTTTCTTTGTTTGTGTATATATTTTATTTTCAATTTCTGGGCAAACTGAGAGAATGTGTGTTTGTATATTGTATTAAAACTCTGAAAACATTTAACAACGTAGTTAACGACAGTATTTATACAGTCTGATATTTCGATTTTTTAATATCAGTATTCAGTTTAATGTTAAAAAAAAAATCAAAATACAAAAACAAAAACAAATAAAAAATTACTCACAGAAAATAATTAAGTGTATAAAAATGATAATTAACGGTTTTTCAATTGAACGTTTGATAGGTAGCCCTAATAAAAATGGTAAGTAAAATTATAATTTTAAAATCCTAATATCTACAAACACTATACGTGACATTATTATTCTACAAGGAAGATGTATTGTATACTCCTATAAATTAAATTCTCTAAAATAATCATTTCAAAAATATCAATATTGTCACTCATTTGAACTTCTGTTTTAAAGTATGTTTAAATATATATACTAAAAGAATTTAGCCTAATATGTAATATAATCAAACAAAAACATAATATGAATTATTTAAAATACATAAAACAAAATGTTACACTACATCATTATATGTTTTAATATTTCATTTGTCATCGAAAAAAAAACATTAGTTATTACATTATCCAAATATAATGGTTCAGTAACATCACATTGTGTAGTTTTAATAATTAATGAAAATAACTAGTTTTACGAATTTTAGTTTTTACGAGTATAACATATCACTTATTCAAAAATTAACAATTTTTTTTTTTCAAAAATTACTATTATGAACGTAACTCTATCTCAGAATAATAAAGAATAAATAAGAGTATCAAAATTCGTATTTAAAATGATATTTGACTTATAAATCTTAGTTCAATCGAAATGAGAACTCAGGCAACCCAACACTCACATAAATTATGTAAAGGAAAATTGTGCAATTTAATTTAAAAATTATAGTCAATGATATATGCTTTATCTATTTTATTTTTAGTGAAAAGTGTTAAATACCACACATATGTTATACATAATATGAGAAGTAAGTATTTAATCAATTATGTATAATTAATATCATTGATAATATTTATTTATTCTCATTGCAATATGAATGAATGAATGATACAAGTTTTCAAAATCGTTTAAGGAGTTATTGAATTTTTCGAGTTATAAAATTGAATTGTACGAGTATAGCATTATTTATAAAATAATAGACAACTTTAACTGTTATAAAAAAGTCTTTATTGCTAATAATATTTTCAACAAATAATCAGTACATAATATTTTGTTTAATTATTTATTAGTTACACCCTCTAAATTAAACAGTATATTGGATATATCAGAATGACACTCGTTAAAATATATATACGTATTTGATATACTGTCAATATTGTTAGAAATATTTATACTAGCAATATATGATCTCATGCTAAAATTATTATAAGTGAGTAATATCCAAATATAAGTCGTTACACAATATACATAGTTCTAAATTTAAAAACCTAAATAGGAGACTGAAATATTATCATTTGGTAAAATAACTAACTATATAATTCAGTTAGCATTTTACCAATGACGGCATTAGATAATACATTATTTAATAAAATTGTACATGATACAGGTATTAATTAAATTAAATTAAATGTTTATTTTCTTTGTGTTATTAATATATTACTTAACTATTATTTTAAATAAATATATCATAGATATGGTATATTTCATGATTCATTACTAATAAACTATATACAATTTTTTTACCTTCAATATTTTTATAACTTATCAGAATTAATCACAAGTATAATGGAAAAAAATATCACATTAGAACTGGGTAAGTATATTTAACCTATATTAACTTAACCTTAATATATTTTTTTTTATTATATAATTATAAATCAAATAAGTTATAAATTATAACTTATAATATTCGGCTTTTTTTAAGATAGGTTATTAATTTGTTTCACATTAGATTAGTAATTATTAGTTTCGTAATACTATATGACGTATAACCTGAGACGTTATGCTTATTATTATATTTGATGCAGCCTCTTATATGAATATCTTGGATAATGGATACTATTATGGTTTATTACTATAATCATACTACTATAAATACAGCTATATTGGATAAATGATAGCTAGTCCCAGGAGACTATCGCAAGCCGCCGGGTGTAGTTTAAAACATTGTGTAGTAGTTAGAAAAAAATAAAAATATTGGGGGGGGGGGTATTTCGGTAAGGGATGATAAAAAGATGGTAAAAGGGGTATTTTACAAACTAACTACTCAATATATTTAAATGTATAAAATTATGTACTTACCTCTCTTTGAGCGGGTGTGGTAGTCGATACCTATTAGATAACTTTATAATTTAGATATTGGATGTGAAATGGATTTACATTGAGATTAAAATAAATAATAATAAAGCACATTATATTAATTTGTTAATTGTAATGAAATGTGAACTACCACAGTGTGAATGTATTCAATAGTTATGTTAAAGTTTCAGATATTAATTTAATGTTAATTTAAGTTTACGGGACAGAGTGTCAAAGTGACAGTGTAAAAGTCACTTTGAAACAGAGTGGCGAGCTGAGCAAATTTACTCTTTTTATAATGCTTTTGCTCTGATTCAAAGGTTATTAATTATTTCATCATTTTTTTATTGATAATTAAATTTAATATAATTATTATACTGTGGTATTTTACATATCTAATTTTTATTTTTTATTGAACGTAATTTTTCTATTATAATAATTATTCTATATTTCCGATGGTCCGGATGTTCACAATTATAATTAATAATACTTAATCTATTACTGTGATATTCCATGTTCAATAAGTTTAGTTTATTATCTATAATATTAATTGGTATTATTTAGCTATTCTGAATATTACAATTGCACCTTGTTTTTGATTTCATAATAAATTAACTAACATATCGATTTTTAAAAAAATTGTATTATTATATTAAGGGCTTGTAAAAGTTATTATAGTGTTATGAAAATAATATTTGAAACGATTGAAATGTGTAAACGTAACTAAAACGAAAAACGAAAATTAATAATACCATTAAACAAAACAAAACATAAAACATCA
>CM023358.1:10077640-10119706 GCA_013282895.1 Eriosoma lanigerum | reverse complement strand
GCTTTTTATCAGTCATTTGTTTCTCTATCGGCGTCAATTTGCCACGGTAACCGTTATGCCATTATTTGGCCTGCCTAAGGTCATCTAGCCAGGTTAAACCAGTGGCGACTGCCGGGTGAGGCAAGTGAGACTGTGATACACATGGTTCTAGTTACGATTATACAGAATGGGGAATGATATTTCTCGACTGTAAAAAATTTTAAATTGATATTTATTATTGTATTTACTGAAAAATTTGAGGTATAGGGAATATGTAAATAATGAGTCTCTCGTTGTCACGTGGCACATCGCGCCGTCGCGGCACGAATACCGCAAGTCTACACGATTGCGGTCGCACGAAACGCAATAACAATACTCTCCTTATTATATCTAATATCATTGATTAAAGATAGTACTATCAATAAATCTATAATCAATGCTAGTATAATCTGTAGTATCATATTACATGGCGTCAGCGTCGAGAGTCGATGTTAGTCGAATATCGCCGACAAATTCCGAAAGGACTAGAAATATTTTTCCTCATTTATAGTTGTGAATTACAAATATATTAAATGGTGGGGTAACCGGAAAATGTATGATTGATTGAGGCTGGAAATAATTTTTCTAACAACAATAACATCTATAAGTTCTTATTACCATCGACAATTTTTCACTAAATGTCAAATATAAAAATTTTAATATTAGATCCATGTCTAAAATATATTTAGCCATGATTATGTTCAAAACAATAATACCCACAGACCACAGTGTATAATCGATAACAAATAAAGTGTACAGTATAAAGATAAACCCCTGCATATTTGGTTTAATTTATTTTAACTTTTCTAGATAGCGTTTTGATTATTTTGAATATATTTTATTGTTTGTTAATTAAAAATGAAGATACACCTATAGTTTCGTATATAATTAAATAATTTTATATATAATAATACTTTTAAACAAATTTGTTTCTCGAAATAATTTTAGGAATATATCTGCCTCACCAATTTATTGGCCCACCAGCCGCCACCAGGTTAAACCATTAACATCGAACCATAAGGATTTATTTTCAAATTTTTATTTACAACTTTGGTGTGAGATTTTAAATTATTAAAAAGGTTTATTAACATTTTATAAAATTTATTCTACAACGAAGTTAATTACAAATCATACAGTGGTACTGAGTTCGACACTTTAGCATGTTACTTGTAGTTTCACAACACTTATTATTAACTAAATGATTATGAAATTATTACTATTTATATTAAAATAAATTAGATTGTTAGGTTATCCCTTATTTAATATATTATTTTTTAATTTTCATATTTACGTACAATAATATTAAATTATTTTATTTTTATGCTGCTATAGTTCTAATATTATAATTGTAGAAAGCAATAATTGCAAATTTATTAGAATGTTAATAATAATAACAATAATAATAAATGTAAATTTACTTGTATTTTTATATTTATCAGAAATCGTATTATTATGGGATGAGTATAATAGTTCAAGTAAATATAGTTTATCAAATTTACAATACTGAAAATATTAGATTGAAACACAATTTTTAGAAGCTTATTTACCTTTAAGAAACATTGACTTGAAAACTTAAGCCAATTACATAATTCATGTAATTGTAGTATAATTTGACAATTTATACATATTCATGGTATTATAAAAAATAATCTATATCTATATAATAATCTATTGGATGTTATAGTTTTAGTATACCAAGTTAGATAATTCGGAATTTTTTAATTATCAAAGTTAATAATATATATCCGTTAAGATTACCTAATTTAATATGACTTGGTAAATATTCTGAAATATGTTATGAAAACTTTATTATATATAATAGTTATAGATTTTGTACGCTTCTATACCATTCCAGTATCTGTTTATTTTATAAAATTCGATTACATTAAAATAAATGTATATTCGTACTATATATTATTAACAAAATTAAGTAAATAATATTATTATACTCATGGCTAATTATAAAAATATGACAGAAACTGTATAAAATGTTGTTATCGATTGCGCATGTATTAATATTCTATGGTATTTCATGAAAGAAAATATCAGCTGGCAGTGATCCATAGAGTAAATTATCAGCTGTTTAAATCATGTGACATATCTCAATCAATATTCATGTGTGACCAATTATAATTGATATTTGATGACAATTGATAATGAATTCATTGCTAGTTGCCGCAATGTGTGCACCTGCGTTCACATATTTGATGTATAATTAATATGCTGCTAAATAATTAGCCATGAATCATGATTAATATACTCATGTCCTAATTTTATTAAATTGTATTAAACGATTTTAATGACCGTAATTATATATTTTAGCATCAGAACACATTACAATTGATCAATATATTTTAAACGTAAGTTAAATTATTTAAATATTCCATAAATATAGAATACCAAATAAACGAATATAATTAGTGTTGCTATAAGATAAATATACTTCTATATATTTTGTTTTCAGGAATATTAGCGTATTCAACCTAGTCTCTATCAATCAATTTGTGAATCGTTTAATAAAATTATATATTTCGTTCTAAATAGTTATTTTAATAAAATGTAACGAGAATTTTACCGTTTAATTCTTTTATGGTTTATTTGGTTTAGTTATGGAGGTCAATTGAGTAAACACTATAAACCACTTTAAATATTATACTATTAATAATTAATATTATACTTACATTATTACACCAAATATACAATAAAATACGATAAATTAATTTTAGTACAATATTGAACAAGACTCTATATAATGTGAGAAAAAATGAATAACTGTGTATAACTGACTAACTAACTTACTGATTGATTGTCTGGTTGTGTAGCGCTTTACATAAACCAAAGAATATTCTCAGTGCAGCAACAGCCGCATACGACGGCCACTCAAAATTCGTCTGTTCTCATGCATCCGCACTAAAATACACGATTAGTCGACCTTCGTCGTCACTTGTCAGTTTTCGCGGTTAGTGGTTACCTGTGTATATATCCTGAGACAAATATCAAATCTTGTTTTGAAGGGAAATTGCCAGACTTGTGCCACTAATATACAACTAATGGACCGACTACACCGTGGCCCACGAGAGAAGTAAACCGCGTCACGACCAAAACGTGTGATTTTTCGCGCATCCCCGCCCATCATCCGCCCATTTGACATACCATTAGCGGTCGACAGCGCTGTATAGTATGTGGCATAACGTATAACATATTAATATAGTACTCGCTCCACCCACTTTATTCCTATTAGGTGGGGAAAAAATGGTTGCTACCGTCAACTGTATGCGCGAAATGGTTTACTTCTCTCGTGAGCCACGGTATAGTTGTTTTAAACACATTATCGTTGTTTATTAAGTCGGAGCGAAATCATTTAGATGTGCAAGGCGTATGCGTTCTCCCGTGGCATGGAGTATAACTATCTCTGTACTGTAATGCAGAGCTTGAGCTAATGGGCAGTTCTAGTCTATATAGGCTGTTCTAAATTTAAATGGGGAGTTGTACATACATACGTATTAGGTTAGTACCTAAAATATGTTATTTCTATGTTTTATCGTGAAATATAGTTTTAAAATTATTTATTTGAATTCAATATAGATATTTAAATATTCTCTATAAAATTTTTTTGTATTTGAAAGTATAATTTTCAATTTTTTTCAATAAAATAAAATAAAAGGCAAACAAAAAGATTATTTTAATGGTGTCTTCTATGAAATTAATATGTGTGAAATGTTTAACCCACTATGTAAACGATAAATTCACAGCAGCTCTAATATTACAATATTTTACGATAAATAGCTTCGATTACATTGAAGACCATTAAGTTGCAGTGGCAGCTCATCAGAGGAGTCTTTGAGATATCGACTTCTGATAAAAAAAAGTAATAACGCAATCAAAAAGTTTGAAGAAATTAAAAAATCGGATTATAACTTAATATTTTTATCTATTTTGAAAATAATTATTACGGTTTTTCCATTTTCGATATTAATATTGATAACATAATATTTTGTATTCTATTTTTACATTATTAATGATCAATAATAATAATACGGGCAAAATATATGGATAACTATGACGGTTTCTAGTTCGGGAGTTAGTCGTTTGAGAGGCTCAATTGTGTATACAAATTTCATATGCATGACAAGGTGGAAGATGAGGACTACCCTACAAACTACTTGTATAGATGTTATTCAAAACACGAAAACCTACAGCGTGTAGTGCGTCCGAAGAAAAAAGAAGAAGAATTTAATTAGAATATAAATATACAGGGTGTTTCTGAAATGCATGAGGAGACTAATATAGGCATATTCAGTAGGATGAGCAAAATGAAAATATTTTTGAAATTTTTGTCCACCTTCAATATCTGAATTTTATCGATATATCCTTAGAACAGTACCTTAAATGTAAAAATAAATACGCATATAGTATTTCTTGCAAAGTTCTCATACAAATCGAGATATGACATCGTTTTTGAGCTTGTCGCGTGTTTTTGACGCTTGGTATCGCCAGAACAAAATAAATGGTGTAATATATCATTTTGTATGAGAAATTCGCAAGAAAAATGGTAATGTAGTTTATTTGTTTTTATTTAGCACGCCTGATTAATTAGAATAATTTTTACATTGAAGACTAACAAAAATCAATTGCAAAATATTAAAAAAAAAAAATTATTTTATAAAATGTGTCTAATGTTCCCCACTATTCACGTACATCAACATTTTAGTATTTATAAATTAAAGAATTTAATGTTTTTAATTTTAGTTTTAAGTGTTTAAATTTTTAGGTATTATAAATTGTTATAAAATGTTGTAAATAGGTATCTATTAATAGGTTTAATGTCATAAACTCATAAAATAGATAAATGCCTTTAAACTGGTATTCCAGTTATTAATATAACGGTAACTTGTTAGATATTATAGTTTATACCTATTTATTATTATAAATATTGTGTAATTGTACTTTTATCGTTATTATTACAATATTAATTTATACAAAATCGTATAAAATTTGAATTTCGACAAATTCGTTATATTTTGTACGTAGTGTTGCAAATGAGGAATTGGTGCTTAATTTAGTACATGGAAATCCTTCACTAAGTGTCCGTGACTTTTTTTTATGGGGTTTCATGAAAGAACAAGTACACCTCTCCGAAATAAATACTAGTGAAGAGCTTTTAGTGAAAATAAATAATGCTGCTGATATCATTCGTCAAATATCAAATTTGTTTGAAAGAACATCGGTTTGATTACACCATCGTGTGGAAAAGTGTATTGAAGTAAATGGATGTCATATTGGATACATTTTATAAAATATTTTTTTTTTTTTAATATTTTGCAATTGATTTTTGTTAGTCTTCAATGTAAAAATTATTCTAATTAATCAGGCGTGCTAAATAAAAACAAATAAACTACATTACCATTTTTCTTGCGATATTCTCATACAAAATGATATATTACACCATTTATTTTGTTCTGGCGACACCAAGCGTCAAAAACGCGTGACAAGCTCAAAAACGATGTCATATCTCGATTTGTATGAGAACTTTGCAAGAAATACTATATGCGTATTTATTTTTACATTTAAGGTACTGTTCTAAGGATATATCGATAAAATTCAGGTATTGAAGATAAATAAAAATTTCAAAAATATCTTCATTTTGCTCAGCCTACTGAATACGCCTATATTAATCTCCTCATTCATTTCAGAAACACCCTGTATAAATTATATATTCTTATAATTAAAAAGCTATTACAATTATAATAATAATAAAAAGTTTTGTCAATTTTGTATTGAATTATTTTTATTAAATTTTCAGTCTCCCCGATGAATTTACTTGCGAGCCGCCATTGTTAAATTGTCACGATCCCGAAACTCTTCATGATAGAAATGTATTATGTAATAACTCAATAATATTCCTCTCCACTCCTTTTGGGAACCTCTGACTCTTACTTTCTTAAATTATTCTGTGAAGTTACTCCTAACTAACTGAACTTCCCTCTTTTGAAATTTTGTTTTTGTTTTTTTATTTAATTATAAAATACCATCTACCTCGAATGAGATTTTAGTTTCAATTTACTAGTTATATAACTATCCAAGAATAATATGCAAATGATAGAAATCTCTAAGCCTAGTAATAAACCTAGCTATCTACATTGTACATATAATGTATAATCTTTGTCATATTTATTAGATATTACTATATTAGTGATACTACATATTTGCAAAATTATCATTTCACTTATCATTATATTATTGTAATATATTAGAATTGGTATTTGTAATAATAAATATGGGTATGAGACAGAAGAAGAAGAGTGTAATAGGACTAAACCAATCAAAATATATCACGCACCCATATAACCCCACTATTAACATTATATTTTAAACAATTATGCAAAATACTTTAAGACTATTTCTATTAATAATAATTATAAACAAATAAGTGGGGATAATTAAATCACACTTCAATAGACTATAAAAGGGCCTGCAGTTACGATAATCACGTCGTAAGTCGTTGACTTCCAGGCTGACTACTCAGTCCACTATAGTCCGATCCCACCTCTCAATTAACTTCTCACAAAGGACTCATGTAGAACTCTGTTGGGGTTACAAACGAATTCGCAGACTACGCAGAGATTTGTTTCATGTCAACCTTTTAACTTATCTTTTTTATGAGCTTATACACATAGAGTGACATAAGACCTATGTTATTCACAGATCTGGGTAACGATGTAGTATAGTGGTTCTCGCAACACAGTCTACTCATTAAGTGAAGTAGCCAGGTAGGATAGTGATAGGAATCTCACATTATTTGTATTCAAGCTCTAAGTTCAGTGTAACCAATTGGCGAGAATCTTGTTCAACACGGCCACCGTGTTCTGTCGGACACTCAAGAAATGCCCATTGAACTTATACTAGTATCTAAGAGTAACCTAACAAATAAATACATCAAAGTGGAACGATAGTGATGAGCATCGTTCACCATTCTGTAAGTACTTATATTTTACAATCAAGTTTAAAACCTAAGTAAACGTAAGTACACACAGTGGTGTACTTAGGGGGGTGTCCTAAACTCAGGAGTTAAAATACCTCCTAATTTTTTTCTTAAGAAATATGTGGCTAATATCAAATTGTAAAAGTGTAGAATGTGATATATTATTGATAATAATAAAAATAATAATATTAGTGTGAAGGAGTGTGGACTTAAAAAACGGTTCTATGATCAAACTACAATTATATTTTCAGATGAAATAATATTGTTTGGATTTCCCCCTAAAAAAATTCCTAAATACGCTATTGAGTACACATAAAATAATATTCAGTAGTAGGATAAAATATAGGAGGATAGTGTAACATACTGTATACCAATATCTCACGTAATTATATATAATTCCTAACTTTCGAAATGTCTCTTCACATGCACCACCCAGTTTTTTATCCCACTACATAATATTATATAGTCCACTTTATATTTATTTATCCATCTTATTGTTATTTATTTTTATTTACACTACTAGTCAGAGATACCAGCATTATGAATTAATATAATTAAAATATGTGAATACATGATATTTTATCAGAAATCATAGAAAAACAATTAAAACAATTAAATTTTAATTTAAACGTAATAAATACCTACTAAAATAATATCACGAATATAACACAGAGAATTAATTAACGCACAATAAATTTATTCACGTCGTATAATAAAATAAAATTAAGTCGAAAACCAAACTCTATCCGTTACTATTTACCATTGATTATAAAATATATTGTAACGGTCCCGTTACATATATACATATAGTACATATTATACACTGGAGACGTAGTCGTAGGTACGAGTGTGCGTATGTGTACGTTTATTTGCTGACATAAACATTTAAGGGTGCCATGCAATATATGCATAGTCTCCCACGGTATTTAATAACATTGTAATTGTTGTAATTATTGTCATTGTGTATTTTGTTCGAGACTTCAGTTCTCCGCGAATAACATCCAGTGTAACACCTGAGACTCCGTATAGCTACGATATGTGCTACTTATCTTTTTGTAAGTTATATTTTATTTGTATTTGATAAGCAATTATATTTATTAATAATTACTTGAATTAACATTGTGCTATTACGAACAATTCAAAAGGCCAAACACCTTCCCTGAATAACTTATATTTAACAGGGTCATCCCCGACCACGTTACAATATACATATATATGTTATCCGCTAGGTGTTATATATTCATCACAAAAAATACTAATAGTACTAAAGACTATGCCAACAGGGAAAAAACACAATATATTATTATTTTTATATTCAATATTTTTCCTCAAAATAAATTTAATTTTAAACATTTTTTACTAATATAATGTTCATAAATCATAATGAATTGCATGGACTATAAGCGAAAAATTTCCACAATTTTCAATTTTTTTCTAACATTTGTTAGAGTGGGTAAAATGCCGTAGTCTACCCCCTCCAAAAAAAAAAACAAATAAGCAAAAAAAAAACAAAATAATTGACATCCCTGAGTACATTTGAAGCGAAACAACAAATTGTAATGACAACGTTAATTGATCTCGATCGTGCAAATGAATATAATGATACCATGGATCAACTACATGCTGAGGTCAAAGTAGTATATAGATCATGTAAGCAGTGTAACGGTAACAATATTATACCCAACGTGTTATTTTACGTCTCCTAAGCAATTTACTTTCTATATACGTTTTTAATTTACGTTCTACAATAAGAATTTTTAAAATAATAAATAAACTTATATTGATGCATGTCATGTGTAAAGATTAAACAACTAATTTAAATAATTATAATTATAGAGTTTGAAAATGTTTATTAATTACTTAGTAGTGCATATTGCATATATTATACTAATACTGATGATATGGATGCACAGCGTGCGATTGTTTTTCTACTTGGTGGATATTGGAAATTTCTCTTTAATTATTTAAGAATAATACCACATATATAAACAACAATTGTTAATTACACGAGAATGACGACTGATAGACGGGATAATTTATAATACAATGCAGTGTGTAGATGTGAGTGATGGTTTAATCTTTAATGGTAATAACACTAATAATGATATTAGAAAATCGACAAAAAATTAAAATTCCGTTTTCATTGAAACATATACTATAATAATTATAATTTTATTTGAAAGTAATATATACAATTTTTTTACTAACAACAATATTATAATTCATTTGTAAACGTGAATAGAAACAATTATATTTTGTATAACAATCCAAATCTTGTTAATTTTTTCAGAGGCCTATCATTTTTATCACTAAAATATTGGAAATATATTGGATTTTTTGCAACGTTTTTCATCGAAATATTATATTGAATTCGTTTTTTATAAAAAATAAATGTTATATAACTTTTTATTATATCTATATATATTATTATATATATATACGTTTTAAAGTAATTATTGAATTATAAAAATTGATTAGGAATTAAAATATATTAAGACATGGCCAAATTCATATTAATTTACTATTTAATAATATTGTGATACAACCTCTGACATGGGGCACAGGGGTGACAGGGTGGGCAGCTGTCTCTCCTATGAGCTAAAGTTTTCTTCCAAATACAGTTTTAAAAAAAACATAATATTATTTTATAATATAATGAATAGTATGTAAAAATTGAGTGCGTGGTGCACGATGACTTTGTATTGTTACTGTTTATTTAGGGATTGATATTTAAAATGCTAAAAATATTTGTTACTATTCCTGTGAGTAGTTGTTCTTATGAAAGAGCATTTTCAAAATTAACTTTAGTAAAACCATTGATTATAGAATATTCTATTCTATAATCAATGGTAAAACCAAATTATGTAGTACAATGCATCAGGATTGACTAAATAGCCCATTAAGGGCTCACTAAGTCAATTGAACAGAAATTGGCCTATAATCTTAACATTGACGACGTAATAGAACAATTTAAAATATTTACTCCTTCCAAGAGAAAAATGGTACTTTGAAGAAGTGAATAGCTAAGATCTTTTAGATTCTGAACGGAACGAGGAATGTATTGTTTCTACAAAGATGTTTTTTTATGCATGGTTAGGATAAGTTTCGGATCGAAATAATTGTCCGATTACCATAAATAGGGAATGCTTTCGGTAGAAAATCGCGTCTAGTTGGTACTTTTTAAAGCTCATTTTTCAAATTTATCAAACATTTTTCCCTCGGAGAAGAAAAACTACCAAAAAATGACAAAAAATCGGCAAAATTACGATTTTCGTAATTTTTTATTTTTTATTTCCTGATGACTAAATGGATTTTGATCATAGGGACTTGAAAACTTTTTTAAGTACTAACATTAGTAATACACATTGTGGTAAAATTTTGGATCAGATTAGTTAATTACTTGGCTAAATATAGAGCTATGAACTTTTTTCCTAAAAAAATTAATATTATCTACAATTTTAGGTTTATCGATTTGAAAATTTTATAGAGGCATTATAATATACTACTTAATTTATTTACATGTTTTGAAAATCATGACTGACAATTTTTTTTCATAGGGTTTTTTTTTTTTTTTGATGTATGAAAATATACTTTCGGATAGAAATAATTGTCTGATTACTACAAATAGGGTACCCTTTTCGTACCAAATTTCATCTAGTTGGTACTTTATTTAGCTCATTTTTTGAATTTCACAAAAGTTTTTCCTTGAAAAGCGGAAAATCTGATATATATTATATATTATGATATATAAAATTAAAATACTTTCATCACTCATATTAATTGAACTAACTATAATAACCAAAATAATATTAAATTATATATTATACAATATATACATTATTATATTCTGTTCCCCCCTACCAGAAAGGTCTGCACACGCCTTTGATGATACACCTTGAGAAATATAAAAATGTCAATGGTGTGATGTTCTGACAAGGTTATATGTTCCGTGAAGATCAGAATAGAAATCTACTGTGGAGACAGCATCGAAACTAGTCAAGGGTACATCACAATATAGTTATTTTACCAACAAACATTTATTTTCAGGATATAAATTTTTAAGCCCCATAATTTATAAATAAAAAGTAAATCTGAGGGCAGATTTTCATTGGCGAATGGGGTAATTGTAACGATAACAATATTATACCCGACTCGTTATTTTACGTCTCATCAGCAGTTTACAAAAAAAGACTAGACACGGGTGAACAGAGTACAACACACGATGAGTCGAGTTTTAACAATTTTAACGAGCGGTCTTTTTAGTTACACGTATTTTTGTAATTCATTTAAATTAAATTATTTATTTATTTAATTAACTTACATCTAGATAAATCTCAACACTGTTAGTCAGACACTAAACTTTCTAACATACCAGAACGGGCAGTACTCCTAACAATCCTGACACTAAACAATAAAAGTGTATGAAGGTTTCAACAAAATTAATTTTTTTTAAGTTAATGTCAATATTTAATATTGTTTTTAAATTTAAATTCGTTATTTGTTCAAGTTTTTAATACAGATTTTTAAATACTTACGTGGCGAAGTAAAAATATGTAAACTATGATGAATTCGAAACGTGTTCTAATTTGTAAACATAAGTATACAATACAAAGTCAATTGTCCATAAATTAACCTTGTATTGATTTATGTATAATGCGTTATTATAAAAGAATTGAACACTGTTTTATAATTTATTCAATTGTTTGTTTTATCGATTAGTTTTAGTTTGTTCATAATATATACTAACAAATTTATAAAAATGTTTGTTAAATCAAGTCATATTATCATTATTATAGTGTTTATTATTAATTGTTATCTATCGTATTGTATGAATGACGGTAATGCAATTTGTTTAGTTTCTTGTCTAATAATTTTAGTAATAAAGTAGGTTAAATAATTTGTTTACACAATTATTGTTAATGTACATATTTCGTAGGACATTTTTAAAACTCACATCTTTACAAAAATAATTGGCTCTTTATAAAATGGTATTTTTTTTCCTGACAAATTTCCTTGGCTTTTAGCATCATAAAGACCGACGTCAATTTTTATTTTCCGTGTAAATCAACAAATGGAACGTGTCGCTTCATTACCTTGCCTAACTTTTCAACCAATTGGATTTATTCGTATATTATATCCACTTTATTGATTCCTTATATACAAAAGTTTGTTTTTACTATATTTCCTAATTTTGAAATGTATATTTTTAAAAAACATGTACACTAGGATGACATATTTCTTTAATCAATTTTGAATACAATTGTTTAACATAATTAATTTATGCATTAATGTATAATATTTATTTTTCTAGATGAAGTTTCAAAACTATTTATATCATTCAACAAAACTATTCCTTGTAAATTATATACATATATATTTAATTTTAATAATCTATTATTTTTTATCCATTGATAATAAATAAATCACTATTTAGATAGACAAATTGTAAATGGTAAGTTATAGATATTTAAATAATAATAAAAAAATTATCCAAAAAAATTATAGATCACCTTATTGCTCTATGATAGACATATATAATATGATATGTATGTTTTATCCATTAATACACATTTCAAAGTGATTTTAAAATTGAAATATTTATTAAAAAAAAAAACAGATAAGAATATTTGTCAGGGAATTATATATGAATTTTGCATTATCATTAATATATGGGTAGATATTATGATGAATGTAAAAATCAATCTTTTTAACATTTTAAATTCTATATATAACTATTTATCTGCTTAATATCTTATAAAAATAATATTCACTAAGAAATATTGTCCTCCATATTTTTATAATAGGTGTTTAAACTCGTCTGTTCCGTTTAAAACCTCTTAATAAGTTGATTCACCGTTTCGAAGGGTTCTGCAGCACGCATTATTCGTTGTCAAGGAGACAACACGTGTGGGTGTGTAAACAAACAATACAATATCTATTATCATATTTACTAACTGTTTGAACACAAAATTGTGTAATAAGTAATGCAAATAATATATTATTATCACGCCTTAGATAATGTGTATCGGTAAAATTTATTGTTTCATTATATCTTTTTCGTGTTATTAATTAGTTATGTCGTTGACTGATGATTGCATAAATGTTTCCTATGAAAACGAAGAGAATAAATCCAATACAATCGAAGGGTATGTAAAAATATACTACATTTTCCTTTTTAAAATAATGTTTATTTGTTCTTGTTAGAACGCAGTAAACGGTTTTTATGTTCTTGTCTACTTTTAAATATGTTTATTTTATAATTATAATCGAACTTTTCTCGAAATCACTTTTTCCCCTATCCGATGAACCATGAAGAAATGATATTTAAAATGTTATAATAATTTTTTTTCTGTTTCTATTAGAGATTTGCCGTTGGAAAAATTGTTAAAATTATCGAAATCATTTAAGAATGACGTAGCAAAAAATTTGAATATATTTAAGGTGACTCAAGGATTTCTTAATATCACACGTTATTCAAATATTTCTTTTATAATAATTTCAGGAAGAAAAAACAACCATGCTAAACGAAATATCTGGTATGAATTTAACAAATTTCACCCCATTAACAGCAGCGAACAATGAGAATTCTGATGAAACGACAATAAATAATTCCCAACAAACATTCTCGCTCAAACAGCAAGTTTGTGAACATTTATATATTATTATCAAAAACAAATTATTTAGGTACTTATATTACATTTAGAAAGATGTCGATTTTTCGTGTTGGAGGGAATGTGGTAAAATGCTCCATATTTTAGAACAAGAAATTAATTTAAGAAACTCTTCGCTCGTTCAACCGAACGAAAATGAATTTGAGATAAAACAGGTTTTCACATGTTAAATAATAAATATTACCTATATTGGCTATATAAAGATAATAATTACAAATTTTAGAGAAAAGAAGATACTTGTATGTGCATGTCGTCTGTCCAAAATAAAATCAGCGAACTGCAACAGGTCTTGAACATTAATCAAACTATCCATGAAAATTCGAATTTTTTTAAAAGGATCTTACAAATTGAAAATAAATGTCAACATTGGATGGACAAATATGACGAATTGTACGACAGATATTTGCGGTTGGAATCTAAATGTGTAAACATCGAAAAAGAAAATTGTAGTAAGAAAGTGTTGTCTATGATTTTATGGTTATATATACATTTTTAAAATTTCAATTTTTGAAAATATAGTTTAGATGTAAGTACAACTTACAGTTTCAACAATTTGATCGGAACATCTTATTTTAGTTAGGTTAAAAAATATTTTTGTAATTAATATTATGTGATGTAAAATAATACATTTCAAAGAATAAAACAACAAATAATATTGAACTTAAAATTCTAAACTAATGTCCATTAGACATTTTATATTTATTTATTTGTTACAAACGATAATATAATAAAAATATGTTATTTTATTATTAGGTTACCAAATGGAATTAACAAGAATTAAAATTATTGAAGATGAAAATTCTCGACTTAATCAAGCAATAGATAAATCAAATCGCGGTAATGTTATATTATTATACAATTTCACGTACTTCTGGAAGTTTGGGAGGAATTTCATATTTTTTGTTCCGTCGTACAAGCTGATTATATTTATAAATCAGATGAATTTATATTTTCTTATTTTCGAAAAATTTGGTTTCTACATACTTTTCTCTATAGATAAAGATAATATAATGTTAATCATTACATCGTTTATCCAATATCTATAATTTTGATATTAAATAATATTAGTATATTCAAGAAACCTTGACAATTTGTGTAGTACTAATTATCTTTATTTTCTAAAATATACACTAGATACTAGATCTACTCTATGTAGATTTCAAATCAAAAAATAATATATTAGCAAACTGTCATAAAATAGCTTTTTTTATCAATTTGGAAGAGAAACATTATTTGTTATTATTATACGTATATACCTATTACCATTATAATAGTATGTAAGTATAAATATTGCAATTAATTAAATGTTATAAAACAATTAATTTCTAAATTATTTAATTAACATGTAATCTATTTATATATATTCTTTTGTTGCATATTTACATAGTTCGTAAAGAATTAGAATCAGCACTGGAATCGTGTCATGAAGAGATTAAAAAACATCAAATTGAAGTGGAAATTGCTCGAAATAAAGTCAAAGAATCGGTACAAATGGTAGAAAAAATTTGCTTAGAAAAAGAACGACTTGCAACAAATTTAAAAAAATCAAACGGTAAATATTTAATATTTTCAATTTAGATTGATTGGAATCTTATTATTAATTCATTTTCCTTGTATTTTTATATTTCAGAAGAAATAGTCAGATTGGGAAACGAGCTGAAAAATGTAATCCAAGAAGCTGGTAAAAAAGTTAATTCTGAAGTAGAGAAAATAAAAAACATGTACAAAGATAAATTGCGCGAAGCCAATTTCGAAATTGAGTTTTTACGTACAGTAAGTAATCAATATAATATTATGTATATCAATGTATATTTAATTTAATTTTATCAATATTGAAACTTTTTTATAGTTTTAAAATAGATCAATTAGTTTTTTTGTCAATTTTACAAAAAATTCATATTTTTTTAAAAATTTAACGAGGTTTATTAATTGTAAATTTAGTAACTCTCAATGACAGACTATAGTTAGACGATAGTAATGTTAAACTAATCAATGGGCCTAATTTCTAAATGACTTTCTTCTTTTGTCGAAAATCGACTGTTACATTAAATTCATTATGTATTAATGTATTATGTTCCATGAACTTTAGGAAAAGCAAATAGTTAGTAATAAAACTCAACAGATGTCCAGAGAATATGATATTCTTAACGAGAAATACGCATCGATCAACCAGAAGCATGCAAACGAACCAGACATATATTCGAAAAAAGTCTCTTTACTCGTTCAACAAATTAAAGAATATGAAGTCACATTCAATAATTTAATTGCTGATATCGAAATACTAAAAGAAAAAAACATAAAGCTTCAGGAAAGGTGTGTGTGTGTGTACAAAATTAAATTTTTAAAACAATTAAAATTTAAGCTTCAAATTACGACATTTAGGTTCCTGATAATAATTAACTTTTTTATAATATAATATGTTTTAAATATATTTATTAAATAATACTTTAAAACGTTAGGTTACAGGTTAAAATGTTGAATATATTATAGTGTATTGAAATTTGTTTCGGTTAATAATTTTACCTAATTATTAATCTAATCTCCAGACCTGAATATTAATAATAAATATTCGTCAAACATTCTGCAAGTTATAATAATTACTAATTAGGTTTGATAAGGTTTCATTATTTTAATCCATAAACAGTACCTGTATACAAATTAACTATATAAATAATATTATTTATTATTATTCTGATTTTAACGTGAAGTAGCAGAAATTGGTTTACTTCAAAACAGTACGATTTTTCTGTAAAAATGTTGAAGTTAAAAAAAATGTGTGTTTTAAATCAAATTTATAATATATGTATCCGGTACTGGAAAATACTGGTGTTTACAGTTATGCGAGAAAACAAACAAAATATATTATGGAAATATCATTTTTAAGAAATACAATAAAATCGCTTGAAAATAACTTAAACCAAGCAATAATTGAAATTGCCGAAGACAATGAAAATATTGTGGCAGCTAAAGATATCATAAAAACATTGGAAATGAAAATCAGTAAATTGTAAGAATAACTTATATAAACATATAAAATAATGGGTACAAGAATAATAATTTCACTTTATGAAATGAAAACATAATGCTTAATCATCTGAATATCTGATATACCTACTTAAATGTAATAATTATATATTTTACATGGTTTACTTTTTAAGAAATCGACATTTTATTGGGTAGATAAGCCTTCTTCTCAATATAATCTGTATAATACTACAAACTATACAATCAACTTTAATTTTTCAAATTGTTTAAATAGGAAACCGGAAAATAATTTCGAACAGAAAGACATGCAAATCGAAAAACTTACAAATCATGTAGAAACCCAAAAACAATTAATCGAAAGGTAAGAATATGTTACTAGTAAACTATTATTAAATACTTGTCAATAATATTTATGGGAAATTTAATTTTAAAAAAAAATAGTAAAGTTTAACTACCTAATAGTTAATACTTAATAAATAAATATATAAACTAAACTGAAACAATGTTTACAGGTGGAGAACAGAAATGAACAATATGATCGAAGCATTTAAAAAAAAAATCAATAAACTAAAACAACAATGTAGTATACTTAATAAAAAAAATATTAAACTAAAACGCATGATAAATAATGCGAAAATCAATTATTCGACATATAATAGGAAAAAAATTTCAAATTCGCGAAAACATAAAAAGTACAACAGGTATAATAGGTATAATAGGTTACCTAACCTACCTATAATATGAGAAATATTTAACGTTTTCCATATATATTGTATTTACATACTCGTATCTCGTTTATTCGGTTTTTCAGATCTAACCACTCATCATTATCGACTTCGACGTAGGTACACATATAATTTTTATATTATATTTTATTTTGTGATATGTTTATTGTGTTAAAATAAAAAAATAAACCATAACATTTCAATTGAAACAAAACAATAGTTTTTATTATTCTTATTATTACGATAACGTGTAAGTTATTTGGGCTTAGAATAATAATTCGTTTTCACAAAAGGCATTTTCGTGACGATCATGGGAATTTGTTGTCCTCGAACCGCCACATTTATTTCCATTCCGATTTTAGCAAATTTACTGTCCACATAGCCCATAGCAATATTCTGCGACAATGTCGGAGACGGACATCCGCTGGTTACTGTTCCGATCTTTTCGCCGGTCTCGTTGAATATAACAGCACCACCTCTGACCGGTGCGCCGCCTTGTGATTTTTGAACAAGACCAATCCTTTTGCGTGAAACGCCTTCGCCGAGTTGTTTTAATATCACAGAAGACCCGGGAAATCGTTTTTCGTCCCTTCTCTTACGACCTGCAAAAAAAAAAAAAAAAATACCGCGACAATAATATTAATTTTTAATTATACATGATTAGGTTTCTCTGTATTTTATAGTAGTTCATTTCTATTATATTATATAGACGCAAACATTTACGGATCTCGACTAAAATCTATTTGGTTTGAAACTCAATTAATAGATAACCTTAAAAACAAAGTCTGGTTAAGATAATTAGGCAAGGATTTTGTTATTATCAAAATTAAGGTAGGTAAGTACACAATGGTGATTACTTATCATCCACATCAATGCAGCTTCTACCGGTGACGTTTGGCTGCTTATGTCGGCTCCGTGCAAACACATTCCCGCTTCTAACCTGGAATCAATCATTCTTACCTAACTTCGAAATGAAAAATGTACCTATTTAACTTTCTAATCTATCATTTCAAACAACATATTACATAACAAGATCACAAGGATGAATGATCAGAACGACATGTTACAAAAGTGCTAGAAAAAATGTATTTTTTCAATTTTTTTTTTATTAAATAAATTTTACTTTAGATTTCTACACATAAGTTAAGAGGTACATATTAATATTATAACTTAATTAGTTAAATGTTATAAAAATATATAGAAAGATGAAATAAATAAATTTAAAACATGCATTATTTTAGTCATTTTTTAATATTTTTTTTTTTTTTATATATTTTGATGCATTAAAATTCCAATCCCTAGTTATTATAATATATAAATATGCTCTACCTAAGCGTATCTCTGGCACCTAAGCCGGCTAATTTGACAAGTTTGTTGGCAACAAGCGATGAGGCGATCGCCTCTACTCGTTCGGACGGCACAGATATTTCAAATCCGTCTTCGCCGGTGTAGCCACACCGATTGATCCGACAGTTGAGTATCCCGCAAACTGAGGCTGTCGTCGATTCCATAAAATAAAGTTTCGACAAATCTACGGAAACCAACGGTTGTAGAACGCTCGCGGAACTGGGCCCTTGTAGAGCCAACAGTGATTGTTCATCGCTGTCCAAAAATTCAATAGTCACATCGTAACCGCTCGATTTAAAACTGTTCTAAAAAAATTAGGAATAGTAAAATCAAGAACAGTAACTTTCAATTCAATCGATAAGAATAACGCTGTTCAATAGACGATTATAGAATTCGAGAAAGATTAAAAACAGTTAAGGGACGCTAAAACGTACTATAAAATAATATAATTAATAGTCTTATAGTTTACTCCGAAAACTATGATGTTGGCTCATATATAATTTTATAAATCAAAATTGATATTGTACTAAAAGAGTTTTCTTTTCAAATAAGATAGGCTTGGCTACAATTCAAGCACTGTCATTATTTTTGTACCCGTCGTACCGATTGTTCTGTCAACATTTGTGTATCCTGTTCCTTGCAACCGGCGTTGGTCACCATATACAAATAATCCTGATCTGTCTTTGTTATTATCAAATCGTCCAATATTCCTCCAGTCGTATCGTCCACGAATAAACTTAATGCACTTTTACCTTTTTTCAGACCTTTAAAAATATTTAAATAGATATTTATCGATCTTAATATGAAGGATACAGGGAAAAAACCAGAAAAGTCACTTTTTTTCCAAAACGGCGATTTTGGTATTAAATTTTTGTTTTTGACGAATTAAATATTTTATGCGATCGAACCAGGGAAAAAAACAGATTAGTCGATAGTTATGCTTGTCAGAAGTTAGGCATATAGGAAAAAAATCAGGTAAGTCAATTGATACAGGGACAAAACCAGACAAATACCGAACGTAGACTGCTCAAATAGCGGACAACATATAACGGACCAATAAACTCCAGCATAATAAAAAAGCCTGAAAATGTGTCAATACTGAAAAAACGAGAATTTGAGTTACCTACTCAAGGTTATTGAGGTAAAAAATATTCTATTTAATCATACATTATAGTAGTATTCAATGAGTATTTAATTTTATCTGTCATTTCATAAATCCTCTTCGTATTTTTAAAGCAAAGTACAACGAATAATGAGTATAATAAAATGTTGTCGTCCAGAAGCTGTAGAAATTTTTAAAAATTTTAAATATCAATAATAGCCTTCATTTGTAAGTTTTTTTGATACAATTATTGAAACACAATATATTTTCGAGAAGCTAACATGCCTTGTTCTTTTCCTGTTTCAGATGACTTAACTGGGTTTTTTCCTGATAATATTAGACTGAAGATAACTTTTCTGACATATTTTTTATATATTAAAACTATGTGTTGTAAAAATTATTAAATTATGTCGTCTATATTTCAATGATTAAAATTTAACTTAATTCGAACTTTATATTTTGTAGAAAAAATTTTATTATGTTTTGAAACTAAAAACATGTTTTTCTTAAATCGAAAAAATGTGACTTTTTTGGTTTTTTCTCTGTACCCTTCAATATTTATATTGTTTCAGCCAATTTTCAGGCTGAAAATGAATATTATTTCAACCACAGTTTTAGCAAATGATTATGTTTGAATGCAAAATCAAAGAATGTTATTATAATATTATAGTACACATATTGATAGCCCGACAATATTGAGCACAATAATTAATAAATATTCGACCAAAAACATATTTTAACGGAAAAATTTTAAATACAAAAAATTAAATATTCCTCTATTTCACAAACTGGACATTTCCTTGGAAAATATTAATTAATAAATCAAATAACGTTAAAAAAATTGTTTATTAATTTTCTTATTAATAACAATTAATTTATAATCTTAATTATTTTTATGAAATTATGTAGTTTGATATATTTTTGAAAATGTATTTTATATTATTTTACTTTTTCTCTAATTAAATTATTTTTAAATTCAAAATGTGAATAAGTTTTTATTTTCTATGCTCAATAATTGTCCCGCACTAAATTTTCGTGAATCCTAAATCTTAATATAATGCTGTTACTGTTAAATGTATTTCAATCAATCGTAATTTTAATCTTAAAACAATTTAGTTTTAAAATAGGTACTACACAGTTTTAAACAATTATTATTGGTTAAAAACTTTTTATCCTAATCATATATTTTTAAGTTGATGAATGTTTCATATTCCTGTTATTCTTAAATAAAGCAAAATGGCAAATATAATAAAATAAATTAAAATAAAATAAAGTTCATATAAGATATGGTCAAAGTTAAAGTTTGGCCATGCAAACATTCATTTCATTTCTTCAAACAAATAAAATAGGTACTAACTTTGTATGTCTGTAACGCAAATCCGTTCCATAAATTGATCCCTATGTTTACCGTAAATCTTTGTTTGCAACATATGCGAGACATCGAATAGAGAACATGTCTGACGTGTATGAAAATGTGAAGACGTTATGCTATCAGTGTATTTTACTGGCATTAGGTAGTTAGCAAATGGTACCATTTTGCCTCCATTTATCACATGAAATTCGTGTAAACTAGTTTTTCTTAAATTTACATCACTTGCATAAAATCGTTCTAAACATGTCAATTTTAATAACTGAAATCGTCAGAAAAAAAAACAATCACTTACTTGGTGTACATTTTTTGAAAACCATTAATTCACTTAATTTGTACAATGACATGTTTTTTTTATTTTATAAAGAATTTTTATTTTATTTTAGAGTTCATACAATATATTATATATTATAATAAAATTAATCAAGAACTGTTTAATCATTTAACTGTTAATCACTATTTCATCACCAATTGTATAGGTATTTATTTTAATGTTCATCATAACAATTATTAATATTAAAGAAGATTCTGATAAATTACAATTGTTATTGATAATATTGTATTTGATGTCAAAGTTCAAAAATATTGATAAATATAATAAAATGTTTAATAACACCATTTTAAATTATATCAGTATAACCACCTACATATTTAAATTTTATCTTACATGAAACACAATAGAAATATGGTTGAGAAAGAATATGACTAAATACTAAATAAATAATACGTTTGTTTCTTTATGGCATTCTATTCTATTACAAATGTATTTAAAAAAATGACATGTGATCAGTGTAATTGACCAGTGATCCATATAACATAGTTGTTGTCTTAAGTCACAAATACTATAAACAAGTATTAAATAACAATTAGTTAATTATTAAGAAAATATTAGCACATGATTTCCGATCTTTGTATAATTGACAAACAATATAGAAAAACTGACACTAAGCATTTTTTAAATTATGACGTTTATGTCAATTTTTAAGCACCCATTACTAAATTAAAAAAAAAAAAATTATTAAGAGATTTACGTAATAATTTTATAAAATATTGTCAAATAAAAAAAACTAAAAATGTTACAATACTGTAATTTAAAAAAATAAATAATAAATGTTTTTTTTTTTTTTTTTGACTTCAATTTTTTTTCAACTTGAGAAACACACAGGATCTGTTTTGCTATATTCACTGATAAATAGAATGAGACATAAATACACATAATGAACGAGTCAATGGAAAAATTTAGACTTATATTTTAATCACAATAGTAAATCCAATTTCTTTGGTACATAACCCTAAGTCTAGCAGATAAAAACATAGAAAAATTAATACTAGACTACAATTTGGTATAATATGATGCTAATTTAGAGAATTTAAAATTAGCATTTTTACATCTTTTTTATCCTTATTAATAACTATGATACTGGGTTGGCAACAATCATCATATGTCAAGGGATCGATGATAATACGTTTTTTAATACGTGAACAATACGTTTAAGTTAACCACATTATTGGACTTTTTTGGATAATTGTGGCCAGCTTATTCTAGATCCAAACGCCAACAAGCACAAAAAGCCCATTGTTATATGAGAGTCAAACCTGGACCTTCAAACGATAAAAAAAGTGTTTCAACTACTCAGCTATGCCGTACCCCCAAAAAATTAAAAATTAGTGAAAATAATAAAATATTAACAACTTGTACTTTTTTACAAAAAATTGTATAGAACAGTATAATATCATAAGGATAAACAAATTTAAGATTAAAAAAACAACAACATTAATTTAGAAGTAAAAATCTAGTGAATTAAATTTATTTCAACCAAAGTCAAATTTAAATAATGTTTAAAAATATATTTATTAAATATACTGAATACAATAAATTATAAAGGCGATATCTGTATAAAATTTAAAAATTTAAATATTATTATTGTTTAAATTTTAGAACTGTTTAATTAAGTTTACATATTACATTAACTCAGGCCCCAAGTTGCTTATAAAGCAATGGCACATATTCATCATATTGAGCTTGATAAAAGTTGCCAGCAACAGGATTTCCCAATTTGTATTTAAGTGCAAATTTAGCAATAGAAAATTTCTCACGTTTTTCAGCAGACCTAAACAAAAATTTAATATATGACTATGAAAATATATTTTACATGTCGTATACATTACCTGTTTGTTAAACGAGGTTCGTCGAATGTCAATTTTGATGGTTGCTTATAGGCCAAAAACACGTAGCGATGGAGTCCTTTCACAAACATATACACATAATATAATACATTTATTTTTAGAAGTTCTAAATTTATATACCTGTATCAGGTGGCGGTCCTGAACCTACATACTCGGAAAGTGTTTCACCCTTACTAATATCATTACCAGGGATATTTCCAACTAGCCAGTGGTGCCATTCTCTATATGTATGTTCTTTACGACTTGGAGCATCGGGATCTACAACAAAAATTATAGATTATAAATTAACAAGTTTTGTGTCATAATATAAAAATTTAGTTTTGCATATAACACCGTGTAGGGTTTATTAGCTCTTCATTTATAATTTATAAATATATAATTTATATTTAATAATTTATTTGTTTATAATTTGTCTTGAACAATTTGTTGACCCTACAGTCAATACTTATGTTTGACGCCACGTAGGATCTCAAGTAATTTATATTCCAAGTGGCCCGTAGAACAAAATGCTAAACACTCATGAAAAATTAATAAAATAATATTTATTTATGTTTATTTATTAAATAATGTTAACACAGTAATAAACAAATGTACTTAAAATAGTATAATTATTATTCACTACTCATATGATGGTTCTAATGACCCTACATGGCGCTTAACCTGTTAATATTTATTATATTTGTTATTATATTTTACTTGGTATTAATTACCTATTATGTATCATATTATATACAATTTAAACTATTTGGTAAAAAAATGTGTACGATTATGTTGCATTTAATTAAAACTATTGGATAGTTTATAATGGTTTAAACATTTCATTTACCTGTCATACAAAGAGTGTAAAATTCATTTGAATCAGCAGGCCAATTCACTGATGGTTCGTCTTTTACTTGAGTAGGAGTGAGTTCATTACCCATATCAACGCTCACTCCACTAGAATAAGACACCTACAATGTTAAAATGTCATTAATTATATGTTAATGCATTATAAACAAAATTATACAACACAGTGTAAATGCACAATTAAAAAACAATTTCAAAAAGAAAATATTTGATAGTCAATACTTGTAAAATTGTTTTGTAAAATATTTAATTGCATTTTAAATGGGAACAGAGGAACTAAGACTAAGATTCCTCCGCATAAAAAAAAAAATCTTGGATACAGCAACAATGAAAAAATTCTAAATAAATTACTTCAATTTTGTCGCTGGGTGCAACAGGAATGACATCGGGAACGACTTCGTGGGTGTTCATTGCGGCAATGGTTTTGGAAGAATAAGTTGATGCTCTGAGCCCGACGTTGACCTGTGGAACGATGAATTGCCTTACTTGAGCCGTCAAACGTGTGAAGTTAATGGCCGACGATTTTATCAATAATGCCATGTAGACGTATATAAATAACTTATATCGAATATTATTTATCAACTTACCAATTAAATGTGTGCAATTTAAATTAATATTTATTATTATAATCTACCGATATTTTTGTGAATTGTGAATTGAAGAGTTCGTATTGCGCAACAAGTTACAACCAAGATACACGACACGACTGACGACGTAAAATACTGATTACCATAACATGAAAATATGAAAATGTAAATACTAAATAGTGAAAAAAACACCGGCTCTTTTTCATTTTGCTGAACATTGATAAAGTACAATCATAAACTATGAATGTATCATAACGTTGTTGCCAACATAAAAACCTATACGAAATTTTTTTAAGGCGGGAAAAAATTTTAAATTCTGGTGAAATGGTAATAATATTATAAAAGTTTTTTAAAAAAAATGTTGTTATTTTATGCGGTATTTTTTTTTTGTGTAAGCTCACAAAATGCCAATTTTATCCATAAGTAGGAAAAATTACAAACAAATCATAAAAACAAAACGAAAATGTAATTCACTCATCCGTAATTCCAATAAAATCGGTTTGAATTATTTTATCAATTTGGAAACATATTTTAATTAATATCATCGAAGAATATCAATATTTCAGAATATAAGACATTATTTCTTTGAATAATAATTACTTATAAATGTACAATAGACTATAGTTGACATTCTACTGACTATTAATTATTATTGACTGTGTTTTTAATTTTATATATGTAAATTGTTAGATAAAATATTATATATATAAAATATTATACGTCTGTTCAATTATACGATTAACTATCAAGGATCAAAGTTTGTCAATAAATTAATATGGACCTAATGGCATTGATCGGTAATTAAAAATGTCCATTTACATTAATGGATAATTATTTGTAAGTATAGTTGTGGTTTTAAAGTTAAATTATAATTGTATTTCCTGCTATACTATAATTTATATAATTTGAATATTTAACTTTTATATAGACAAAGTAATAATAATAATGAAATTATTATTTTTAAAAAATTATAATGTAAATATTTTAATAATAAGCTATAATATTTTTAATGACGTGCTTTGTATTTTCTTCAAAAATAAATGTAACCATTGTAAATTGTTATTCATGCTTATCTACTAGTGTCCCAGTAATTATGATTTACGTCCAAAAAAGTTATAATTAACAACATTTGTAAATGTTTATATTTGGAAGTATAACAAAACTACGTGATTTTGACTCTGAATATTCTGTAAAACTAAAGAAAAGCAACATTTTACAATATTTATTTTTCTATTTATCATAAAACAAAAAAAAGTGGGAAGGTCGATTGTGGTCGTTCCTCCTTCGTCCCTTCGGTACTCGGAGAAATTAGTGGTTTATTATACTTAAGATTTCAATGCAATGATTTTGCATTAGAAAATACGATTCTGAGCGAAACTCAATATATTACAATATGCAATACATATATATGATAATCCATTTTAAAATTTTACCACGTGTGTAAATTACGAATGTAAGTATTTAAAATAAATTTTAATTTCCTACGATCTAAACTTAATTAGTTATCAAGAAATAAAATAATGGAACCGTAATTTTGCCGATTTTCAAGAACTTTTACTTTAAATGCATATGAAAAAAAATTGTCAGTCACAATAATCAAAATAATTTGTAAAAACATTAAGTGGTATATGTCTAGACTTCGATAAAATTTTCAAACTAATAAACCAAAAATTGCAGGAAATATTAAACATATTTGGAAAAAAAGCCAAAACTTTATACTTCAGAAAATCAACCATTCGTTACTAAATTTTTTCTTGCAATGAAGTTTACCTAAATAAATACTCAAAAAATTTTTAAGATTCTATGATTAAAACTCAATTATAATTATTACAAAATTAAAAAATTTTAAATTTCAGAAACCGTTATTTAGCCGATTTTCCGCCATTATTTAGTAGTTTTTCTTCTCCCAAGGAGTAAAAAAAAATAATAATAAGCCTATAAAAAATTGCCAATTTTCCGTAAACTTTTAGGAAATTCAAAAAATGAGCTTAATAAAGTACCAACTAAATGCAACTTGCTACCAAAAGCATACCCTACTTGTGGTAATCGGACCATTATTTCTACCCGTAAAAGTGTCTTCATACATATAAAAATAAAATAAAAATAAAAAAATAAAAAAACCTTTGTAAAACCAATACACTACTCGCTTCGCTCAGAATCTAAAATACTATTTCAATTTTTCAGAGGTGTAAAATGTTATGTTGTAATATAGATATATAATAAATGAATATATTTATTATGCTGTGATTTAAAGTTACAATTAAATTTTATAAATTCATCCCAAAGTAAAAATAAATTTCTCAGTTAAATAGCTAGATTACCAAACATTTAATTGCATAAACGCATAGGGCATAGTTAGCTCAAGTTTAAAATTATCGTGTTCGTGTAAATGTAAATAATAAATATTAAGACGTCATATTTTTAAAATAAGTGACTGTACTGCAAAATAATAATGGCGAATATAATATTTTAATTGACATTCGTCACATATAATGCCGTGACGGTATCCTGAGAAAATTATGAAATATGTTACATGATTACCGGTAAGTATGAAAATTATAATTTTATGCGCACAATGAGAACTACTAATTTTACATACAACTGCCGAACGCATAGAAAATAACAATATAAATATTATAATACAATACCATGAACAAATTACAAATGTATAATAATGTAAAATTTATAGTAGATTTATAGTAAATACTACTGATATAATAATATATAGTATAGTATAGTGTAGCTAAATTATTATACATATTAATAAATTTACGACATGAAAAATACATATATGATATACCTATGTAAATTATACGTTAAATGTGTCACGGTTCATGTGTAACATAATGCCTATAAATAGTATTTTTCATTATACTAGAAGACTGCAAATTTTAAAATTCATATACATATAACGATTCAGTACCTAGTTAGCTTTATACTTCGCGATAAATAAAATAATAATCGTATTATATGATTATGGTTATACCATTGATTTGATAATAAAAATGGTTATATTCTTAAATTATAACCATATGAATAATAATTATTGTATTTGTATTATCTTAAACAATTTCAGAAAATATTAAAATTAAATTATGTTGGTGAAGATACGCAAACGCATAATATAGGTACTATTTTTAGGACGATTTTTTTTTTTTTCTAAATAATATGTAGTCCTTCGTTAATGAATTATACTTATTAATTATTAATTAATTATTTTTAAAAATGTTTAGATCTATATTATACCAACATATATATTTTTATATAATTATGTAATTTCTATGTACTATTGTTTATTATATTAACATTATAAAATCTACATAATTGTATTAAGATAAAATACCTATTTTTAAACTTTTACGTACAATATTACTAAATACTGAATATTTTAATAAAAATTAAGTATATTTAATTAACTTTTTTACCTTCTCGAATCCTATTTGTTTATATAAAATTGGAACATAATCATCGTACTGGGCCTCGTAGAAATTACCAGCTACGGGTGTTCCCAAATCGTACTTCAATGCGAATTTATGAATTGAAAATTTCATACGTAATTCGGCAGTTCTAAAAATATATTAATACATTTTTAATTATAGTAAGCATTAGACAAATAAATACAGGAAATATATATTTGCAAGCCCAGTATACATATATTAGATGTATTAGTAAATATTATTTATTTCCTTACCTGTTGCTTATAAATTGCTCATCGAATATTAATTGAGATGGTTGTTTATACACCAAAAACACATAACGATGAAGTCCTGGAAAATATTGTAATTTGTTCCTTTGAAAATAATAGGAATAATAATGGTAATAGTTACATTATGTATGTACATTATATTTATTACCTGATTTTTGCGGTGGTGCAGAACCCATGTAAGCGGTTAGTGTTATTCCCATGTCCACATTTCCACCTGGTACATTTCCTACTAACCATATGTTTACTTCCTTAAATTTTGGTTCAACACGACTTGGAGCATCGGGGTCTGCGATTCACGAATAACAATTATAATTAAACTTATTAAACCAATATATATGTAATGTGTAGTTAGTGAGTAGACACGCAAACAAATATTCAAATCCTTGTCTTATACACTTACTGATGAAACTTAATGTATAAAATGAATTAGGTTCATAATTCCAAATAACGGACGGTTGGTCTTTAACCTGAGTGGGCGTGAGTTCATTACCCAGTTCCGCTTTCACACCACTCGGATAACTCACCTATATGGAAGTACATATAACTATTTTGTTGATTTTGGGTTTAAGTTTAATTTCGTAAGTATAATTTTACATGTAACATCTCTTTCGGAGCAACCGGAATAACGTCTGGTACAATTCCTGCATTTTCCATGGCGTGATCAACTTTAAGTTCGAGTGCCAAAACACCGAGTGACGCACATAACTATAATATTTGGAATTGAAAAAAAATGTTCACATAAAAATAGGTAAAATAATATAAATGAAAAATTGGATAATTCAAAGTTAATTCTTACTAAATAAAGAGTGAAATTCCACATATTATTGAGACGAAGATTATATATATTGAATCGACAATGAAATGTCTTAACTTTTTTATGATCAAACAACGAATGAACTAAAAATGAAGTAGTCAAACTACTCGGAGTTATAAGTATAGGAAATAATTACCTGTATACTATATAATATACTATATTATGTTCTATTCCACTATGCCTACTCATGTTTATATACTTTGCTACATATAATGACTGAAGGTAAAACCAATTTCACAAAGATTGTATCATTAATTATAAATGACATATCATTAAATATAAATTTAAACTATTTTTGGATTTAAACATATAATATCTTAGTTATTTTTTAGAGAGAAAATATGTATCTCTAACACGAATACGATTATTATAATTTGTAATTATTATAATATTTGAATTATAATGAAAAAAGGATCTGATTTACGATTATTTATTATCAATACATTTTTATATAAATATTAAATACTAATATTGTGTAGTTCTCGGTGCAATTATATAGATTTTAAATCGTTATAAACGTTTGTTTAAAATATAAAGTTATTTTAATCATTTAGAATTTTGAAATTATTGTGTACGAGTTATTATATTCTCATACGCGTCCTTCAAGAAGTATAACATTCAAATTGCAAGATTTTATGAGCTAAAAACTCAATTTTTATTTTATGTCGGTACAAGCCAAAGACCAGTAAGTTGTAATTACTCACGAAACGCGAAAAAAAGAAGGAAATAAATATAATTTAAAATTCACGGTGTTTCCATCGGCAATTAACCAACCATTAATAAGTTGGGAAGCTTGTGTCAAGGGCAATTTAGATTTAATATATAAATATTATAAACTCATACAAGATGATTTTTTGAGAATGGAAAATATTGTGTGACTGATTCTGTAATGGTCACACAAATGTACAACAACTTGCCTTGTGGATATGGAAAAGAGGGCAGAGGGGCCATAGACCTCTATAAATTATTTGGAATAGTAATCCGTCCTCCACTCATCTAACCACCACCATAATTAATATCATGTTTATATTTACTACAGAATATGTACCTAGCAATGTCCTAATATATGTGCATTTGACATTTGTTAATTGTTTTCTTTCTTTCTTTCAACTTGTTTGACACACACGTAAAAAATAGTTCATGCGCTATGTGCCTCTGGACCTGTCTCATTATATATATATATCGAGCTAAAGCTAAAACTTCATGACACACTTACAAAATATGTTAAAACGATGATAACAATAAATCCAAAATAAATACTAGAAGCACTGGACGGCCATCCAACAGATTATGGTGCTTACTGCTTACATACACCTTGATTCTGTTGGCAGAACATTATTCGTACTCAGAATTGATCCACATGATCGCCAATGATTTTGAAAATTTAATAATATATAAATAATAAATAACCTACATTAATTTCAGTTAGATAATAATTGTTATATTTTCCAAACAGATACAGAAAGCCGAAAAGGAACTTAAAATGATAATTACCAAAACAAAAAACGATACAGATAATAAAAAAATGTAAGCGACGAAAAAAGGAGAAAATTATAATACTTGTGAATAATATACGTATAGAAACTTTTATATACGACGAACGATGAGAAATAAAATACAAAAACAAAATTAATAGTGATAATAAAAATAGAAAAAAGAAAAGTTAATTTGCATAACTCATAACAACCATAATTATAATAATAAAGTAAACATTTTCTAAATATAGAAAATAATAATATATAATATAGATAATAATCTTTTAAATAGGAAAATTATATTAATGAAAAGGAAGAGGCTGAAAAGAGATGCTGGTGACTTGGCTTATAAAGTTCTAGCTTGTGGCAAAATTATGATTATATTATGATAATAATTATAAATATTAGTGTATGTTACTTAACATAACAGAAACGTATTTACGGGAGGGGTCAATCTGGTTTAGCCCCCTCTTCCCATGACTAATAAAAAAAACATTTTGTATTTAATTTGTTTATATTAAAATACAAATAGGGGGGGGAGGGGAGAGAACCTACATGAAATCTTCTAAAAACTATCTGAACTAATGAATTCCTTCTTTTTTAAAATCCTAAATACCTACACCTCTGAAAGAAGACGTCACATTCAGATGTTCGGTCACCGTCTATATAAATGTATATTTTAGAAGGAATATCCTATTCATTATATAAAATATCGTTTGTGATTTGACAAAGGCGATACAACGCGTTAAAAAAATATAAAACTTATTACACTACAAATTCATTACAAGTAAAGGGATTTTAGTTATTGATTAACTAGAACAAAACATTTTATTTAACCAAGTTATTGAACTAATAAATAATAAATAATTGGTAATTGTGGCCAATATATTCCAGATTTCAAACGCCATCACGCGCAAATAGCCCGTGGCTACATGGGACCCTTGCGCGCTACAACATGTGTTTATTATTTAGGCAACTTCGCTACGCCCTATCCCAAAATAATAAAACAATTAATTATAAATAATTAGCAATTAACAACTTATAATTTTTAATAATAAATCAAACTATTCTATATAATATTATATTATGAAGATCAAAATTAAATATTGAAAAAAAACAATTAACATTCATTTAGTAGTAAAAATCTAGTGAATTAAATGTATTTAAATGTAACCATATCCAAAATTAATACTAAATAAAATTTAAAAATATATTTATTAAATATACTAAATACAATTTTAAAGGTAATATCTGTTTAAAATTTAAAAATAAAAATATTATTATTGCTTCGATTATCTTTACAGATTTTTACTAAAGCCCAAGCTGCTTATCAAGCAATGGCACATAATTATCATATTGAGCTTGAAAGAAGTTACCAGCAATAGGATTTCCCAATTTGTATTTAATTGCAAATTTAGAAATAGAAAATTTCTCACGCTTTTCAGCAGACCTAAACAAAAATTTAATATGTGACTATGAAAATATATTTTACATGATAATATACATTACCTGTTTGTTAAACGAGGTTCATCGAATGTCAATTTTGATGGTTGCTTATAAACCAAGATCACATAGCGGTGAAGACCTTTAGCAAACATATATTATAAAATTAAAATACATTTTTTTATAACTTCTTAATTAATATACCTCCATTAGGTGGTGGTCCAGAACCTATATACTCGGAAAGCGTTTCACCCTTAGTAATATCTCTACCAGGAATATTTCCAACTAGCCAGTGATGCCATTCTCTATCTGGACTTGGAGCATCAGGATCTATGACAAAAATGATAGATTGTTAATTAGTAGTTTTTAAATTTGTTATTATATTTTGCTTAGTAAATTTATCTTATTACTTAAAATTTAAACATATTAAATGAAAATATGTGTATGGTTATGTTGCATTTAATTAAAACTATTAGATAGTTAAGAATAGTTTAAAAATGGCAATTACCTGTCAAACAAATAGTATAAAAAGCATTGGAATCAAATGGCCAGTTTACTAATGGTTCGTCTTTTACTTGAGTAGGTGTGAGTTCATTACCCATTTCAGCACTCACTCCACTAGGGAAAGACACCTATGATGTTAAAATGTTATTAATATTTGTAAATGAATTGTAAACAAAACTATACAAGATAATGTAAATGCACGATAATGCAATGATTGGATAATCATTTATAAAAAGCGATTGTTTGATAGCCAATACTTGTAAAATTGTTTTAAAAACTTGACGACCTCACCATAAATAAAAAAAAATTAAGATATACCAACAATGAGAATACTAAATACATTACTTCAAGTTTGGCGCTAGGTGCAACAGGAATGACATCGGGAACGATTTTGTGGATGTTCATGGCGGCAATGATTTTGGAAGAATAGTTTGATGCTTTGAGCTCGGAGTTGATCTGTGGAACGATGAATTGCCTTACTTAAGTCGTCAAACGTGTGAATTTAATGACAAATGATTTTATTAATAATGTCATATAGACGTATACAAATAACTTATATCGAATTATTGACGATTTATAAAATTACCAAATATTTAATGTATGCGATTGATATTACTGTTATTATAATCTATCGATATATTTAATACCTAATTAATTAAAATTGGGACTAAGTGACCATGACCTGATCTGAGCTCTTTGTCCATACTTCATAATCCATATAACCTATCCTATTATAACTACCCATATCTAAACTCTAAAGAATATAATATAATATAAATATGTTGTATAAACATAATAAAAAGACAAAGTTAACCGTACCCCCATTTATAACTTTAATGCATTCTTTAAAATAGTAACTTTAAAATTAGTGATAACCTTATAGGTACAAATTTTATATATTTCGTATTGAAAATCATAATAAAACATTTTATATTTACTTGATAAGTCTACTATATGCATTTATTAATAGGAAGTAAGAACATATGCATATAAAAATCACATGAAATTTCATAGGCATCAATTTTATCCAATCAATGACTTAGAAAAAACTGAATACTATGTAGAAAACAAAGTTTGTTTTACAACAGGATTGTGACATAAAAAATCATGATAACAGTGACATAAAAGTATTTGAAAATATTGGAATAAAGTAAATTTAAAGTAAAAAATAAAAATCCAAAATATGTATTATTAATGAATAAGTAGAGTTCATGTGTATGTTAATTATTTACATTATTTGTACTAATTTATTAAAATTTTAATATATTTAATAAAATTTATTTGATTTGTTGTATACAAATTTAACGAACGAATTAGCCTATTTTTAATTTATATTATATTTGAGTTTTCTTCTCATTGTTCTACGGGTCTACGGCCACATTTAAATAATTTATAATTATTATACTGCTGACACTGAGCCTAGTGTTATTAGTAGTTATATAGTATTATGTAAAATACATATTAAATATACGGCATATAATGCATATAATATATAATACATACATTATAATATGCATCAAGTATTACATAATATAGTTTTTCAAAGTATTTTTTACATGCAATTATATAATTGATATACCAATTTGGTACTTTCGTATAGTTGGTAAATAATAATAAATAATATTAAACACACAATAAATAAAATAATAATTATCAAACAATAATACATTATAGTACCTATAAGTTATAAGTTTAAAGTAATAACAATTACCTACTAATATATTTTTATCATTTTAAATTTAACTATTATGTTAGTGAGGATGCTGCATGTGCATAGTGCATTATAAGTATTTGTAGATGCATTTTATTTCAATGTTATACTTGGAAATAACACATCTGCATGTTATTATTCGTAAATTAATTATTATTTAACTATTTTTAAAATGTTTAGAACTTTATTATTATTATACATATACAGTAATAGTATATATAGTAGTAGCATAATAGATACAATATATCTATTATGAATATGTTGTGTACATTACTATATGTATTTTCTATAGTTTATTATGTTAACTTTAAAAGATCTAAAAAAATATAACCGTATCCGTTAGGTTAACTCGTAAACAAATTGGAATTGGGTATTAGAAACAATGTTACACTGAAATATTTATTTTAAATAGCTATACCTATTAATATCATTTTCACTATTAACGACATTCTGAATATTATTTAATATTTATTATACTTAGACAGAATATTCTCCGACTTAATTGCACTTGATAACTAGCTAAATGGACTCCTGAAACACCACTGTTGATGGCTGTGAGCAAAGGGTTTCCGAGACGAGCCACGCATAGGGTGGAATCCGCTGTCCAGCCCGAGCGTCCTGGCCCGTAGTCACTTACACCCAAAGATGTTCCCATTAATTTCTATGAGAGTATACCATTTTAACGTCTCGATTGCTAATAGTTCCATAATATACAATATAACAATAAGGGTTATTCGATAATAATAAATTAAATTACAAATATAAAAATATGTGTATTTTTTTACAATATTTTCTCTTTTATTACCTAACGTCATCTATTTCTGTCAATGTCAACTATAATAATGTGCCAATCGTAATATACGTCACAAGGCACTACAAATTAATCCATATATAAATATAACAATGTAGAATTTAAAATCTAATTACAAAAAATACAACAAATATATAAACATTTATTTTCTCTATATTATGAATTGCTTGAGACTTTGAGAGTATACGTAATTAGTTATAGTTATAGTATGTAATAATTTTGCGACCCCTTGCGACCACTCAATTACGCCACTTGTAGTATATTCATGACTTTTTATTAAATCTTAATAGGTAGGATATATGGAGTATACCCTATGGCAACTAACTGCATACGCAGTTATATATATATTTATATATATTTGTATATAATTATGTAATTTCTATGTACTATTATTTATTATATTAACGTTATAAAATCTACATAATCGTATTAAGATAAAATACCTATTTTTAAACTTTTATTAATAATATTACTAAATACTAAATATTTTAATAAAAATTAAGTATATTTAATTAACTTTTAAACCTGCTTAATTCCTATTTGTTGATGTAAAATTGGAACATAATCATCGTACTGGGCCTCGTAGAAATTACCAGCTACGGGTGTTCCCAAATCGTATTTCAATGCGAATTTATGAATTGAAAATTTCAAACGTGGTTCGGCAGTTCTAAAAATATATTAATAAATCTGATAAATAACATTAGATATGCATTAAGCATTAAGGAAACAACTGCAGTAAATATATAGGTATTTGCAAGTCACGTATACCTACTTATATGTATTACTGTACTATAACAAATATTATTTATTTCATTACCTGTTGCTTATAAATGGCTCATCGAATAATATTCTAGATGGTTGTTTATACACCAAAAACACATAACGATGAAATCCTGGGAAAAAAATTGCAATTTATTGCTTTTATAATAATAGTTATGTTATATTATGTATGTAGATTATATTAATTACCCGATTTTTGTGGTGGTCCAGAACCTATGAAATCAGTTAGTGTTATTCCCATATTCACATTTCCACCTGGTATATTTCCTACCAACCAATGGTTTACTTCCTTCATTTTGGGTTCAGCACGACTTGGAGCATCGGGGTCTGCAGTAAACAAATAACAATAATAAATTAATAATTATACCTTTAATATTTAATAGATATGTACCAAGTGACGTACCTAGACGCACAGACAAATATTCAAGTTATTCAAATTGTCTTTTATATACTTACCGACGAAACTTAATGTATAAAATGAATTAGGATTATAATTCCAACTAACAGATGGACGGTCTTTAACCTGAGTGGGCGTAAGTTTATTTCCCAGTACCGCTTTCACACCACTCGGATAACTCACCTTTATAAGTACATATTATAACGTTTAATTGAAATATTGTTTTTTGTTTATTTCGGATTTAAGTTTAATATCGTAGGTATAATTTTACGTGTAACATATTTTTCGGAGCAACCGGAATAACGTCTGGTACAATTCCTGCATTTTTCATGGCGTGCTCAACTTTAAATTCAAGTGCAAACACGCCGAGTGACGCACATACCTATAAATTATAATATATTGGAATTGAAAATGCATGTTCACATAAAAATAGGTAAAATAATATAAATGGAAAATTAGATAATTCAAAGTTAATTCTTACTAAATAAAGAGTGAAACACCACATACTATTGAGACGCAGATAAAATATATTGAATCGACTAGGTACAAAATGTCTTAACTGTCTTACGATCAAACAACGAATGAACTAAAGATGAAGTAGTCGCAGTGGCGTAATTGTGTGGGGCAAGCGTGGACACTTGTCCTCCTTAATTTTATCGGGAAGGGGCAAAAGCATCATTTTGCCTCCCCCCCCCCCCCCAGATAAGTCAACAATTCAAATTTTAAGATCTTTAAAAAGTAATTCAAAGAATAATATTATGCAGAATGTAATTTTGAAACGCAACAGTACAACCACTACTAACATGTTAAAATACAAATAAGATAATTCGCAAGTTTTTTCACATTATCTACATTCAACGTTAATAAATCCAAAATATGTAATAAACTAATAAGTAATAACAAACAATTAATATGTTATAATTGGTCTTTATACTCGGTATTTCTGTGATATTATTATTTATTTCAACATGTATTAGGACTTATTAGAGTATAATTATTAACGCTTACTATTATTACCTAAAATAAAATAAAAGTAATTCCCATGAGTTTAAATCTTGTTCCTTGTGTAGTAGTGTAAAAACAAAAAATTAGGTATGTGTAAAAGGAAAATGTATTTCCCCCCCGTTTACAATTTTGGTGAGTACATTATTTTGCCCCCCCCCCTATTTTTTTACCCAGTTACGCCACTGAATAGTCGGACTACTCGGAGTTGTAAGTAGGTATTGGAAATAATTACCTATATATTATATTATGTTCTATAGGTATAGACCTACACCCACTCATGGTTATACACTTTGCTTTATATATATATATATTATATGAAAATTCAAGATCGTAATAATTTTACAAAGATTATATTGATTTATATCATTTTTGGATTTATATATATATATATAATCGGTATCTTAGTTATTTTTAGAGGGGAAACATTTATCCATAATACTATTATACAATTGTCATAATTTGTAATTATTGTAATATTATAATAATAATAATAAAAAGATCTATTAAACGATTATTTTTTATAAATATACCTATATTTATATTATTTAATTATCGCCTCTCAGTATAATCATATAGATTTTAAATTGTTATAAATGTTTGTCTAAATTTTTTTAAAATATAAAATTATTTCAATCATTTTGAATTTTGAAATTATTAAGTACGTTCTTCAATAAAATCGGTATTTAAATACAAAATTCGTGAAACAACTAACAACGACTGAACTCATCCAAAAATTATTTTTATATTTTTATATAATATACATATATAAAATACATAATAATATAAATTATTTATATTTTATGTCTGTTATAATTCAGATTAAAGTAACTTGTAACTATATACTTATATATACTTCTATACTATATAAATTTAGCTTCAGATGTATTAATTGTAATTAAAACTTAAATTAATATCATTAAACATTAAAGTGAAATCTAAACATTGGTTGATCATTTCGGAATATAAAATTAATATGTAACTATTTGTAACTATCCGTCTAAAATAAGAAAATAAATCTGTTTATTTAACTTAAATATTAAAACTAATTTAATTTTTCGAATTTTCGTCCAAAGTATATCTTCCAATTGCATAATTGTATGATCTAAAAACTTAATTACTATTTTAGACACTAGCCAAAAACCAATAAGTTCTAATTACTCACGAAAACCAAAAAAAAAACAAAAGGCAGCGATTAGATTAAGGATTTAAATGGAAGTGCGTATTATTTGTAATTATAAATTTATAATTAATATTAATATTAAAGTTAAATATGAACATTGATTGTAGAATAAAAAATAATTAATATGTAGATAAATTTAACTGTCATTTATTATTATGGCATTTCATTAATATAGGTTTTTACATAGTTTGCAATTTTACATATTGTAATTTATATTTACAGCATTTGTTTGTGTTGAACTGCTAAAGCCGATACCGGTTTCGTATGTTAATTATGTTAATTATATTCAACCATGGTCCATAAATATGAATTTTCTTATAATATTATATAGTAAATTATAGATAAGTACTTTAAATGTATTGAATACATTTATTATGAACAATTTTTTAGATTCTGAGCAAAGCGAGAATGTATTGGTTTTACAAAGATGTTTAATTTTTTTTTTTATGTATGAAGACACTTTTACAGGTAGAAATAATGGTCCGATTGCTACAAGTATGGTATGCTTTCGGTAGAAAACTGCATCTAGTTGGTACTTTACCTAACTCATTTTTCGAATTTCTCAAAAAATTTTCTTTGGGAGAAGAAAAATTACCAAATAATGGCGGAAAACGTCAGAAATCTTAATTTTAATGAAATTGATTTTAGGTTCTTCATTAAAACTAATGCAATTTTGATCATAGGTACTTAAAGTTTTTTTTGAGTTTTCTCATAGGTATTTTACTTTACACACGTAGTAAACTTATGGAACGACCTATCAGTATAATATACTGTATTATATTGAGTTTCGCTCAGAATCGTATTTTTTAGTGTATTTAAATCTTAATTATAATAAACCATTCATTTCTCCGAGGACTGAAGGAGCGAAGGAGGAATATCCAAAATAGACCTTCCCATTTTTTAATTTCAAATTTGACCAGAGTTTAAATTTGGAAAACAAATTGTAGAGAGAGGCAGTAAGTTCCTGGATAGGCTTATATTTTTATATTTTTTACACTGCCTATTTTAAAACGGGTTGCAACGCTATATTAGATACTATATATATTATGTTACCGTTAAAGTATGAAATTATGTTATTTCATCTACCTAGGTATTTTATACACTAACCAAATTTAATTGTTAAACCATATAATTTATAATTGAACTAGTTATTTAATAAATCCCCTCTATAATTCAGTTATTATGTATACATTTAAATAATTTAGATAAAATGAAATTTGTGTATCGGGTGAATTAATTTATGTCCCCCATATCGATTGACGATTGGTCATCGTCTTCGTCATCAATAACAGATAATATTATGAATATTAAAATGATTTAAAATTGAAGAAATATTTCCTACAAGGCTACAAGTACAACATTTTAGTATGAAGTATTATGAAACAACAATTTTACGATGTAAATGAAAAATGTGAATGCTTGTGAATAGTTATATTTTAACTACGGTAAACATTAAAATTAAAAAAAAACAAAAGCTCGTGATTAATGGCTTGTGAATCATTACGAATAATAAATGACATTGAAACATTAATTTATTCAGTAAGTGAAAATAAAGCTAATTTTCAAATATATGTATGTACATAAATATATGTATTAAAAGAATTATATGCTCGTTCCCTATTCAGTGTATGCTTCGAAAATCTAATATTTATTATTTTAGATTCTGACCGAAGCGAAGAATATATTGTTTCTACAAAGATGTTTTTTGTAACTTTGTAACTTTTTCTAATCTTACTTTCAGTAACAAATCGTGTCCTCTTGGTACTTTATTAAGCTCATTTTTCGATTTTCTCCAAAGTTTTTTCCTAGGAGAAAAAAACCTACCAAAAAATCAGCAAAATTACAATTACCGTAATTTTTATTTTTTATTTCATGATAACTAATTGAGTTTTAATCGTAGGGACTTGAACATTTTTTTTATACTAAAATAGGTAATATACAAGTGTGATAAAATTTTGGAACTGATTACTTAATTATTTGGCATAATATAGATCTATGAACTTTTTTACAAAAAAATTAATATTACCTACAATTTCGGGTTCATCGGTTTGAAAATTTTATAGAAGCCTAATAATATAATACCTAATCTTTTTACAAAATATTTTGAAAATCGTGACTAACAATTTTTTTACTTTATTTAGCTCATTTTTGGAATTTCCCAAAAGTTTTTCCTTGAGAAGCGGAAAATTAATGAAATTACGGTTTCTATTATTTTTTTATTATTAAGTGAGTTTTGATCATAGGAATTTGAACATTTTTTTGAGTACTAATATTGGTAATATCTACGTTTAGTAAAATTTTGAAAAGGATTGGTTTGTTTTTTGGCTAAAAATAGAGTTTTAAATGTTTTCCAAAAATATTTAATATTACCTGCAATTATGATTTAACGGTATGAATTTTTTTATAAAAGCCTACTTTATACTATTTAATCTATTTACAAAATATTTTGAAAATCATGACTGACAATTTTTATTATGAAATGATAACTCCTTGAATATTGTTCGTAGGGATTTGAAATTTATTTTGCATATTTACATATGTAATTTACGTTCGTGGTAAATTTTGGAATGGATTATCAGTATAAATTAGAATCGTATTTTCTAATGCAATATCATTGCATTCAAATCTTAATAATTATAATAAACCACTAATTTCTCCGAGGACCGAAGTGATGAAGAAGGAACGTCTACAATAGGCCTTCCCACTTTATTAACAATATACTTGAAGAAAAGCAAATTTCACTACGTTCTGCAGTAACTAAGCAATCAACATTGAAAATGGTCAAGTTTTTTTAAATGTTCATATATAACTAAATGCACTTCGTATCGATGCATTTGTCGCAATAATAGTGTATTATGTAACTCAAAATATTACCGTCTTGTAATAATAAATAGTATGTATATTATTCTGTTATGTATACCATATTTAATAATTATAAAAATTAATTAATATTGTTTTACAATGATTATAATATATAATATTATAATATATTTTAAATAATAATAAATTGTTTTATCTTCTTTAAAAAGTAGATTACATAAAATAACTAGTTATTTTATACACTTCGCTAATTAATCAAGTAACTTATTTCATACATTAACGATAACATATATATTATTATTATTAGTAGAAGTATATATAAACCTATAAACAATAAAACATATTTTGTAATAAATAATGGATAATACCCCGTCACTCACAATTCAATATTAGTTCTATATAATATATTTATGTAATACATATTATATTTTGAATTGTAAAATTCTCCGACATACTAATCAATTTGAGATGACTACTTTTTTTCTTAAATGATTGACATGTTTTCCACACTACAATTCAGACACTTTGTTTTCACTTAATAAGTATACCTAAAATACCTAGCGTATAATTATATAATATTATACCTACCGTATAATATTTT
>CM023358.1:10053574-10077630 GCA_013282895.1 Eriosoma lanigerum | reverse complement strand
AACGGATTGATTGATTATTTGGCCAAATATAGAACTTTGTACTTTTTTCCAAAAATATTTAATATTTCCCATAATTTTTGGTTTTAGTACAAGTGTAATAATTTTTAACCCACTGTAACTTGTTTACCAGATAATTTTTTACAAACAAAATATAACCTCCAAAATAAGCTTCTTTTAGATTCTGAGCGAAGCAAGGAATGTATTAATTCTACAAAGACTTTTTTTTTTATGTATGAAAACATTTTTTTGGGTAGAAATAATGGTCCGATTTTCACGTATAGCATATGCTTCGCTTACAAATGTTGTTTACTTGGTACATTATTCAGCTCATTTTTCATATTTCCCAAAAGTTTTTCCTCGAAAAGCGGAAAATCGGCAATTTTTATTGGCTTTTTATTATTTTTTTTTTTTATGTATGAAAACCTTTTTTCAGATAGAAATAGTGGTCCAATTACCACAAATAAGGTACTCTTTCTATAACGAATTTCATCTAGTTGATACTTTATTTAGCTCATTTATCGAATTACCCAAAAGTTTTTCCTTGAAAAGCGGAAAATCGGTAATTTTTATAGGTTTTTTTCTGTTGTATGAAAATATTTTTTCGGGTAGACATAATGGTCCGACTACCACAAATAGGTTAGGTACCTTCTCTATAGCGGATTGGGCCGGTGTTCTAGTATTCTATAGCACAGTGTGCCGGTGCCGATTTACAAGTTTTAGGCCACTACTTGCTAGCTAATATTATTATATCTATTATTATTTTTTTGGTCCCAGGTAGAAAGGGATAAAGTCAATATTTGACAATTACAATAATTGTAGTTTATAACAATATAGTTTATTAAAATATTATTGTAGAAAATGTTAGGTATCATAATTTATTTTAATCAAAACTATAAGCAGGTTATCTGAGACAGCTATCCCAAAAAGTTATAAGCTAATAATGACTACCGTCACATACAATATTATAAATTATTGTCCATGATGTTATTTTAATGTATTTGAGTAGATTTTTTTCAGGTTGATAGGCAGAAATAAAATTTCCTCCTATCAAAAGCTATAATTTCACGGCTGTAAAATGGTTTTGGGCCGTTTATTATTGTAGAATATTGATCTGGGTACCTCCCAGTCCACCTCTGAATATAAGTATATCATAATTTATTTTATATAAGTAAATAAACAAAATTATATAATAATTAATAATGTTTTTATACCGAATGGGTATCCAATATAAATAAAATTATTTGTAAAATATACGTCCGTGAAGTTGGCCCCCCGACTTTGTCCGATCGACTCCGGACCGGTGCCAATATTTAGCAACCCAATTGAAACTAATTGCAACCGAAGTGAAAAAATTTGCAACCTATTCCTTGGTGGAAAAAACTTGATAAGAGGGGCTTTGGAGGTTTCAAATTTTTTCACTTCGGTTGCAATTAGGTAGCTAAATATTGGCACCGGTCCGGAATCGATAGGACAAAGTCGGGGTCCAACTTCACAGACGTGTAAAATATTCATTATTATTTGTTGATGGATTATTGTTGATTCGTATATTATAAATAAACTTATTTCAACCACTTTCTCGAAAAGACAAATAAGACAGTTCAAGTCTTCATAACTATAAATGAAAGCAAAAATACCTGCCAATATTTCATAGTACCTCGAACTGTTACTCTTATAGTCTTATGACAAGAGCAGCACTTATTTACGTTGTAAACGTAGTTATGTTTTTGAATATTAAAAAATACGTTCATTGTCAAACTGTAGTTCTCTTTACCTAATTATTGTAGAATTAAAATTTTAATGTCATTAAAAATAAGGGAACTTAATCTATTATCTCTTGTCAGTTTTTTTTTTTATAACTTAAATATAGCCTTACAATTAACGTTCAAGATTTGATTTTTTTTGTTTTTAACGGTTCAATTTCAGTATAAGAAATTGAGCTATATACAAAAAAATCCCACATGAGAAAATAGAATATGTTCTCCTCTTTTTAATGACACTAAACTTTTAATTCAATAATAGTTAGGTAAAGAGAAAAACAGTTTGGCGAAGAACATGTTTTAGTATAAATTTTTGAGTGTACGACCTCTTAATCGTTATTGAAAAATTGACTATTGATTATATTTATATATAATTGACTTTGGTAGTAATATATCTACTGTATATACTGAGCCTTTGAAAATAAATTATAAATGTATGTATCTTTTACTGATAGTATTATTATTTAATGTAATTAGGCATACTATTTCTTATTTCTAAAATACCAAAAATAAGAAGAAAAGAATGCTGAATCTCAAATAAAAAATGTGTTTATACTTTATGCAATTTAATTTGTCATGCATTAACTGTATGCTGTAATAAATAAATAAATAAAAAAGTAACATAAGTAAATAATGTACATATGATTCTGAATTATATCTGATCCTCGTCTCATATAATAAATTTACTTTTAACAATGTTCTCTAATTTTATGTGGCCAAATCTTAGAGTATATATTGTAAGTAACTAATTAGATATTATTAAAAGAATTTTTTTAATTTTCTATTTATTTATTTTTTACATAAAATACCTATTTAATAAAAACAAATTTCATGAAAAATATAAAATCAATTTCGACAAAATTCACTGAAATCGTAATTTTGACGTTTTTCTGTCATTTTTTGGTAGTTTTTCTTTTCTTAAGGAAATACTTTTGAGATATTCAAAAAATGAGCTGAATAAAGTGCCAACTAGATTCAATTTTTTACAAAAGTATACCCTAGTTGTGTTAATCGGACAGTTATTTCTATCCGAAAGTGTCTTCAGACTTTTAAAAACACACAAATCAAACATGTAAAATGTAAAATGTTATAGTTTGAATTTGAAGACCTATAAAAAAAAAATAAGTTTTTAATTTTCAAAATATTTTGTAATTAGATTAAGTATTATATGTGTAGGTATCTATAAAATGTTCAAACCGATAAAACCAAAATTGCAGGTGATATTAAATATTTTTGGAAAAATTTTCAGAGCTCTATACTTAATCAGAAAATAAACCAATCCGTTCCAAAATTTTACCACGCATGTAAACTTCCTACCTATGTTAATACTCAAAAATATTTTCAAATGGTTACGATCAAAACTCAATTAGTTACCACGAAATAAAAATATATAAATTAACAGAAACTGTAATTGTGCCTATTCTTCGTCATTTTTTTGTAGTTTTCCTTCTCCCGATAAATTTGAAAAATGAGCTAAATAATAAAGTATCAACAAGATACAATTTTCTACCGAAATCATATCCTATTCGTGGTAATCGGACCATTATTTCTACACGAAAAAGTATCTTCAAACACAAAAAAGGTGTTGATGATCACTGGCAGACAGCAGTTCGATAAAATGATAATAATTCAATAATTTTAAATTTATAGTAAAATTATAAATTGGAATTCTTATCGCAGATTATTACTTGTATTCAAACTGGTTTTTCTAGTTTTTGTCAAATGTTCATAGTGGAATAACAACAACAAGAAGCATAATTAATTATTTGATCGTTGCACTGTACGCTATCTATTGTCAAAAAACAATAATTATTCACTGCTCTACGTAACAAGCAAATGATATGAAGTATATGAGTGGACTATCTATGTATAAATAATAAATATATATATATATCAATGGTTAGGTATAATAAATTTCAATTTCAAATCGAAATATACTAATATTACACACTACAATAATACTAAAAAGCCAGAGGGGAGCAAATTCCTCATATTACCACCCCTTGCGCGCGCTTATGTGTATAATATACGTGCTCACACTTTTTTTATAGCTCAGTCTAAAATACTAAAACAAGAGAGTTTTTTTTTTTGGAAAGAATCGCCCAAATATTACAACTTCTCGATTCCTCACATATCGATTATCGAAATCACTCGATTGTTCCCATCATTAGTCACTAGTCACTTCTAAAATTTTCGAATCAACAAATTACTTTTTGAAGTGCATAGAGAGGACAGTGCATGCAGTCAATGGGATTATTATCATCATTCCTAATGGTATTAATAATTTATAATCGTATGGTGGTATCACTGTATTCGATGTATTTTATTTTTCATTTTATACGAATATGATGTGAGGGCCAATTATTATGGACCAAATACCGAAGTACCGACTACAAAATCGTCGTTTTCATTCGTCGATTGACGCTTGGTTTTTTTTATTTACAATTCACGCTATCGTTGTGGCGTAGCTCATTGTTTTTTCATCGTGCGTGTTACCATTCTTTTTAATAATTTTATTTCCTCCAATTCGTTCGTCAATTAAAACACAAACAATGGGTGTCGATGTCACATTTCTGGCCGAAGGAGACGGTGAGTTGTCGTTTTAATTTTTAGTTATTTTCCGGTCACGCTACAGGTGTGAATAATAATATTGTAAAATTATCATGGAGGTTAACACTACACAAGTCCCTACCGACCGCATACCGCTTTTTAGCAACAAAACGTTTTATTTATTTCGTATTTTTAGGTTCCACATTCCCAAAAAAGGGCCAAACAGTCACCGTACACTACACAGGTAATACGAGATTAACGTAATTATAATTATTATTCATAGATTATAAAGCCGGCCTTAGACTTGACCAAGTCCTGAGGCAATTGTTTTGGTATGACCACTTCTAATTTATTTAATTGTGTAACGTCTACATTTACTTATATAAAATATATTATAATGGCAAATCCCAAATATTCCAATTAAAGCGCGAGACCAGCATTGTATATCGGGTATGCTGTAAAGATTCGATACACTCTTGATTGTACGAATATATATTATACCTGGAATAATTAAATGTTAACTTTTATCAATAATTTAAAAAGCTGTGTGTTTATAAAATTATTAAACGTGCAGTGTAGATCAATTGTATACTTCTTTAAATGTTACCACATTGTAAAATACACTTAATTGAGTTTAGTAGAGCCAAAAAAAAAAAAAATTAAAATAAGTGTGAAATAGATAACTGGCATTTGCTGTACTTTTACGTCCTGATTTTATTAAGTAATATAGGTACTGTATAAATTTGCCACTTTATTCATTATTATAATTATAAATTTTTTTTTTAATCTATTAAAAATTACCGTTTTCTTAAATTATAATAAAATAATGGTAATGAGCTATAAAAATTATTTTATACAAGAAAAATAAAAAGTGAATAACAGTTTCCTTTTATATTATACAATTATTATTCTATATTTAAAAATCTTTACATAGTTATTAATTTCGCTTTAATTTAATATTATATATATTATTTAATACGTTTATTTGACGTAGTCTTACACATGATTACCTAACTTATTATGATTTGTATTAGATATTGAGTTCATCATTTTATGTTATATTTTTAGTTTACACATTGAAAAATAATTTACATTTGTAGGTACATTGACTGATGGCAAAAAATTTGACTCATCACGTGACCGTAATAAGCCTTTCAAGTTTAAGATTGGAAAAGGAGAAGTTATCAAAGGTTGGGATGAAGGAGTTGCCAAGGTAAGAAAATAGATAGTGTACTGCACAGTAGAAAGAAAACTTTTTGAAATATACAAAGTGCAATATTAACTTTAAAATATCTAAACAATTTACCTTAGTTCATTATGCACATATACTTTATTTTAGTTTTATCTTTGGTAGGTTATTTACATTACAGTTATTATTGGTTAATTATCAATATTTCATATTTATGTAGTTAACATAAATACTAGAAATAAATACATAGAAACTTATGAGATTAATTGTACTTGAATCACTCATAACTGTGTCTAAAATACAATTGATTTCAAATGTTGTTAATTGTATACAATAAGAGATATTTATATTTTTTTTTTCCTTAGATGAGTATTGGCTCTCGTGCTAAACTGACATGTTCTCCAGATTATGCATATGGTGCTTTAGGACATCCTGGCGTCATTCCACCAAATGCTACTTTGATTTTTGATGTTGAACTCATCAAATGCGAATAAAAATTTACAACATATTGCTATTATTAATTATATATTCTACTTAAGAAAAATAATGCACCTTCAAGACTGACAATAATTTTTTTTCCGATAAAACCTAGAACATTGCTAAAAAATACTATATGAATTAGTGTTAAAATAAAATTTTCTTTGTTTACTGGAATGCCAAATTCGTCAATAAGTTGTTTTTAGTAAAATATTCTTAATATGAACAAAATATTTTTACCTTAGAGTTAATGAATACGACAACGAACACATTTATAACAAAAAAAAATTGTTTTTTTTATAATTAGAATTATAACAGTTAACAGATCAATAAATAAAACATTTATAACATGTATGTTTGTTTTTATATAATTTTATTAGAAAACAAATCTAATAAGTTCCATTCTACTGTCTACCTATATTCAAAAGCTATAAATAGTCAAGTTTTTGCTATTTTACATTTTTGAAATGTGTTTTTAATTTATTATAAGTATAACTATTTCTGCATTTATATCATGTAATATTATTATCATTAATGTGCGTTTAATTCATGATAATTAATATGTTTACTAACATCAAAACTGATAATATTGCATTATCAACATATGAATATGAATCCCAGATTGAAAGTTTTATAGTATTGAATGTTGGAAAATTATTAACAAAATATAAAATTCACAGTTGATGCAAAAATAGTTAAGGTGCAATTTTTAATCTCTATGTACATTAGAATAATATTCATTATTGGTTACTTATAAACATGAATGTACTTTTTGCAGAAAGTATAATAAAAAAATTGCATATTAAAATATAATTAATTTAATTTTCTTATTTACAATATTGTCAAACAAGGTTAGCTTAATTACATGTAAATACTTCATTTTCCATTAAGAAATCTTTTTTAATTTTATTTACAAGAGTTCTTTAAACATTTCAACTGCACTTTTAGTTAAAACTTAAAATAGTGTAAATAGTATTAATAGTAAATCTATTTTTAATTAACAAATCTTGATAAAAAAAAGTAACAAAGAATTAACAATAAATAAATGAAATTGATTTATAATCACCAATCTATAAAGACAAAAATCAAAAATTCCAAGTATCATTTATACATAACAATAGTTATTTTAATAGATCTATAATTTAAAAATTCATAAAATACAAAAATAAATTGGTTATGTAATTAACTTCAACTAAGTAATAAAAAACTAAATGCTTGAATAATCAGTCATTTTCTAAATTATTTATATTATATATAATTATTTTAAAATTAAAGATATATTGGCAAGTGGTGTGAAGACAGTTATATTTTAATTTTTGGCAAAAAAATAATTGAACATTTTTTTTTTTGTAACATTAGGCACATTGTAATATGACTGTGTAAATTTATTTAATATATCATGCGAGTACCTATTATGTTAATTTAAAATATATTTGATTGATAATAATTTAATAATTTTTAATATAATTTTTTCGAGGGTGATTTTCACATGCTGATGGACCAGCTAAATGTTTATTCCAATCTTGTTGATCACTTCCTACTTCTTCCGAACACAATGGACATATATTATTGACAGTACTTCTTTCTAAATAAAAAAAAAAAACATTCATAGGTATTTATATATTGTTAAGACTTTAAATTTAAATAAGTTGTAGTTTAAGTATTTTTAAAGTTTATATTAAAGTTATATAATAGAATTGTTTGGTGTTAGGTGCATATTATTGATGTATAGGTACAGTTAGCTAAGAACTAGAGTTTTAGAGTGGCTTAATCTCCCAAATAGAGATTCAGCTAATTAATAATTAACTAATAATTTCCATTGATTGATCGATTAATTGCTTTCTTCAAATAAATGAATAAACTATTTATAATACTTAATAACCACTCCCTATTTAAATGTGTAATATGTATTCATATTCAATGTATACATTGTGCCTTGGTATTTATAGTTTTTAGATTAACATATATGATATACCAGTTTAGATTAACAATAGTTTCTATTGGTTATTTTCATATTATCTATGTGTATGATTTTAGATAGACATTATGATTTATGAATATATTGTTATTATAAAATATATTAAAATGTTACTATATTTATACATAATTCTAATTTAATAAAATAAAAGAACACTATTATAATTTAATACTTGTATATGACTTATTTAAATTACATGGTTTATTTACTAATTTAATTACAAATTAATTAAATTTTAAACTAATTGATCAATTAAATGATTAATCGTTTCTATTTATCGATTGATCTAACCAAATCATAATTTCGATTAAATGAATAATCATTTTTAGATTAATTGTGAGTAATCATAATCGATTATAATTTGTTGTACCACTGGTTCCTTTTCGTTTAATTACAAACATGTCCCCAGCTCCACTACATTTAAAAAATCAAAATTTTTTTTCCCATATAATTGGCATGGATTTAGTTTAAGAAATATAAGAACTTTTCAGTGGGGGGCTAGAGACACGCACGTCGTTTAATTAGTAAAAAGGTAATTGTAATAACTTATAAATTATAATATGTGTTAGTTTAACATCTTCATTTGTTTGTTGAGCTTTAATACATTAAAAAAACAAAATTTATCATTTTACTCACTTGTACATGTATTTCCTAAGACATGATGCTCTAGGAATTTATTCTCGACAACTTCTAAACACATGTGGCATGTACTATATTTTTCTTTGAAATCACATTCTCCTGAAAAATCATGTCTTCTTTTAGAGATCTATATGAATATTTTTAGTAAAAACTACCTAAAAACCATAAATACCTACTTGTAAGATGATTTCGGAGTCCCATGATCTCTATGACTTCAGAACAATGTTCACAGCGCATCAACAATGGGCAATATTTCCAATAGTGTATGTTCAACTCCTCCTCGGAAAATGTAGAATCTTCTTTGCAAAATGTACAGCGGCTATAAAAAGAAGAAAAATTGTATTTATACAATTGTTCACTTTTCAGTAAACTTATATATACTTATAGCTATAGGTATTATTCATATTGTATGAGCTTATATTATTTTCCTATACATGGCGTATTTATGGTGGGTGTAAGAGGTTTCCATCCCTCCCCTAAGAAATTTTGATTTAAGACTACAAAATATATAACTATGTCAAGTTAATATTGTAGTTGGTCAATTTCTTAGTCTAAAACATTTATAAAATTATATAAACCATCCTCAAAAAGTAAGAACTAGGTATAACTAACTTAGTTAAACTAAGTAGGCCACTATACCTACTTAGAAACTCGAAAAAGTTTAAACTTGATAATGTACAAAATTTTCATCAGTTTTTGGGTCATTACTCACATATAATATTATTAAATCACTTATCCGGCAATTATATATTATGTGTAAGTACCTTCCACACAGTGCCGCAATAACCGGGTGTGTTGCGTGTGTCAAACACACGGGCCCAAGGCACCAACCTATAATTTGGTGGCCCAATGATAAAAATTGAAAAATATGTAGAAAGAAAATAAAACGATTTTGTTATAATAATAATTAATGATGATTGAACAATAGATCGATTTTTTGCCAACAAAAAGACAAGAAAAAATAATTTTTTAAAGTGACCATAATATTATTTTTTTCGATTTTTTTATTGACTATTAATGTTAATGTATAGTGTGTTCAATTTTTCTTTTATTTGATAATTATTTATAATTAAAATGAATAAAAAAGGTTACAAATTTTTACATTTATTTATTTGTAAATACATACCTGTATGTGTTTTAATTATGTTAACCTTATTATGTAATACATAATATGTATGAGTAAAAACTCAAAATTCTAAAAGATGTTTTCAAGTTTTTAAAAATTAATTTTCAATAGTTAATTTTTTAATTTTCAAGAAGGGGGGACTTTAATTTTATTTACACACGGACCCAAATTGGTGTAGTTGCGGCACTGCTTCCACAGACTATATGAAAATATTTTCATAATATAGTCTGTGTACCTACTACTATAGATTATATTTATTCTATAATTAATACATAAACTCACTTTAATTTTAATGCACCGATATTGGTTTGGCCGTTTTCGTAGACATCAGTCACACTGGCTGAAGTGCTGGAACTTAATTTGCTTTTGTCATTTAATTGTATTCTGTTGCTACAATTATCGTTGTTAAAATAAGTCGATGTATTTTCACTAATCGACCTAACTAGCTTACATTGAGATTGGCCGACTGCTTCACCTGACCTCTAAATCAAATTGTTTAATATTATTTTTGCGTTAGGACTATGGAGTCATTTTCCAAACATCAATCGTAATAGAAACTTTAAATCGTTTAATAACTACATTTTTTAAAAATAATACCCACCAATTCTTGGTCGATGCGATCAAATTCTTGCATCAGCTGCCTGTACATAATGTTCCTTCTGGTGATCTCATCGTCGGGAGGCAATTGTTTTCGTACAAACCGTGGGTTTACCTTGTAAACGTGTATCAAAATCCGTTCGGAAGCTTTGCGCACGGCTTCGGTCGGATGATGAATGGCCGACATGCCGAACTCGCACAAAATTCGGCAGGTCATTCCGCTAAAGTTTATAAGACGAAAAACAATTTTAACCATTTCAAACCGTTTTTTCTTGAATTCCCTCTGTGAACACTTACCTGTTTTTGTCGGATGAAACGCCTTGGCTGATGATCAATTGTTCGACCATTTCCAAACGGCTGAGTATCAGTCTGGGGTGTATGTTACCGGTCAGTAAACGCGTCAAATGTGTCGGTATGATGTTAAGTTTTCTGTGGAAATAATTTCTCTACTTCAAATAATTTATATATATTATATTAAAATACGCGTATTAAAGTTGCGAATTCAAATGTTTTTTCGCTCTAGTTCTATAAGTTAGATAATAATATACGGGAAATTTCACTAGAACAGTTCGATATAATATAATATTATAGTTTAGTAGTATATAAGTACCTAATATATATAAGTACCTCCCCCCTTACCTTATGTCGGGCACTTCGGCCACACTCAGTATAGTGTGCGTTGCTATGTTGTTAATACGCGGCGTTGTATCTCCAGCTTTTGCCAACAATTCCGGAAGCAGCGTTTCTAAACTCCTCGAAGCTTCGCCCGTCGACACTCTAAAAATTAGTTTAATAATCTATATTATTTTTCGATTTAAATGTATATTATTCAATAAAAAGCGTATTTTTTTAATGCAATTCTGATAGTGCAGTTTAAATAGTGCATTATGTTAGTTATATTCTAAAAGCGAAATCCGTGATTTTGAACCCATATACGATGGAAACAGTCGACACTCGACTGTACTATTATTATTTATTAATATAGATATTGTACCTTCCGGGTATGAATTCTGAAAACAGAAACCGTATAATTTCGGCCGACAAATTGTAGACGGCAAACACTTTGTCTCTGAGTGTCCGGTGCAACAGTTGGACGGCAGCCCTAGTCATTTTGTTCGGTGAATGTTTGGTGTCGGTGCCGTCAATCATAAAGTTTTTCATCGATCCTTCCATCAATTTCAACCCTTCCACTTTGTCCGAATATTGTTTAGAGAAAAAGTATTTTACCTGCATATTATAACATTATAATAATTTATATAATTGACAACTTATTTTCGTGAACAAGTATAATATAATAATATAGTCTAACAAATAAAATTACAATTAGAAGAGGAGGCCCCTCAAAATATTACATAGTTCTATACGCATACCTTCGAAAGCCCAAATACAGCAATCGGAATAGAAGCCTGTTTTTTGTCTCTATCGCTCAGCTTTGACGTTCCGCCGCTGCTGCAGGTCGACGGCGTGGACGAACAATCCGAATTATTTTGCGTTTGACAGCTGAAAAATGAAATTAAAACGATAAAACATTCACGTTGCACCATCGTATTATACACAGCTATTGAAGAAGCATACTATCTCTGAGCCGGAATAGCCTGTTCGTCATACGCTTCGTAACTACTCTTACTGGATTTTGGACGGATCGGTTTAGGCCTTTTCAATGAGATTGATTTTGTGACAATCGTCTGTTGTAGTTTTGGCGATCTGTTCAAAATATAATATTTTTCATAGTATTACCCCAGCACATACAGATAATATTATGAAAAATATGTAATTAATAATTATTTATAACGTTTGGTTCATTTGTTGTTAGTTAGTTAGTCGCACCTTTCTCTGGAATTATTTTCAGGATAGTGGAGTGGCGAAACAGGACTGTGGTAAACATCAGGTTCGTCTGAAGTTTCGGTTTCAATTTTTACTTGTTGACACGGCTTTACTGCAGTAATAACTTCTTTAGGCGAAACGATCGGAGACAAAGTGGCTGTGTATTTAACTGGTTCATCTACGGATCCAGGAGTTTTATCAATTAGATCTTCAGGTTCTTCGTCGTTTATTTCTAAAGGCTTTTAATGGGAATATTTAAATATAAAATATACATATTGAGCAATTGAATAAAATAGTTTCCAAACATCCGACTTAACTCACCCCATTTTTTTCAATAAGGTCATCTACCCGATTTTCCGTTAACACCTGAGCTCGATACTCTTCCATTTGTGTTTTTTTCTTTTTTGCTTTGCCATAGTCTTCATTTTGTATAGCTTGAGTTTTGGAGAGTTCTAATTTTCCCAGCTTTTCTCCAGCTAACCTTAACTCTGCCATCGCTTCTTTTAATTTCCTCGCGTACTCGAATCGTTCATCTATATTGAAACAACGTTTTGATCCATTTAATAATTAATCAATTTCGCCAACACATTTACACATTACAAGGTACCTCGAACAGCTGCAATCTTTCTGTCTTCTAATGTTCGGATAATTTCTGCAACTTGTTTATCTACGTACATTTCAAAGGCCAAATCATCACATATCGAACTATGATAATTTACGTCTCCTTGATCTGTACCGCAATGTTGTTTTTCGCCAATAACTTGTATTCCGATCAAGCTTACCTTATAATTTCATTTATATAAACAAAATATAAATAATGTAGAAAATTAAAATAGGTGTTTAAAAAACAAACCTGGTTAAAATGATTTAGAGAATTTTTATGATTTTCATGCAAAATCAACTTTACATAACTAGTTGCACTGGCTAACGGCAATGTTATAGTTTTAAGTTCTCTGCTTTTCACTAAACCACCATCGTTATCATTAAGCGTAATATAACCCAAATATTCGTAATTTATAGTTATTAATTTGTCTGTTTCTACATGCTCTTCTGGTCCAATCCATATTTCAATTTTACTTGCTTTAATAAATAATATTATTAATAATAATTTTAAATAATTACATATTAGTTACTAATTATGCTACGGATATATATCGCATATATTATAATATATATCTAGAATTTTAAGATATAAAGTGATTGGAATTTTATGTTATAAAAATATTAAAATAATATTATAAACGTTATTTTAATTTCTAATATATATTAACAAAATAACAACTTTGAAACTGTAAAAATATTTGAAATCTTAATATAAACATACGTCATTTATACCTAATTAAAAACTTGTGCGAAATATTAGGTAATAGGTAGTATAAGTATTATTTATATTTCTTAAACAAATGTTGTGCTTAATATTAATTAAATTATATTAAATATTTTTTACTTACAAATTAAATATTGATGAGCGAGTATTTGGATTTGGTGTATCACGGTGATTTCGTGAAGTTTAAGAACCAATTGTTGCGGATATTCACTACTTTTTGAAGACCTCCAACCCTTAACGGTTGGACCATGGTTATTGAGTTGGGAGCTTTGATAAATTACATCTTCACCTAATTATAATTTTAAATATATTTTTTAAAAGTTACGATATAATACCCTATATAATATAAAAAATGTATTTATAATTTTAAATTTATAAATTAGGAAATAATATGTTTAACATCTAATAATAACCACGATATACTTATAAGTACCGACCAGGGTTTTAATAGTGATTTAAGACATGGGTATTAATATATTATAATATAATTATGATTTTCAGTAAAAAGTAGCCACAACAAATTGAAAATTATGGAAATATTTTAAGGTAGGCTATATAATAATCCATAATAATGGAAAATTTAAAAATCTAGTCTTGTTTTTATAACCCGGTTATATTTAAAAATGTACACGTTTCTGTTTTTTGTCAACTGATTACTGAAATTTTAGTATAAAAACATATCAAATTTTGTTTAATACAATTCTTTCGAATGTTTATCTAATTGTAGTTAAAATATAATATGTCAAAAACAAAATTTATATATATTCAAGTATACTGTAATAACTATTTTCATAACATTTTTAAAGATTACCAATTCTTATAAAAATAAGAAATAATCTAATATTATTATATCATATTTTATGGTAAGCTCTATTATAGTAGATATTGTTTACTAGTCAGAACAAATATTGATTAATATTTTATATTTAAATTATTTTTAAAATGTTCATAAAGAACAATTATTAAAATTGACTTTTAAAAACTTTTTAAAACAAGACTAAAATTCAATATTAATTGTGATGATGGCTGGTCACTAATAAATGTATACCTATTATAATTTTATTTTTAAATAAACGATATATATTATAATTGATAATATACATAATTTATAGACCAATAATTACTTAACGTTAGATAGATTAAGTATAACAATTATGCCACAGCAGTTATAATAAAGATTATTCACAAAAATTAATGTTCCTGAAATTACTATACGAACGAAATAAATTGATGCCTTTTGAGTTAGTTGGTTAGTCGGTCGTTCGTATAGGTAGGAAATTTTAATTACATGCCTAATCATTATCTATCATATTCATAATTATATCGGTTTGATATACAGTCGCAGGTAAACATTAGCAAACGTAATAAATAATAATATTAAGACACCCACCCAGTTTCACAAAAAAAAAAAAAAAACTTTTAAAATAGGTAGTAAATATGTATTTCAGTAACAATTTTTTTTTTTTAGTGCCTAGGTAAAGAATAACTAATTAGTAAAGAAACTTTTAATCAATAATAATTAAAATATGATTTTAAGTTTTAAAAAAAATACGTAAAAATTATTTTTAATAATTAATAATCATATTGTTTCGTAAATTCTTATAAACAAGTCTATTATTCTATAATAATTTATAAATATTTTGTCGCAACAACAATGACAACCTTGCTTGTACCTTTGCGACGAAAAGGTATTTTCGTTTGCATTTTTCCGTGAGTCGTCCCGCACAGTTGAATAGTTTATAACAATTAAACTTATAATCAGCTTAGTCCTCAGTGACACATTATAAAACTATTATACAAAATTGAAATAGAAGACAAAATAATACCAATAATCAATGCTTAGACCCTTTGCTGTAAAATGGCTACCAAATATTATATAAAAAATGAAAAACCTATAATATTATTGTGTACTTATACAATTCTATAATCAAAATGTATCATCGATTCTTGAGCCAAGGTAAAAATCAACTTAATTTAAATTAAACTACCTACCTATACATATTATATAATATTTTTGTGTATTTAATTATTTACCTACTAGACAGGCAACACAACTTACTTGTCCTGTAAACAACAACAAACTCCACTTTTCCAGCCGGCATCGTTTACGTAGGATTTACGAATAAGTTTTAACTGAAATATAATATGCATTTTTACCATTAAAAAAATCATGTGAAAGTATAAAGTTGTATATATATATATACATATATATTCGCACGTTACCTATACAATTTTATTCTCAATATTGGAACGTCTGAATGTGACGCTTAGGTATAGTTGAAATTCGAATTTTATTTATAGATATATAATTATACCTTTATACCTGTATTATAAACGAAATATCGAACTCTACAAAAATTATAATATAATGAAATAGTTTATTGAAACAAAAATTAAAATTAAAATGGTTTTAAAAAAAATATATATATTTAAAGATTGTGCAGTCAACAATAAGAATACGCGAGTACGAGAAAATCAATGAAATTTTACATACTATACGTCGATGTTTTACCTGTTCAGTGCGATAACAGTTGACGATGTTCGATTTCCTTCTGACGTATTCGAACGGTTCCGAACATTCGCAGCAGCTAATCATTACGTCGACGGTTGTTTTTGTTTTTTTGTTTTTTTTTTCTCCCTCAAATTGATTGTAATTTTTTTCTTTTTATTTGCCCACCGCATTTACTGCGCAGGAAAATCAATCAATCTCGCGTGCAAAACCCATTTGCACAATTGCACGCGAACCGCGAACGAAACGTTGTTTTCAAACTTTTTAATACAGTGCGGTAGCCTTTCATCTTGCGCCGGATAACAAACATCGCGGCAAATAATCGTGAAGCCCAATCGATAATACGTGCTGGGCGCGCGCGCGCTAACCATCAAGCTCCCCGCGGATAGAAAACACAATGAACTCCAATGCGACTGTGAGTTCCGGGGTGACGCCGGCGACGTCGTCCAACGTAACGTCAAAAACACTATTAATAAATTATTATAATAGGCCATGGCATCACGAACATTTGAGCTTTCGCAGCCGTTAAAAAGTACCCACCCACTTAGTGCCGCAGACAGACGTTTTATTGTAATCACAATAGTAAAACAGACGGCTTATCATAACAGACAACAGTATGTCTATTTTTACACTATTTCTAAATGTTAATTAAAAACACATACTTGGAAATATGGTGTAAATGTGTATATTTTCCATGTTGTTAAAAATGTATGGAGGTGTTGAATCCACCCATCAATTACAAGAGATTTTAAAATTTTATTTTCATTGGAAAATTAATATTTTGCATTCTTTTTACTTATTATTTTAACAATTATAATTTGTATCGTATAGTATTTTATCATTTATATTTGATATTTACATTTATTTTTCACCAGACTCGCTGTCATAGCCTAAAACAGTGGTGCACACGGGGGGATTAAGGGATCACAACTCCCCCCCCCTCGAAATGTTTATCATCATTCAATTCAAAATCCAGCATATATATTCGTACGTTTATGCAACGAAGCCTGCAGTAACGTAAAAATTTACAATGTGCAATTATACTATTAAACTTTTTACCTACTACATTACTGTTGCACATTCTACGAAATTCCCCTCTTTAGGAAATTATTATAAGCACAACCACCACAAAAAAAAATCCTGTGCACATCACTGGCCTAAAACAATGAGTTTTGATTAGAAATATTACTAAAATGTATGATAATCGAATTAATAACATTGTACCATAATTATTGTTGAATTGTGCTTGGATGGTCAATAAAGGTGGACCCAGACGTTTGACGAGGACGAGCACCAATACATATATAATTTTTGTATTATTTTTATCTCATAGTCATTTAACACCATGCCGGGTGATTTTTCAACGTTACATTTAGAGGCTCCAACTACTTTTACCGGATATGCAACTGAAACTTTGTTGATGCTCACTGGGGGGACAGCAGCCGGAGTTGTAAAGCCAATCGAAAAGTCCCTTTAGATCCAATTAACATTAACCATTTCGATTCAGAAGGTGACATTAGAGATGCTTGTTCAAATTCAAAATAGTATACAGCTTTTTCAGAATTTTAATTTTGCCCGGCGCCTCCACCAATATGTAACGTGGTCGGGGATGACCCTGTTAAATATAAGTTATCCAGGGAAGGTGTTTGGCCTTTTGGATAAATTGTAACCGTAGCTGGGAGCAAGGTATTATGATTTGATCGTAATAACACAAGGTTAATTAAAGTAATTATTAATAAATATAATTGCTTATCAAATACAAATACAATATAACTTACAAAAAGAGTCTTTGATTAGTTTTACATTGACAAGTAGCATATCGTAGCTATACGGAGTCTCAGGTGTTACGCTGGATGTTATTCGCGGAGAACTGAAGTCTCGTACAAAATACGTAATGACAATAATTTCAATAATTACAATGTTATTAAATACCGTGGGAGACTATGCATATATTGCACGGCACCCTTGAATGTTTATGTCAGCAAATATACGTACACATACACACACTCGTACTTATGACTATATCTCCAGTGTATAATATGTACTATATGTATATAATATATATATTTATATATATGTAACGAGACCGTTACATTACCCCCCTATTCGAAAAAAAAAAAAAATTTTAATAGAACAATTTAAAAATATTTTTTTTGTTATACAATATAATAGTATATTGTATAATAAATTTGACTATAATGAGCCTCGAATCTGATTCTATTTTCTATGTCAAATTTGATTGCAATTGATTGAGTGTTGACTGAGGTTGGTCTTGTTAACTTTGTCAGTGATTGGAATTCTGGATTTGGTTGTTTATATTGTTGATTGAATTTGACATTCTGTATGTTGTAGTTGCCTGTTATTCTATTGCCATTTATAATTGGTTCTGTAACTTAATAGTATATAATTTTTTTGTTTATTTATTATAATTTTACCTTTATACTCCCTGAACTCGATGGGTAGTTATGTGATGGACGTATATCTCACCATTATTATGACTTATCGTATAACAACCCATGCATTTTATTATTAATACGGTATTTTTCCTTGTGGAATAAACCAAATATTTATTAACTCCTAATTTATGTACAGCTTAAAACCCAAAATATACCTCGTAATATTTTTATTTTTATTTATTTTTTTTTTTAAACTACATATTGTAAAATTTTTTATATTTTCTTATAATGTAGTTACTATTATAATATGGTATTTTTCCTTATGGAACAAACCACTTATCTATTAATTCCTAAGTTTTATATAGATTATTAAACTTAAGCTATATCTTACAATTTTTTATCTTTTATACTTTAATTAATATTATAAATATAGTATTTTTCTTTATGGACCATTCTGCGTTTTATCTAAACTCATTTTCTCTTTATTTTATTTATATATAAGGTATTTTTCCTTATGGGACAAACCAAATATTTACCGTTTGAATCAAATAATCTATCAACATATATTCTCGAGAACGAACCCAAATTTTTATTTTGTTTTTTGTATTTTTTTTTTTATTAACTAGCTCAAAAAAAAAAAAATAATAATGATAATTATGGTCTGTTATTATATTATATTTCCATATCGATTCCTGTATCTATCTCTTCTGTAAAATAACCTGGGATTTTAAAGTTCAAAATTTTTGAAAAAATTTTTCTCTCTTTTGTTTTTAATTTTTCTTTAAACGTTCTTTTTATGAATTTTTTCCATGCTTCTATAGCTTTATTTAATATTTCTGTTGTTCTAACTGCGGGTGTTTGTCCATTGTATACCATATACGCATGATCGTGCTCATTTCCTACTACGCTATGATAAATTTTTTGTTCTTTGTTTAATTTCATTGTCATGTATGTAAATTATTTAGTTTGTATTCTATTTACTATATGAGCTCCCTCCAATTATTTTTAGTGTACTATTTTTTTACAAATTAGCGTTGTCAAATACTCCTTACTTTCTGTTTCCCGGTAAACACAATTATCGTTATGGAAAATACAGAGATATTCGAGTAAATTTTTGGTATAATTAATATTAAAATTAGTTTTAATTTGTTCATTTTTATTAAATAGGTCGAAATATAAATTTTTATTTGTTAATGTATTATACCACGCGTCTATTGATAGATTATCCAATTCCTTATTGACTTCAGTATCCTCAAAACCTAAACTTATTCTAAAAATAGGATCATTTAAAAAGTCTCCCAAGTTAATGAAGGTCATTGTAAAAATGAAAACTTCCAATAATTTATGTATTTTGTCTTCCTGTTCTAAGTTTAAGTCCCATAATTTATTACTAAAAAATAAAAAGCACTCCGATCCACATACGGCTTTTAATAATTCCTCTTTAGAATGTTTATTTTTTTTTATTTATTTCGAAATTATTTTTTAATCTATTGTTAAGTTCCCTATTATCTAATATGTTTGGATTTAAAGCCATTAGCCAATAATTTCCTTTTTCGTCAATAAAATGTTGAGATATAACGTCTGATGTAGATATTGACGTTTGTTCAGATATTAATTCTTGAAACATCAACATGTTTGTCCCCTTTTTCCAGGCTTCCATTTTGGCTAGAAAATATGGGTCGTAGTTCTTCTTTCTTTTCCTATTTTTCTTAACTGAATTTTCTGCATGATACACTACCTGAAATGGTGTGGTATTCGGTGTCCAACAGTAACTATTATTGTTTCCCCTTAAATTTTTTCTTTCGCTCGGGACTCTACGCTCTCTCAATATATCTATTGTACCCAATGACGTTTTTATGTTGACTTTTCTATAGATAGACAATCAAGCTCGTCAATCGAGAACAAATTCCCATCCTTTGGAAACAATCATTGTTTTTTTTTTTTTTTTTTTTTTTTTTCAAACTTATTTTTATACTTGATTTTAAACTTATATATAAAAAAAAAATAAATAAATAAATACCCGTATTTCATTCATTCAAAAAAAAAAAACTTTTAACATAACAATCTACGTTCTGATATTAGTTCAATTCTACAGACTACATTCATAACCTTACCTTATTTTATAATTATATTTTATACTCAGAATTATATGTTGAAAATTTTGTTATATTTTAATATATTTAGTGTCTAAATAATATTATGTGTATTCCCCTTTTTCTATACTTTCTTCTGTTTCTATTTTGTTTTTGTCTATGTTATATGTAATTTTAACTTATGTTAGTTGTGTCTTGTTTATATTTTGTATTCATCTTTTTTAAAATTTTTAATAATTTAATTATGGCAATGAAAATAATTATTGAGATTTGGAATTTAGATAATAGGTTTATTTATGAAGGAATACGTATTTATAAAAGTAAGTTTCATTACTATTAACGTTGTAATTAACTTCATGTTTAATAACTAGTATAACTTAAAAAAAAAATTGTTTATTCTTAGTATTTATAATGTATTCTATAGTATTTAATTTTTACTTACATAAATTCTTTTAATCTTCTTTATAGTAATAATTATTTGATTTGTGAATTGTTTGCAAGTATGTTCATTAATTGTTATTCTTAACACTGAAGACTGACTAATACTATTAACTTCTATTATTTATTATTTAAATATTATTTTATTATCTCCCATATGCCATATGTTCTATCGTATAAAAAAAAATAATGACCAATGTATCAATTTGACATTATGTTATAGTAAAAAAAAGTCATAATGTTGTTGTAGCTCATCGTTCTTTGAACTGATTCGTGCTTAAAAAAATACAAATGTATTACCCATTAATATTATGTCATTTCCGTTGCTTTTTAGTAACATTATATCCTTATTTCTTATTATATACAATTAATTACATTAAACTATCTTATTATAATATCGTCGTATTATGTGGAAATATTATTATTAATTTTACGTTCTTTCGTTTTTTTTTTTTTTCTAATTAAAATTAAAATTTTCTAATGGTTTGGATTTATTCATTGTCGTGATATTGAAAGGATTTATTGTGTTTACCATGTTGTCATAATTTTTTTCTGTTTATCATCTCATTCGAAGTATTAAATTTGATTCATTATAGTGAGGAGATCCTGATGAACAATCGGGAAATTTATTACTATATTGATCTATATTTTTATGAATAATATTTATGTCTGGTGTATTAGTGTAAATATATGTATTATGTAACGTTACTGGATCTATATTATGGTCTATTATCGCTGGAGTCCAATGGTTTTTATTGTGTATTACTCCTATGATGGGTTGATTTTTTTTTTTTTTTTTTTTTATATAATAAATAATAGCACTATTTAATTTCCTATTTTTTGCTAATATTATTAAATTTTTATCAAATAAGTCTGATAAAAAGGCGAGATCCTAATCTGTCATATGGTATCCTGACTTTATGTTTGGTATTTTTATCATACTTAAGATATCTTTAGTGGACACATTGATACCCTCCTCTCGTAAACTAATACGTAATGCGTGTGCTCCACAGTCACCGTCCTCGGGTGTCTGTTCGATACTTGTAAGATGCGAAACTTGTGACAAAACATATTCTATCTGTGTACAATTTATTTTATTAAAAAAAAAAAAACTAGAATTTTCCTTATTTGACGATTCGTTATTGTTTAAAATTATTTTTATGTTATCTGATAAATTTTCATTCCATATACAAATTGTAATTTTTATGTTTGTTTGTTGAAATATAAATTTAATCATTCGTGAAATAATAGGCCATTCTTGTTTATCTAACCCTGAACTTAACCTTGGTAGAGCTAATGTTTTTATTTGATGTATCAAACAAAATATTTTTAAATTTTGCAACGTTTCAAATATGTCTTCCAATGTTGGTTTCTCATAATAAAATCGTTTAGTTATTAGATTATGTTAAGTTATTAGATATATGATCCATTGATTATTTATATTTAAAGTAGCAATACCTCTAACCTCTTTTTTTTGTGCTTTTAAAATGTCGACAATGCGGAATTTTAAGCGAAACTGTAATGCAACGCCTTTACTCATATTTAAGCATTGACTAACACTGTGTGCGATTGCTTCACACGAATTTTCGATTAAATTACCTATAATTTTTTCGTATTTGCATTCCCACTGGTGTCCCTCGGAATTTTGTAATACAAATTTTTTATATTCGGTTAATTCTGAAATTTTGTCGATAACGCGTGTTTTATTAAAATCGTTTTTTATATTTTCATATTCTAATGGTAAAATAATACTCCCTTTGTTATAACTAAGTGTTATAGTATTATTTTTCAAATTCAAAATAGTTTGTGTTTTATTCATAAAATCTAAACCTAGTAATATTGGTACGCATAGATTATCTATCACAATAGCCTCCTGATTTACTACTAGCGGGCCTATTTTTATTTCAATTATAATGGAACCCATAATATTTAATTCCGATTTATTAGCGGTTTTTAAATATACATCCTTTTTAGTTTTTATATTATCCGTTTTAATCATCGTTTTATTTACAACTGTACAACTCGCTCCCGTGTCCAATAATAATAGTTTAGATTGATTATTAATTTTTCCTAATATTTCAATTTTTTTTATGTTTTTTATGTGTATCTATTCCATAATACCTATACAATAAATTATTTGTTATATCGTTCTTAATGGGGTTTTGGGATTTATTGATAATCCTTTTGCAACACCAGGTTGTTGCAGGGAAATCAGTTTTTTTTTATTATTATTATTACAGTCTCTTTTCTGTTAAGTTAAAGTCGGTTGAATATAATTGTAATGTTTTATTATTTTCCGATGTTATGTGTTTATTTTTTTATTTTATTTTCTAAGATAATCTCTCTCGCCTTACTTCTTAAAGTTTCTTGGTTATAGTTTATCGTGATTATGCCAAATAGTTGATGTAAAATAGTCTGTAATCGTTTTTTTTTTTTTTAAAATATGATAGTTTTCTTAAGTTTACGTTAATAAATATATCAAATTCCTCTTGGGATAAAGTATCATCTAAAAATTCGATGTTATTATTTTCTAATGAACATATGTTTCTGTTAAAAGAGTTTAATTGTATTTTATTACTCTCGTCAAATAAAATCTGAATTTGGTCTATCGTTAACCCGTTAATTAATTGTATTAATTCGTCCTTACTGGCTTTAAACCATTCAAAAGTTCGTGCTATTAATTTGATATTTTCCGAATTTAAACTTATTATTTTTTTTTTCTTCAAAAACCACATTCCATTATATAATTATACCATAAAATAAAATATAAATTACCACCTTAGTAATGTCTACTTAAAAATAAAATAGTAACAACATTAAATTAAATATTTCATTTGGTAAAAACTTCTGAGTATATAATGTGTCTATAATTATTCTACTTAAACTTAAATTAATTTTCAATTGCCAATTGTTAAATAAATTAAAATAAAATTTTGATTTAGTATTTTAAACCAAAATCAAATAAAATCCCATATAATATTAATATCTAACAAATAAATCTATATCTTATAATTATTTGTTCCACGGTAATATTAAACTAGTACCAAATCGTAAAAAAATAACTTTTAAAATTTCATATCAATTATTTTAATAAAAAAAAAATTATAACTTTTTTAAATACTCTGCGACCTATACTTTTTTATTTACTATAGCTTA
>CM023358.1:10010152-10052869 GCA_013282895.1 Eriosoma lanigerum | reverse complement strand
ATATGTAACGAGACCGTTACAGTTTATTCTAAACAACGGTATTTCTTTTATTGATCAATTCTAGTTGTTAAATACGATTAAAATGCCAAAGATTTTAGATTCGTGATTTTCGTTTTAAATTGAAATCACTAATAAGACATCAAATAGTAAAATATCATCACAAATAAAAATCCTACGTATAAATACATATAATAATATTCTAAATATAAATAAATAAATTTTATAATAAACGAATAAAAACGGTCAATTTTTTTAAAAATAGATACTTACATTCAATTATATTTAATACATTTACATTTTCAAATAACTATATTACGATTATTTGTAATAATTTGTGATTGTTTGATAATCATTCACAAACAGCTGATGTAATTTATACAGACATGGAAAAATCTTTTGATAGGATCAATCATAATTTATTAATCAATAAAATAAACCTAAATCTAATGGTTTCACTGAACCACTTATTACTGGTTTCACTCTTTTTTATTAGGTTGTACATAAATAGTTAAAGATGAACAATATGATTCTAAAAAATTAACGTTATTTCTGGTGTCCCTCAAACTTAAAAGATCATTTATCTCCTAAATTGTTTTGTCTATTTATAAAAAATATCTCGAATGTCATTTTTTACTCAAAAATTTTTAATTTTGTTATTAGCTGATGATGCAAAAAATTACAAAGATATAAATTGTATAGATGATACATTCAAATTACAATTTGATTTAAATAATATTTATAAATGGTGTAGTGAAAATTCTATGCGATTGAATTTAAATAAATGTTCTACTATATTTGTTCTTATTAAAAAGTATACCTACCCATACAATTTAATTACCACTCTTTATGCAATGTAAATTTATCAAGAGTAACTACAGTACTTGATCTAGGAGTAAAATAATAAAATTTGTTACTAAACTTTTATTTAATGATCATACAAATTATATTAGATATAAAGCTTCTGCAAATTTAGTTTTAAAACGAACTTGTCGACAATTTAAAAATATATCTGCATTAATAATTTTAAATAATTCATTAGTCCGTTCTCATTTTGATTATGCTCTATTAATTTGGCATCCATATGTGGTATATATAACATAGAAACATAATCTTAACAAAATCCAAAATAATTTTAAAAGATTCTTATATTACATTTATAGAGCTCCTCATTCTCTCTTCGACGTATCAACACATTTTTCTAATATACGTTATAGTTTGTACATCGCATGTTGTTATCATGGACATACAAACTAACCACAACTTTTTAAATTTTTTAATATAATAAACCAAATAACAAAATTTAAAACAATTTTTAAACACACTTTGGACTCTCCCTTAAAAAAACTATCAAGATACAGTCTTGACTGGGTTATCTTTTACAAGTTATATTCTCACGTTTCCCGTTAAAAATCATCTTTACTCAGTGGCGACGGAACGATTTAGATTGACTTTAAAGGAATTAGCAAAAATTTTGCCGATTTTCTACCTTTCAAGGAAAAACTTATGAGAAATTCGAAAAATGAGCTTAATAAAGTACCAAGATGATACAATTTTCTACAGAAAGCATATCCTATTTGTGGTAATTAGCTCATTATTTCTATCCAAAAAAATGTTTTCGGACACAAAAAAAACATATTTGTAAAACCAATACATTCCTCTCTTCGCTCAGAAAAAATGTTTCTATATAGACATGTAGTGGAGTAAGTACTACAACTATAGCCTAAAGTAAGTAGATCTATCTATACTCTCTAAATCAAATTAATCCGAATATTTTGTAAAAATTCAACTCTTAAATTAATTAAATTTCTATATAAAGCAAATTAATAAGTTTAATCATAATTTTATCATTAAATGACTCAAGAATCTCTATGAAAACATTAATTACAATTTCATTCGCCTGTAGTATAATACTATATTCGTTACCATGGTAATACATTACTGTACACAAATGTAAAATAAAACCAGATACATATTATTGACAGTGTTCTACATCATTATAATTACTACTTATAACTTTACAATTATAAATTAAAATGGATACTGCACATATGAAAAATAAGATTAATACTTATGATAATGAAATGTACTCCCAATTTGATTACCATTTAGATGGCGTGAAAGAGGATCCAGAAGAAATCCTCAGGCAGGCACTAAGGTCATCATATAGCAGAAGAACATCAGTTAGTATTATACATAGTATTCAATTATTTAAGTATACTTCATAAAACTATGAATTATTTGTTTTTTTAATAGATGTCTACCAAAACCCCAACAGGTCTTCCATTACCATTTGCTACCACGCCGGTAAATAAAACAGGATGATTGTGATATTTATATGCATACTTTTATAACATATATTATTAAATATCATAATATTTCCTTAGCAAATTAAAGACCAACACACATTGGCTTTGAGACCAGAAAGTTCTAGGAGTGGATCAGAATCATCAAACAGGCCAGCAACAGCCGTAAAAGGTGCTGGTTACACATCACATTCATCTACTTATGATATTTTAAGTCAACCTTCAAGAAATATGATAATGTCAGAACTGAATAAAGAAGAAAGGTATACAATAATAAGATAAACACTACAACCTTTAATATAGAAAATTGTACATTTTAAATAAAATTAATAATTGTGTTTTTATTTTTTAGTATTTTCTCTTGTAGTAGTTAAAATATGTAATATAGAAAATTTAAAAACAAAATGTATAATTATAAATGTATTTATTTTTAATCAAATAATCGTATAATTATAGAATAGATGATAAAATTAAAAAACTGGAAAAGCGAATTCATGATTTAGTTGACGATGCGTGTATGGCCGAAGCTAGAGGAGACTATCAGCTAGGATTAGAGAAAGCAAAAGATGCTTCAAATAAGGAAAGAAGTTTAATTAGAATGCAAGAGCAAGCTGGTTTAAACGATTCTCACAATATTGATTTAACTTTTTTGGTATGTTTAATAATAATGTTTAATTTTATTAAATTATATGTTAATCATTATAAATTATTGTTTATTGTTATAATTTGTATTTTAGGTTTTATTTACATTAGGTAATCAATATGCAGCAAATGAAATGTACACAGAAGCAATAAATACATACCAAGTAATTTCTAAAAATCGATTGTTTCAAAATGGTGCACGAATGAGGGTTAATGTTGCAAACATTTATGAAAAAATTGGACAATCCGAAAAAGCTATTAAAATGTATAGAATGGCTCTTGATCAAGTTCCAAACACCAATAAAAGTTTCAAGTAAATAAAACTATTGTAATTACAAAAAAAAAAGTGATTACAATAATTTATGGTACTCATTTGAATTTGCAGGCGTGCTATAACACATAATATTGGAGTTATATTTTTAAAACTAGGTAAATATGAAGATGCTTGTTCAAACTTTGAGTATATTATGCATGAAAAGCCTACATTTAAAGCAGGAATGCACGCTCTAATATGCTATTATATGTTGGGCAATAAGGAAAAATCAAAGCACTTATTCAAGCAAATGTTAGAAATATCGTTAGACATAGATTTTGAAGACAAGTACGCTGCACATTCTGTAAGAAACAAAACTACTTATTAAATTATTAAAGTATTTATATATAATAGACAACACTAACATAGATTTTTGATTGTACATTTTAGGATGAAATTGAAGCTACACTTCTAGCGGAAGCTATAAAATCTGATTCACTTACAAAATATGAAAAACACATAAAATCCAATTTTGAAAAAACAATTCTGAATGCAGCACACCTAATATCTTCAATTATTGAAGATTCATTTACTGAAGGTTATACATGGTGTTTAGATACTATCAAGATATCACGTTATTCATACTTAGCTGGTCATTTAGAGATAAATAAAGCAGTTGGATTTTTGTATCAAAATAATATAGCACCAGCAATTGATACTTTAAAAGCATTTGACAACAAGGATAGCAAAGTGGCAAGCGCAGCAGCTACCAACTTGTCATTTATATACTTTTTAGTATGTTTAATAAATATAAATAATATAATTTAATTTTAATATTAATATGTATTTTATAGAAAGGTGACTTAGAACAAGCAGAAAGAACATCTATAGCAGCTTGTGAAACAGATTCACATAATGCATTGGCATGTGTCAATCATGGAAACTGTTATTTTGTCAAACAAGATTACTACAAGGCAAAAGAACTTTATACACTAGCTCTTGAAAAGGATATAATGTGCTCAGAAGCCATGTATAATTTGGGTTTGACTAACAAACAACTTGGAAATTTGGATGATGCAATAGATTGTTTTCAAAAGTTACATGTCATTATTAGCAACCATCCTGAAGTTATTTATCAAATTGCATTACTAAATGAGATGATTGGGGATCTAGAACAGGCTATCGAATGGTAACTACTGTAATTTCATAAATTTGATTTGTATAAAAACAAAAATATAAATATTTTAAACCTCAATTTATTGTTTAAGGTATTTACAATTGTTGAGTATAGTTCCTGATGATATTGGTGTGTTACAAAAACTAGGAGATATTTATGAAAATATTAATGATAAACAACAAGCGTATCATTATTATTATGAGGTATCTAGTATTAATATTTTTATTTTTTGTTTATTTGATATATTACAAATTATTTTAGTCATACAGACATTATCCTTCCAACTTAGAAGTGTTGGATTGGTTAGGAGCTTACTTTGTTGAAATGAAAGTTCCTGAAAAAGCTGTAGACTACTTCGAACAAGCATCATTAATGCAACCTTCTGAACCAAAATGGCTTATGTTAATTGGGTCATGTTATAGAAGAGCCGGAAATTTTCAATTGGCTTTACAAACATACAAAGATGTGTTGAATAAATTTCCAGATAATACAGAATGTAATATTAACATGTTATTAATTTTTAATTAATCTGTTTAACATTTCTTAAAAATATAGGTCTTAAGTTATTGATTAGAATATGCACAGATTTGGGATTAAAAGAAGCATCAGATTACAGTGAATTGTTAAGAAAAGCTGAAAAAGCCAAAGATATTAGAGAACGTATCACTACAGCTCGTACTGGGTATCGTAAAACAATGGAAACAAGGGGTGGAACAAGTATGGTCACAAATTCAAATTCAATAAACTACACTCAAAAGCCAACAGCTTCAGGAGAAACAAATATATATGTCCATAATAGTTCAAAAGATCCAAGTATGTATTATAATGCATAATTTATTTACCTGTTTGTTACTTCGTAATTTTATAAACATAATATAATCAAATATTAATAAGTTTTTATATGAAAACATGAAGTATAATATAAACCTTATATTTATCCAGTATTTATTTTCCATGATTATCAATGTGATTGCTAAAGATATAATTTTAAAAAAATATTTAAAACATTGTATAGAAACTGAAAATTTAATATGATTACCAAGTGTGAAGTTTTATACTCGTTACACTACTACTTTGATATTTACATATTTCAAATTATATTAAATCTTCATGATAAAAATTAATGTTTAATTATGAATTATTCATTATAAAAAAAATAAAAATCTACAATATATATATATATACATTTAAATGAAACCGTATGATTTTATTATAATTAATTTTAATTAAAAAATATTTTTAAATATTTTTATATTTATTTTAATTTTAACAAATACATTTTGTATTTATTAAATCTTTATAAATATATTTTAAGGTTTAGTTAATGATTCTTCTCAACGACCACGGACATCTAGAGGAGGAACTGCTATGATAACTACATCAATGCCTTTAACAAGTGCATATTCTCATCAAAATGTTTCTGATGAAATGAATATATATGTTCATCAAGAAGTAAAACCGAAGAATGGTAACTTAATATTTATATTTATATTACAGATACCAAAAGAAATACAAATTAGATATATATATTTTTAGAATCTTACAACGATCCGTTAGGACCTTTACAAAGACCACGTACATCTACCTTAAGGCCTATTACATCATTGGAAAAGGAATTTGCAGATGAACAAGTTCAAGATCTTTTACCAGAATAATTATTTAAGTAATATATTTATATTTTATTTACAATTTTTACAAAAAAAAAAAATTGTAAAACATACTATTTATTATTAAATAACTAACTTGTTTTTAATCAATTCAAAATAAAAAGTACCCAAAAAGCCATGATATCCAAGAAGTTTGAGTTTGATCTAGTTTAGTTTCTATATTAACTTTTTCGGGTAACATAATATTATTATTTTGTTCCATACGACGTTTAGTTAATTCTAATGCAGCTAACCTTTGATCATTTAAGAATGATGGCATACCTAATACAAAAAAAAATAAATATTTTTATTTTTTAATGTAATTAAAATAATTTAAAATAAATAATAATATACCTTTAGATTGATACCATGATGTAAGGTAATTTGAAACTGTTACTCCTGGATCATCAAAGTAAGTGATTGAAAATTCAACACCTGGCTGAAACATAAATAAACAATATATAATATATTTAATAACAAAAACAATATAATTAAGAATATTTAATTCCTAAATTTAGGTATCATGAATGAATGAATTAATGAATTATAACATATCATAATATATTTATTATTATATTTAATATCTTCTTCTTCTGTCTTGCCTTATAATCCCAACTAGACCAGAGTGGTCGACCACTCTAGTCCTACATCTTAATAAATCTCAACCTCCTACTTCTTGTCCATTTATACCAGCTATCTTCATATCACTCTATTCTATCTATCCACCTCTTATTCAGTCTTCCTCTCTTCCTATTTTCTTCTTTATCCATTTCAATTCTCATTGCCTCATAACAGGTCCATACCATCTCAGTTTCTCTCTCTCTCTAAAAAAAAATTTTAAAAAAACGGTTATTTAGAATAGTAGTTTTTTAAAAAAATGTTCAAATATATAATTATATGGGGAAAAACTCAGTAGATATACACATTGACATAATACATCAGGGGTCACCAATTAATATTTTTGAAGGGCCACATTAGGAATCTGAAAATTTTTCGTATGCCATCAAAATTCTAAGTACATATTTTCAACATATTATGGACAATAGGTATTATTTCAAAATTTGATGTAATGATAATGATGCGACCGATATATCAACTGTTGTCAGTAAAAAACAAGAATATTTAACAAAAATAATAATTTATAACAATAACACATATAATGTTGTCGTAATATGTGTTATTTATTTTTTGTTTGCAGGCCGGATAGAATTTGTTCATGGGCCATTGGTGGCCCATATAATACATAATATAAATATAAAAAAAATATATTTTATATTAATAATTCAGAAATGAAATACAATACATGTATTTAATGATATATATATACTTATACATATATAATGATTAATTTTACGTATATTGTAGAATAATATTAATATATTTATAATTTATACTTTGTATCACTTAAGAAAGGTACCGTTTCGCATATTTACAGAAAACTGATGATGGCCGTCTGCGTAATTACATCTTTATGGGGCATGTAAGGGGAACTAGATAGGGTGCGGTGTGGAGATGTGCTAAACTGACCAATTTTTATCCGACAGACAAAATGAATAGAATATAGTTAATTTTTTTTATAAAACTTACTTCGTTAAAATTCTCATGTGGCTTAATGACAATATATGACCAGTAGTTTTTTACTCTCCATTTATTATTATATTCAGGAAAATTAGGATGTTCAACACTCTGGCAAACAATTGTCATTAATTTTTCATCTTCATCAATTTTGTAACGCCGTTTAAATACATAGTCACGATTTTGAAACCATTTCTATAATTTATTAATAATGTCATACGTTTTATATGTGACAATTAATTATAAATAATATAGAGGTAAAATAATTTTAAAAAGGACTTAATATAATAGTAAAATTTTTTTAGTTTTAATATAATAGTATATATTAACATATTAATAACAAAGCAATAGTAATTAAAACAGTTTTTTTTATAAAATATTATCTACTTATTTTATGTTAATAATATAGTATAATATAATTGATAAGCTTATTCATATAAAATACATTTTTAGAATTTTTTTTAAATATAATAAGTTAGAAATATCAACATTATTACAAGTAAACAAAATAAAAATGTAATTAATAAAAATATATTAATTAATTTTTATTTTATTATGTCAATGTTTATTTAACATAATTAAATAGTAAAAACTATTTAAATAGGATATTTTTACCTGTTTTTATTAATAATTTTGTTTGTTAAAAATATGTTCAAATAAAAATATAAACCAATTACTAAAATTTTTACTTTGTAGTTACTTATTAGTTAATGTAATAACTTCAGTTGAAATGTTGATTTTCCTTCTACTTATTTCATTTGCATATTCTAATAAAACAAAATATAAACTTCTTTAATATTACTTTAAGTAAACATTATTATTTACCGGCCATCGAAGTTCCCAATAAATTAGATCACTATGTGTTAGAGGTTCAGAATCAAAAATATCCAAATCTACAGACATATAATCCCATTCTTTTCTATAATCAAGGTCTAGCTGCACTTGCATAAAGTCTAATGCTGTTACATCATTAAATGATCCATGCACTAAATAAAAAACAATTAATAATTTAAGTTTGAGCAAATATCACTTTTTTCTGACATTCTAATCAATAAACAAATCGACATGTGACAATAAGGCATACTATATCAATTTTATTATGGTTTCTGAAAAAACCAATACTTGATACACGAATAGGCCAATATCGGATATAGATATCATCCCAGTCCTAATAATTTTGTTTTATTTTTTAATTCTAATTATTATTTACCTTTATAAATATATAAATTTTGATCAGGATAATCAACATTTGGTTTTTTCCATGCATTGTAATAAGAACCATTTGAAAAAGGTTCCCAATCTTCTTCTACAACAATAAATTTAATCAACTACACAATTTCATAAAATGTTAAATTTAAAATTAAAACAGTATTAATATTATTATTAGTGTATTTAATTACCACTCATATTTCTACATCTAGAACAATTACAACTGGTGTTTATACAATCAAATTCATTTTGTATGTTTTTAATCTTTTGCATTGGTAATTTTACATTATTACATTTCGAAACAGTAGATTTAGAAATTTCTATATTTTGGTCATTTTGTGTAACATCTTTTGAATTGGATTTGTTTTCTAATTTATTTATAATGCTAAATTCTTGACGAAGTCTTTAATACACAAAAAATATATTTTAAAAGACATTGATAGAATTAAAATTATTTAAACAAAAACTATTTCATAATTAATGAATAAAAATACCTGATTAGTTCATCAATGCATATCCTTTCTTTATACCAATCAAATGTAAAAGCCATAGCCACACACATAATCAAGTTTCTTTTATGTTTAGCTAATTTTTGTTTGAACTTATTGACAGCAGTCATCATTTTTTTACAAGCTATAATTACCTTTTGATTTTTTGCAATATGTGTAACAAAGTCTTGTTTTTTAAGAAAATTTTTAGTCCGTTTTTTTAAAATTGATAATAATGAGGGATTATCTGATAGTGATTTATGCCAGCGCCTTGTGAATCTACGGCAAACTGTTTGTGTATAACAATTTGTTGATGACATAAGTAAATTTGGCTTCCATACATTACTTCGTAGTGACATATTGATCACCACACTAATAAATAAACAGTATTTTAGATTTGATGAAATAAATAATCTGTTTGAAGTTGAACTATTTAAAAATCTACCAAATGTATAAATATCCAAATTTAAATGAGTTAAAAACAATTACAATAATTCAATATTATATAAACTTCTTTCCTAAATTACATTTAAATATTTTCTCTTAGTAACTCAATTATCTAAATCTAAGGACCACTGCTAGGCAGTATGGAACTAAAATAGTTTGTTCCTGATTGACCCATCAACATCAAATTAAAACTTAGTCAGTATTACAAGAGCCCCACTATATGTCAAATAAGCTTGCTGCTACAAAAATAGTACTCCGTGTGATTAAGGATCTACTCTCGTCTGAAACTTGGTAAGTGTTGTATTGACGTTAGTAGTTAAAACAGTAGAGTTCAAAACCCACTCTTAATTGTTCGATGGCTTGCTGGCTACACTCACGTAAAACTGCATTCCTTGAGTAACACCTGGTGCCACAGGTACCGCTAGAATAATTTATAGGGGGGTGCATAGAAAGAGACTTAAAAGAATACTCAATTTACAAACAATGTAATCAATAAATTTGCACGAAAACATAGGCGTCTTCAATTATCATTGTTCAAAAAATAATTTTTTTGTATTATACCTACTTTATATATTATGAATAATTAAAATAATTTCAATTTGTTTTCTTTATTCCTTGTTCTTTAAAATCCAAGGAGGTGAAAGTGCACCCCCTTGCATCCCCTAACAGCGCCCATGCTTGGTGCTAAGAGAAGGTATGCTAAGGTAGAAGGCTCAGGCTATCAAAAACAGGGAGTACTCGCTCTTAACCACAGTATGATCTAGACAATTTAATGATTTGTGTTTTGTGTTTTATATTATTTAAATTGTTTGTATTATAGACTAATTAAAATTAATTATATGAACTAATCTTTTTATAGTTAAAAAATCTATGATATTATAATTGTTTGCTATTTATTATTATTTAAGTATTATTTTCTATAGGTACATAAAACCTATTTGGAAATATTCCATGTTATTATTCTATATGTCTAATAAATTCAAACATACATAAAACGTACTACACATAACTATTTGATTATAAAAAGATTAGTAATATAATTAATTTAAATTAATCTATACAAATTATTTAAATGATATATAAGACGGAAATCCATGTATAAATAAATTATCTCAAACTTTTAATAATTGATTTAGTAAAAAAAAATATTTAAATTTACCCAATCTAAGAAAAGAAATTGAAGAATATAGGTGGTCCTGCCTAATTATTCATATTGTTGTCAATTTACTTAATTTATACAATCAGAAAATTTATTAATAGTTCAACTTCAAACTTTTATTTTATATTCAATTTATAATTCAAATATTCATTTTCAACTAGAAAATTTACTTTTTAAACTAAATTCAAATTTTAGAACATAAAACAAAGAATTCAGATCAACTATTAGACCTTAGTCTATATTAGTGTGGTCCAACATGTGAAGCTTTTGTTTATTGACCTACAATCATATTACCATATATTTCATAATTTAAAAGTGTACCTACTAATATGAATATAGCGTAATCAACATACATATAGTTTTACAAATTAAAATATAATATTATGGATCTCTACATTATTATTGAATAATTATTATATTATGTTTGTGTATAATAAAATTATAAATAATAATAGTAATTCTTTTTTTTCTTTTGGCAACCCACAGTATTTACATGATTGTGTAAATTGGCTTCAACTACAAAATATTGTACCACACTTACACTCAGGCGCCTCACATACATTTTTTGGACCCGGACCTTACAAAAATTGAGCCCCAACTAATATATTTTTAAATCTATTATATTATAATATGTTATTTTATTTATAACAATGTGCAAATTATTAATCCATAATTTTTGCACGGCCCTCTTGAGAGTCCAGGCACCAGGACCATAGGTCTTAGTGACCCCCCTCCCTTGTAGGGACCCTGCTTACACTGACTGATATTATAGAAGATTAATTAAATGTTTTACTACTTCTTGTTTTTACAACAAACATTTAATATCTAAATTAAATAAAACAACTATAAACATTAAAATTTTATGATAAATAACTAGATCTATTGTATTTTAAATCATACCTATTTCCTTCATCCAAAAACTAGTTCACAAATTCTTCATTCAAATGTAATGTAATAAACAAAGTACAATAATCAAATAACTTACATAATTTATGAATATTACAGTAGAAAGAGTGAAGTCATTTTGTAAGTCGTTAGCTATTGGTTCATAAATAAGAAATAAAATGTAAAATTGTGATGTAAAATTATTATAACAGTTATAATTATCCACTATCATATAATAAATAAAAATAAATTGAACATTGTGTATGAATCAATTGAGAGTAGGTCAATTATAATATGATAAATTTAATTAATAATTATAATTCTCACATAATGAATAGAAAAACACACACACATTAAAAATAGACATAAATATTTAATAATCAATTTTGATTCTGATCCAAATCCAACACGTCAAGCATGTAGAGCACTAGAGCCAGAGCGTGAGCCATAAAGGCATAAAAATTAAAAGTACAAAACCACAAGGTTATCATAATACCTATATAACTTATTAATTTCTAATCAAACATGCTGAATATCAGTGTCTGAAAATTAAATGTTTTTAACTCGACGAGGCCGGCACTGATAAGTATTTAATATCAGAAGTGATAATAATTAATAGTTGAAATATTACCAAATACTATAAATTTAAACGATTTACAGTTTTCATTTATCGTTTGATATTACTATTTACTACTTAGTACTTGGTATTACTTTATAGTTTATAGATATTTATTTATACTATTTCGTATTTTTGTGCTATATCATAAAAATATAAACTATTTTGTGTGAAATACTGAAATATTTAAATTTAACAACTAACATTTGATTTAATTCGAGAAGTTAGTTTTTCAAAGTTCAAACAAGTATTATATATATTTTATTTCACATTACACTACATCATTAAACATAAATCTACGTAAATCAACATACATAATATATATTTATTATATTCATATTATTGTAACAAAACTATTATTAAAAAAATGCCAAAACGCTATTTTGAAAATATATTACCAGACGGTCATAATGATAATTTAAATACATCATACGAATTTTGGAAGAATAAAATAAATAATCTAATTGAATGTGTAAATGATAATTCTTCATCATCAAAAAATTACTTATATACAGGTTCAGCTGGTGTTGCATATATGTTTTATTACTTGGCCATAACAGACAAATTTGAATATAATTCTTCAGCTCTATTAAACAAAGCACTTGAAGTATTAAAAGATTTAAAAACTAAAGAAAATCATTTTGATAGAAAAGAACTTTGTCAATTTATATGTGGCGATGCTGGAGTAAATGCTGTAAGTGCTGCTATTTATCATCAAAAAAGTGATGTGAAAACTGCAGAAATGTATTTGGAAAGATTTAAAATGGGGGTAGCTGTTTGTAAACCAATAGACTTTTTTAAATATGGAGGAGATGAACTATTTGTGGGACGTGCTGGTTATCTTTATGGAGTTTTATGGTTAGAAAAAGTTTTTGGTAAAAAAATTATACCAGATCAAGATATAATTGAACTTTGTTCAACTATTGTTGAGTCTGGTCGTAGATATTCTGAAAAAAATAAAAGTATATTTCCTCTTATGTATTCATACCATAAAAAAGAATATTTAGGTAAGTTATATTTTAACAAAATAAAATAATATATTTTGGTCACAAATTAAGATAAGTTATGTATATCCTATTTGTATATTATATAGATTTTTCTTTGTTAATTTATAGGTGCAGCTCACGGTTTATGTACGATTCTACAAGTATTGATTTCATTCCCTCAGTTTATTAAAAAGGATCAACTTGCACTATGTAGTATTAAAAAATGTATAGATATATTGATAACTTTACAAACAGCTGATGGTAATTTTCCATGTACAGTAGATCAAAGTAAATATGGATCAAGGCAAAGACCTGATGAAGATGAACTGGTTCATTGGTGTCATGGAGCACCAGGTGATTACCATTGTTTATTGTACTTAAATATATATTTTAATGTAAACTATTGTTTAAGAAAACAATTCTTTTGCATATAAACTATGGATTTATTATTTTTCCCAGATTTGCTAGGACACTATTAGTTTTCTATTTCATGTCCCAGTTTTCCAAAGTATCTCTGTACACTTAAATAGTTAAATGTGTTCTTTAATGCAATTTTATATTTTAAAACTTAGTTTTCAATATATTTACTATAAATATGTGTAATGTATTCATATATTTATTAACTAATTATTTCAAGCATTTAAAAATTTAAGTTATAATATATTATATAAATTAAACATAAAATCAGTCTAATAAAAAATTTAAGAGAACTAAATAAAATTTAATAATTATTATTGTATTAATTATTTTGTTAATTTATATTATTTATTATATGCCGGGATGTACGTGAAAAAAAGTTTTAGGGTGTTTTTGGAAATTAGACCTTTTTTTTTTAATTGAAAAATTAAATAACCATACAAAGAACCAAACATTTCGAGGGGTGTTTGAACACCCTCCTGAGTACATCTCTGATTATAGATCAGGAAGATTATGTATCATTGTTTATTTTGAATAAATGAAGTGTAACTACCATGATTTTTTTGATTTTTTAGGTGTAGTATATTTATTAGCTAAAGCATATTTGGTTTTCAAAGAACCATCTTATTTGGATTGCTGCTTAAAATGTGGTGATTTAGTATGGAGAAAGGGACTTTTAAAAAAAGGACCGGGTAAGCTATAACTTTTTTCATTGATTTATAAAATATTAATTTATATGTATACTTTTTTAATCTAGGTATTTGTCATGGAATAGCTGGAAATGGATATGTTTTTTTATTATTGTATAGATTGACCAGCAATAAAAAACATTTAAATAGAGCCATCAAGTTTGGTGAGTTCATCTTTACTGAAGAATGTATTGAAGGATCTAGAAAACCGGATAATCCATATAGTTTATATGAAGGATTAGCTGGTACAGTGTGTTATTTAATTGATTTAATACAACCTGAAAAAGCTCATTTCCCATTCTTAGATGTGTTTTAATTAAAATTATTGTATTTAGCAAATATTTTAATTTCATGTATATTGTGTAAACTGTATAATATTATCTTGAGTTAAATATGTACATATATTTGTCAATACATCCTATTTTGTAAATATATAAAAGTAAAGTCAATAAATATTAATTATATATTTTATACTTGATGTAACCTAATTATAGCGCAATGCTTAAATCAAGGGAAGTAATCATTTTTTTATTTTAAAGTTAAATATATATATTACTATATAATTTATTTCATAAAAATAAAATGATTACTAAACCCAGCGTTAAATTATTATTTATTTTAATTTAATTATTTTTGTAATGTATTTTTTACTTTAAAACACAACACATTGATTTTTAATTCTAATTTTATTTAATAAAATATTCAATATATTTAAATAATTAAACCTAAAATGTATTTGTAAAATTATAACAATTAAATTCACAGATAGAACAATTTGAATTAATAACAAGGAACAATGAAATTAAAAAGTAAAATCATATTGATACATAAATAATAAATTATTAAGGTAATTATGATAAAGATTGATTAGGAATAGTTAATACATTGAAAAAAATATCTTTGATTATTGTTTGAATTTGACTTCCAGAAAATGTTTGATCAACAGGAAACTCTCGTAATATATTCTTATATATAGTTTTCATAGATTTTTTAAATTCAGAATTATCTTTTTTTTCTGGCTTCTTATCTTTTACTAATGCTTCTAATATAACTAATCTATCATTTGTTTTAGCATTATGAATTTTTAATTTTTCAAATTCGTCATAAAGTGATTCAATACTATATGTTTTTGAAGGAGCAACTGTTTCATTGATGAAATTACTGTCAATAATTTCTTTTGATTGCATTAATGTACACTCATTTATAGTTGTTTTATCTAATAATTCTTGTTCTTCCATAATAGGTAAATCAATAGCAAGGCAGTTTTCTTCAAAATTGTAAACATTGTTAACAGTCATAGTTAAACATAAACATTGGTGACCATTGGTTAACATTTTCCATGCACCCAATTTAGCTATTGGAATATACACAATTCTCACAGTGTTATCATTAGTCCCTAATAAAGAACTTTCCCAGCCCTCCTCACAAACGTTAATTTTCAAGTATTGATTATCATTAATATTATTAGCAACTTCTGGTCCAAAAATATTACCTTGAATTGTGTTTGCAACATATGTGATTTCGACGACACTACCAAATGTTGCTAATTTATCATTACGAGAGGGATAATAAAGGTCCATCCAAAACAATTCATTTGATCCATTTAATTTCCACATGACAAATGCCAAATGTGAGTTAAAATCTATAGCGTCATTGGTATTAGCAAACTCTAATTGCCAAATATCTTTGGATTGGAATCTGGCAGTATTGTTTTCAATTACGTTGTACTTGAAGTCTTTGGTTAAGATGAGATTGATTATGACAGAACTTTTACTTCTGTAAAGTATAAGTTGGTAGTAATTCTGTTTTGCGTCTCCTGCTAATGCAAATCCATATTTACCAACAGGAATCAACGTATTATTTTCAAGCCTGCTAGCAGTAACAGCTTTAGCATTAATGGTTACAATAGCAGGAGCCCTTGTCGGTAATGGTTTTGGTTGCCGTATAGGTTTATGAACATTGTTTTGTTGCTGTTTAAATGCATCATTATTAACGTTTAAGTCCATCAATTATTTGTTACTTTATTAAATATTAAATTCACACCAGTCATAAATATTTAAAATATTTACAAACTATAAAGTAACTTGAAACTTCAGTATATTTTTCTTTAACGACTATGTTTTTATGTTACAAATTTTAAAATTTATATTTTCATACTTAGTACTTACTGTAATTATTGATAAGATAAAACAAATAATTGATAAGACAAAACAGTAATAACTGATTACAGAAAAGAAATCATGACGTATACAAATTAGAATCATGTAGGATTGTAGATAATAATATAATATTGAAATACGGATGAAATAATTTTTATTATAATTTTATGTGTATTGTGATTTTTGTATATTAAAAATCGAAAATTTTTAATCATTCAAGTTTTTTGAAATATTAATGATTAAATTTATTGACGAAACCATGATTTTACTCAAGTTTAACTTAGCTGAGTGAAAATTTACAACTGATATCTTTAAACGATGCTAAAATTTTTCTAATAAAATATTTAGTTTAAATAATACTTATAAACAATCAACAATATATTATCAAGAAGATATTTAATATTTATACCACAGACTATATTTTCATATAGTCTGTGTTTATACGTTGAATTTTGAATTTTAATTATTAATATCGTATCCAAAATCCAAATGTTAGATTGTTATAACTTATAATAAAATAAATTCAAATTATTATTATAAATTAATATGTTTTAATTTATTATTTGTTTTAAATTAATAACTGTAATATTAATTAATTAATCGTAAATACACGTTGTACAGATTACGGCACGCATCTGCATAATGTAACATAATATAGGTACCTAATAGCGCGCTGTTGAAAGGTTATTTAAATGTATTAAAATAGGACATTTCGGACTTCGGTCTAGAGTTCTGTTTTGTCCTTGATATTTTTAAGTATACAAGGCATAGAAAAGGTTAGGTAATAAATACAAGGTACCTATCTATATAGTAAATATTGCTATAGATATCTGTTAGGTTTAATTAAACGAAAAAATGACAATACTCTAAATATTGAGCAAACACACAAACATAAATTATGGATGCCAAAAAAGGAAAATTATAAATATAGAGCGTCCAATATATATTTCAAAATATAATGTATATGTATTTAATTAATTGCACCCGCGTGCTTTTGGAGCAATATTATTTAATATGTTTATGAGAACCTTTTAGAATTATCCAGAGGACACCACAAAGAGATGGTTATTAGTACCTATTACCATTGATAATACATTAAAGAATAGTTTATCCTATAATCATTGGTATTTACTATCCTCCAAACAATTTGTTTTTCCTATATTGTTCAGAAAAATATATATGTTTTATGTTTTAAATTAGTTGGTAAAGTAATTAAGTACATAAATTATAAAAAATTAAATTTTTTTCAATTAAATGTTTAATATGTTATTTTTTTACATCACTATAATGATGGGACATCCATGTAATATAATGTAACTTTAATTTTGAAAATTGATTATAACGATTAAATAGAAAAGTGGTTAACGTTCGATTTTTACACCAATATAACGTATAAAAGTATATAAAATCTGTAATAGTTAATTATTCAAGGGTTCTTAGATATTATTATGGGCGCACATTATTATACTCAAAATTAAAATTAAAAAATACGGTCGTAATTTACTAAAGGTAATTATTTTAATATGTATAGGTAGATACATGTTCACTGTGGGAGCAATTATTTACTATTGCTCAAAATATTGATAACTTTCATTTAAGTAAGTACCTATAAATCAGATATAATATAGTATATTAGTATAATATAAGTGGATACTATTCTATACATAAATATTATAGTATTCAATAATGTTATTTAAAAAAAAATAGGTAGGTACCATGGGCGTAGTTTGGTAGGGGGCTGAGGGGGGGGGGCTATAGCCCCCTCAGAACCTCTCATAGCCGCCCTAAAATTTGTTAAATTATTTATGTAATATTTTTGTAGAAATGTAGACAATGTGAGTAGTTTAGGACGTGTTTTCTTTATTTGGTCATTTTTAGTTTCTTAATACATTACTCAAAAATAAAATGAGTGACGCCTCTGGCAAATTAGGAGGGTTTTGAAAATAATCTGGGACTATAGCCCCCCTAAATATTTTTTTCAAACTACGCAATGGTAGTATACCTATATAAAATTACCTCGTTTTGTTTTTGTTTTTTTTTACATTTTAAATGTCTAGTAAGTATATTTATATAATGACAATTTTATTATAAAAGTAAAATTCATGTTTTTTGTTTAATAATATACCTACATACTCAATACTCGTTATAGCCTTATAGCAATTATAGGTAGATAGGTATATATACTTATATTCTACCCATAGTACCTATTAAAGGTAGCGTTGAAATAATAAAATGTAAGAACTCCTGATGCACCAATGTGGCAATATATTATAATAATATAAAATAATGTCTTGTTTTTTTAAAAAATAGTTATTACTTTATTAGTTATTATAAAGCTTCCTATTGTTTAACAAGGTTTCAGGATCATCGTCATCGTCAAATATCATTGTTGACTAGGCGTTGTAATTAACGCGTTCACGGTTAGGCGATACTGTAATTTTTTTTTATTATCGCATTATCATTATTATAGGTCGAATCGTCGATGCGCATAACATTGAAATTATATTATAATATAATGAAATATGAATAACATCTAAAAACAAAGGCCGCATATAATATATATAGATATAGATATATCTTTGACAGAAGAGACAGTTATTTCGTATAGTTGATAGTTTGATACGTTCAAAAATCTGTCGAAATCCCTGGAACAAGACCATCTGAACAATGCAATATACAGGATGTTCAAAAAATTGTATTACGAGAATGGTTTGAATTATACAAGGTAGGTATTATATAATAAAGATAAACCTTGGAAACTATATCTGATATAGTGAGCTACATAACATATATATATATATATATATATATACGTTTACGAATTTTATAATTCCTACATATACACTCTGCATGTATAGTAATTACTAGGTTTGGTTACTGAGGTTACACTTATGTTTAATGTATTTTATTCGCTGATACTGAGACACAATGCGTCAATATTGTATTATTGCAATGTATGTGACAATATTATGTTGTTTATATGCTAATTTTAAATCTCAAATATTATAATAGATAAGTTATCCAAATATGGTAAGTACGAATACGACCTTAGCCCAGTCCAGTGAATTGTAATTGTATATCACATAACCTGGTATAATAACATTTATAACTACAGGTAACTATGTGCTGGATATACAATACAATATAATATTTGCCTCTAGTATTATCTTTTTGATTTTTTTAATTAAACATAATATAATTGCATCTGTATAGCTATATACTCATGAAAATATATAGGTACCTATATTATATCGCACTATCTTAGCCATCTTGGGCTTTTAAGGCTCTAGCTCTGAGTCACCAATATGCGAGTAGCAACGTCAACGTGAATAGGTTACCTGCGTAGGTGTTTACAATATCGTAATGTTATAATAAGCCTATTGAATATAAATAATATAAAATTATAAAATAAAATGCAATATACTTATATTTACTTTATATAATTTATAATATCACAAACAAGTGCACCTATAGGCTATAATAAGTATATTGTATTTGTAATATGATTGCACAATCCAAAGGACTATTAATTTGTTGTTTTTTAATTATTTCCTATACCAGATACCTGCTATAACCTATTACCTATAGGCACGTATGTATAAAGTATACTTTATACAACATCAATAAATCTAAATGCATTAGGATGTAGTTATTATTTTTTTAGACCTTGACTCGAGTAAAAAATATAAATACGTATAGATAATAGATATGTCACCACTATAGTACTAAATATAGATATAGTACTAAATATACGAACTATATATAGCTATAGTTGTATATACATTATAATTTATAAAAGTCCTATTGTCCTTTTTTAATCCTAATTGCAAATTTACTGTTTACAGAATATATTAATATTATACACAAGTTATTATTATTTTGAAGTGGACTGTGTGGAATTTATATGTTCACGTTTATAAATAATATATTAGGTATAAAATAAGTATTATATTATAAGATATGAGTAAGTAGATATATAAATATATAATTTATGCGTTATTTAGCCATTTAGATACAATAAGAGCACGGAAGGAATATACTAATTTAGTAATTTATATACCTATAAGAAGATTCATATTTTATAATAATTTTGAAATCTAAACTTCTTGAGAATAGATGCCAAATACTTACCTACATACTATTATGATAATGTAGTGTGTGATACTGATAGGTTCAAATACTTCGGAATTTAGGATTGATACCGATAGTACAAAATAATAGTAGTTCTAAGGAATATGTGAAAAATAGGATTAAGTGTAGAAGAACGAAGTGAAAGAAGGAGTCGCGTCGGGTGTTTTGTGTTATTAAATTGAAAGGTAGATCTTTTACTCTTGAATTTGAAAAATAAAAGAAAGGGGACTATGAGACTTAAAATAAAGTATCATCCTTAGCCATAGTAATTAAAATCAACCTAATCCGTGCCCCTTGAGCACTTCAAAAAATTGTAAAAGGTACGTTAAAAAAATTGTAAAAATGAAGAGGTGCTCCGTCCTCCCCAATTTAAGCGCTGCTTGTAAGGCAATAACGTTGTATGAATCAGTATAGGTCTATTGGGCAGTAAGCAGAAACATAAAGCTGTGGGTGAGTGTAGTGGAGATTAGAATGCTAAGATGGATGATGTGTAGATGAGTGACTAGAGAGGATAGAATAAGAAATTAATACTTAAAGGGAAATATATGAATTACATATCAAAAAATTGAAAGAGAATAGGCTTAGATGGTTTGGACATGTAATAAAAAAAAATGATTCAGAAGTAATAATAATTGTTGTGTAAATTAATGTAGAATGTAAGAGGGGAAGAGGAAGACCGAAGAAGAGATGAATTGATGGAACAGAGCTATATGAAGATAGCTAGTTTGAATGGACAAGAAATAGGAGATCGAGGTCTATGGAAGTGTAGGACTAGGATGTCTGACTCCATCTAGTAGAAAGTATAAATGAAATAGAAGAAGAAACAGAAGAACGGAATTATCTATATTATTACAGAAACAAAGATTAACTCTAAAGTTAAAGATTAAAACCTTTACTTAACATATCCTGAAATAATTTTCTTTTTAGATTAAACATTTGATTTATGTAGCAAAACCCAAATTATTTTATAGTACCTACCTACGTAATTTTAAAAGTTCTCAGACGTTATAACCGTATAGGTATGAACTTACGTAAAAGGTAAAAAAAAAAATGAAATTTGCCATACCAATGCGGTGATGCCTACAATGAATTAACGAATATTAATAAAATATATTTTAAAACAAAATATATTAACCTACATTATGTAATAACATCTATAAATAATATTGTCCAATGTGACATGCACGGTGTTCTTTTTTCTTAACTCATAAAATAATGAGTAATAAGTATAAGTCGTAGGCATTATATTTCAGATTACAGAAACTTAATGAAAAAACGAAATAAGTCAAACAAATAATAGATTAATAGCTTTATAAAAGAACAAGACAATTTTATATATGTTTGGAATATTATTTTAAAACGTTAAATAGGTATTGATGAAATAAAAATAAAATTAACATGTTTAGGAAGATAAATTTCATAGTCCTTTATATTATGTTATAAATTAATATTACGCTATATCTACTTATCAATTTTCTATACAAATATATATAATATCTTAAAGTTATAGAGCTGTGTATAGTTTTGAAATAATTTAAATAATCGTATAACAATACGTATCATAAAAAAAAAAAAAATACTATATATTTGTTTAAAAACATAAAATGCAAGTATGCTACTAACTTTAATAATACATTTATTATCAAATACCATTATTGTCCGTAGTTTACATAATATACACAATCTGTAAGGAACTATGAATTTATACATTACGTGAAAACAAATATTTATTAAACAACAAAAGGTTATACAGTTATTATTATTAATTGCATACGTATACATACATATAACTATACATATATAGTTATAAAGGTACTTGTAGCATATAATAATATATGATTTTAAACACTTTATATTTTAAAGGACACCCTAAAAATATTTCACTATAAAGTATAAATATATTATAGAGTGTGCCGTATAGGCTTAATTCGAATATGAAATATTTCGTTTAACTGTTTAACAATATACGAGGTGTGATAAAAAAATATTCAATTTTTTAAAATATAACTATTAATACAATATTATTTTAAGCACATAGTCAAATTTTCACATTTTGACACATTGTCACCTTCAAAGTAATCCCTCTAAGAAGTAATATACCACTTCCATATTTTTCCCACTCTTGAAAACATTCGTAGTAAACATTAAGGAAAATGTCCTTATAAGAACGATTTCTTAATTTTGTTAAATGTCAATTTTGAAAACGACGTCCTTTGAGCAATAATTTTAACTTGGGAAACAAAACAAAAATCACACGGATCCAAGTCTGGTGAGTAAAGTGATTGTGAAACAAGTAGAGCTTGATTTTTTGCTATAAATTAGCGAATGAGCTGCAATTGGACAGGACTTTATCTTGATGATCTGCAACCAAGAACCTTTTTCCCAACTTTTTGGCCTTTATTTCTAATATTTTTATGTAATCATTTCATGACTTCAAAATAAAAACACCATATGAAACTAATTATTAATAATTAAAATTAAATAGTATTATTTAGGCTAATTTTGCGAACACAAACCACGATTTTCTTTGTTTTAGAGGAAGAAAATCTACAGGGTCGTTCTTTAATGAATATTCTTTCTTCCTTAAAACACTTAAACCATTCAGAACTAATGGCGCCGAAACAGGCAGTTCAATTATTTATTAATTATTTTATTTTATAACCACTCACCACTATTTTTACCAAATATCTAATAATTATAACATATAACAATGATAATTATCTATATTAATATCAAGTATGTAAGTAAATTTGTTAAATTTAGAAGGTGATATTTCTCTGGGGTCCCACACCCACCCCATTTTTAATGCAGTTAAATTCAACTACTTGAAGTATCTATTCGGTGCCACTGCTCAAAACTCGTTCGAGCTGATGAACGATTCATCGTCTTCAAAAAATTGCTGTAAAAGTTCAAATATTATACTACACTTATTTCTTAGATTAAAACAAAATTTTAGGCACACACATTGTTCTTATTTTATGATCATGATGGAATTCACTGAATGACTAAAACATGATTACGTAAAAACGACTAGTAATAAAAACAAATAATCTTATCGATTTAGAACTAACGGTATAATACTCATTAAAAGGTATTTTATCGAATAAAATTATCGGGGTTTTGCTATATTTATTGATAAAAAAAGTTATTAGAGCAATCCGGGTATTTATTGATCACATTTGGTATGTATACTAAATAAATATGTATAATAATGTATCTATACTAAGGTTGGGTTAGGTATGGGAGTTTTAAAGCTATCAATATTTATAAAAAAAATATGACGATTATCGCCGTTAGCTGTTGTGAGAATTATCTCAAGGTCTTTTGAGCGTCTCACAATATAATATTTGCCGGTTTTCCCGGAACGTGTACCTACAGCTATATTTTATTAATCCGAAAACAAACGGTTGCGCACATATACATTTATAATAATTAATATAAGATACCGGTTTGGTTTTTGCAAAAATACAAATTTTACGTAAAACGCAGACATTGTATTGTACTGGCACAATACCACATAGGATATTATAATATGCTCTTCGCACACGTCACACAACACACACACACACACAAACGTTCACGAACGACCTTGAACGTTCTCGCGATCCACGTGAACTGGCTCATCTCTGCACGGTCGGCGGTTCAGTCTTCAGTAGACGTCCGCACATTACAGCCGCAACATGACGCGAATAATTTTGATCGCGTCGTTCTTGACGTTTTTACTACGGGCCGAGGCCCAGGCTCAGCAGCAGCCGTTCCTCACGGATATATTCCCCGAACAATTCGAACAACAGCAGTTGCAGTTCCGCCAGAACCAGATCCAGGTGCAGTTGCAGCAAGTGCAACAGGCGCTGGAATCCCGGCCGCAGGATCCGGGACTCCGGGACTCGCTGCTGTTGCAACAGGATCAGTTCCTGCAGGCGTTCCGGGACATCCAGCAGCAACAGCTCGTGCTCCAGCAGTTGATCCAGGAGAGGCTGAACGGCGTACAGCCGCAACGCGTGCAACTCGTACAAGTGCCACAACCCGTGCAACAACAAGAGCAACGGCCGGCCTCGCAGGAACCTCAGGAACCGTTCCAGAAATCGCCGAGCGTCGAGGGCGCGTGCAGGACGGTCAGCGGCGAGTCGGGAACGTGCCGGCCGTTGGTCAACTGTTTGTCGTTTTATGCCGAACTGCCTGAATTGAAGAAACAACCGTGCAAGTTAGCAGTCAACGAGTTCGGGGTGTGTTGTCCTACTAAAACTCCCGATCCAGGTTTTTATTAATTTATTAATTATTATATAGTATAATCACGATTTATCTACTATTATTTATTTATCTTATAAATCATGAAAATAATATAATATAGGTTACACCCATCACATAATAATATTACACTTATAAAATTAATGAATATTTTGAAATAACCATTCTCATAATATATGTTTTTAATCGATATATATTTTATTATAATAAGTATATATAATTATTAATTACCAATTAAACCAAACAACCAACAACCAACTATTCCATGTTTTTTTCTGCTACTGAAATTTATCACCCTACCCCGCAGGACATTGTCAAAAATGTAAAAATTTTAAACACATATAAATAATTATTCTCATCAAGACTGTATTAATAATAATAGGTATGTATTAAACTGAGTACTGACATAAAATTATGATTAATATTATCATGATCGACCGCATAAAATAATACACACGTTAATTTGATTAATAACAAATAATTCAAATTTGACTTCTATGATAGATATGCATTTATCTAAAACTGATTTTCCTTAATAATATCTGTATAGGTATATAGGTACTATTTATTTTACAAATACCTATACCTAATTCGATTTAGTATATAGTTTTATAGGTATAAGATTAATTATTTTATTTTCAGAATTTTTATTTAAAATGTATTGTAAAATGGTTATTTATTTTATTAATATAATATTCATGTATGTAAGAATATATTATGTAATATTTTAATAATAATTATTACAAAATTATTAATGAAATTGTATAAATATTATTATTGATTTTATGATAATAAATATATTGATACCTAAATTCTTTCATAAAAATATAATAAATTTTTATAAACGAAATTATCAAATTAGAATTATTAAAATCAAAATTTTGTTTTTCACATCAATAATACCAACAACATTTAAAAACATTTTAAAAATATACATATATAGTATTATTGTGATTGTGACACCCAAAATTATTAACGCCAAAATGAATAGGATATTATTACTACAATTATATAATATAAAAGTATAAGCAGATATCTTATATACACTATAATACTTATAAGTTATAAGTATTTTATTTATCCTTAAAAATATTTCTTACATATTGTTTTAAATTTAAACAATAACAAATTACGTATGTCACTTGCTATATAGGAAATTGTTTTGTTTAATCCCGATATATTCACAAGTAAACATAGATTAAGTGGTATATTTTATTAAAGTTAGAAATATTTGTGATATTACATAACTTCGACAAGAACGAAAAAAATTCCAAATTTCAATAATATTATTATTTAAAGAAATTGTAGAATCTTAATAAACATTTTAAAACTAAAAAACCATAAAATTGTCACTCGTATATATTTACATGTATGATGTATATTATATATAAATGCAAAATCATACTTTTGGTAAACCTACCTATATGTTGTAATAATTATTTGGTCCGAACACCGAACTCTTATAGATTTCATTAACAATAGCAAGGTCTGCGTTGATTATTATTAAATAATATAACTTTAATATACGAATAATATGCAAATATAGTGTATATTATCAAGGACAAATATACATTTATAATGTCATCAATTAATATGATGAGTAGAAGTATATTAATTTAATACATAGGTAATAATATTATTTTCTATAATTTAAAATTGTTTAGGTTTACCTACCTACTGTTGCAGCACCAGAACTTAAAAATGTAAATAATTATGTAGGTTACACACGCGTCCAGATTATCTATTAAGAGAACATTACTCATATTTGTTGTCTTTGTCTCACATAGTTGAATACACATTAAAATAACAAATCTATATACCCGGATATTATACCGTATTATTACAACAATTAATTTATAATATCGGAGTAATATTTAACTATTATCAAATGTTTAGAGGAGAGTATAAACTGTTGTTCAAACGTCAAGCGTTAGGTTAGGTAGAGTTTATTTTTTAAAGATTTTTACTTTCTATAGTACTATAGGTAGATAGTTAAATAATTCATTTTTTAAAATGCATATATCTATAATACTACACTTTTATTAACAATAGATAAATGTACTGCAAAGCAAGTGTTTTGAAAATCACAATCAAATCGTATAATATATACCTATTACCTATTATATAGAAGTCATTGATCTATGTGCGCACGCCGCGATTAATCGAAAGAGACAACAGCGGGTAAATAATTTATAACTGGTCCCACGCGAACGGGTTTCGCATGCAAATGAGCTTGTCGTACCTACTATTTATAATCGTAAACTTCCAGCGATAGTTTGAACTTTTTTTTATGGTTATTTATTTGAAAAAGTAATATTTAATTTAAAAAATATTATATATTATATTTTATATAACGTATAAAACAAAACGTTACAGCTAATCAACAGACGACGGTCACGGGCGTGATCAGAGCTCCGCCGCCGCCGCCCGTCGAAATACCGCCGTTCACGCCGGAACAACTGAACGTAGCCGCGGCGAACGCGCTGCAGCGACTCAACGAGCGCCGGGTGTTTACCACGTCCTTGTTCACCAAACGGATTCTTGTGCCCACTGGTAGCGCCGCGGCTTGGCACCAGGAACTGTTCCCGACCACCAACGAAACCCTGTCCCAAGGAGAACAGGCGCAGAAATCCGTGGACGCCAGCGTGGGACTCGTTAACGAGTGAGTTATCATTTCTTCTAACATTTCTTATACATCAAAATAATAATATAACGATTGCACAAGATGCAACCATGATGGTATTGCGATATTTTTAGGTATTATATGCATTATACTATAATAATAATACCACGAGAAAACCATAAAACCGTCATCGTATTCATATAATAAACTAATACAAAGTTTTGCATTTTTATTTTAAAATTAATATTTTTAAGTACTTATTTAGTTTTTATTTATAGAATATTATTTATAGTTTTAATAGGTTATTAGTTTAACCTTATTAGAGTTATAGAGGGAAAAAATTGAAAATAATATTTGCATTCTAGATTTGTGCGGGTATTTATTATTGGCTAAGACATTATAAGCTAATTATTGCAGGGTACAGCAGTGGTAACATTGGTTTTCAACTGGTGGTCCGCGGTGCCAAAGATTATTGATTATTTTATTATCTACAGTCAATATACCATTGAGTATTAGGCAATAAGTGTAATTAAGTATTATATTGGTCTGCAGTGGTTGAAAGTTTGCAAAAGTGAGTTGAGTCGGGAACTAATTGACCATAAAGATGATTTAATACTTGAAATTACGCAATATCGATAGATAGATACTTATTGGCAATACGATAAACACAGTAGGTACGGTTTTTCGATGTTCACCGAAATAAAAAATTACGGTATGATTATTAATTATCAAGCTACTGAACTGGTATTTATTATTGTGGATAATCCAAAAACCTGTATTTAGTCTGTCTGTATTCTGCTGAAAATACATATTATTGCTAAATAATATATACAAACATATTATATCAATAATTGAACAATTTTTAAGTTCCTTTTGTGACGACAACGTTTATTGTGTATACTAAAGATCTGAAGTACACCTACATATAACGTCATCATAATATATTATGTATAAATATAGTTTGTAAATTAATGAATATTATTTATGGATAATAATAGTTTAGTCGTTTGATAAAAATGTATTTTAACGCCTTCTTAGCCCTGACTTACGTCGTCTAAGTGACTAAGTAGGTAGTAATAGTAGGTATTTATACCACATTACCACGTTGGTACTTACAGGTTTATACTATGATATTTAGATTATCGTAGTACGAACATTGAGTAAGTACCGAGAATATTATATTAGAAATATAATAATTATATTTACAAGTTCATTTAAATATAAAATAACTTTATAATTAAATACACACGTGTTTGAAGGATTTTTGGCACCATACATAGTTATAACTATAATGTCAAGATATAGGTAAACATATAATTTATATTTAATACATTTGGTAACTGGTACATTATACATATTTTTCATTAAACTGTAAATCTGTAAACTGTTACTTAAAGGCTAAACGTAAATATATTGTATATTTATATCGCACTTAAATAATAATTAGACTAATAAAATGTATTGACTTTATTTATTAATTTAAGTTTTTTATTATATCTGTTAAACTTATATGGGTTTTAATAATTATGTAACACATAATAACACTACCCAATTTTGACCCTTATGTAAAACGAATTTCTCAATTTTTTATACTTATAAAGTTATAAAGAAGTAAAAATTTATTTTATTCCTAATAATTCAAATTTGTGATATGTTATATATAATATGTTAGATAATATATATATAAAGAATATACAAGATGTCTCAAATCTATTTACTAATTGCAATATGCTCGCAAAAAATTTTAATTTTTGAGCGCGAATTTTTAAAACGTATTATTTAGGTAATATGGGTTATATATTACCTCTATTATTTTTTTAAATTTTAAACGTCTTGTAAAAAAATTAACAATAGTTTTTTATTTTTAAGTTATGTAAAATTTGAAGATAGTCAGTTTAAAGAAATAAAGAGTATATTTTTTTGATTGTCAAAATGTCAACCTCTAATTTAATCAAGGTGTCGATTATTAAGATTTTTTTTTTCATTTATTGAAAAAATCATATTTCTAACGTCACTTTTGGTAATTATTTAATCTTTTATACCTACCGTATAATGCAAAATATATTAATATATTATTATTATTATTTGTTATCGATATTTCTCAAGAAATTATTATCCGTCTCGTAGCTACAATTATTTACCTATAATATATCATTTACTTATCATAATATTGAATATTGATAATATGAATTTTACAAACCAAAAAAATAATAGAAATAATATTATAGACCATTGCCTAAATAATAATTTTGAAAAATCTCATTCAAAAATTTTAATTTTTCCCGGAGATATTGCAGTTATAAGTAAATAGATCTGGAACACTATATAACTTACTGAATATTTTCATAAATTTATAAGAAATAAGAAATTTTGCCTCATTAAAACCTTAGTGTCCCCATTTTGTCCCACGTTCCTATAACATATATATATATATTATACATACATATTATGTATTTATACTTTCTATAAATTCAAAAGTCAATAGGGCTACTCAAACGCGTGATTAAATGTTTTAATATTGTATAAAAAGTGTATAGGTTAATTGCATAGAAGAGCCAACCAAATTACTTATTTTACAAATTTTACAAATCATATACACATATGCATCCTATTAATATTTAATATCTATTCATGTGAGAAGTTAAATTCGAAACTAAAAAAAGTCATTTCCGCAATGTTAAAGTTAATGAATGGTACATTGGTACTGTTGGTTAATAACAATTTATAATTTAAGAATGTGGTAGTGCGGAAATATTTACGTAGGTACCTAATAATAAATAGTAATTAATAAATACACGGACACGTATTAAAGCCGCATGTATTAATTGTTGGTATATTAATGGTGGTGACATGAATTTAAAAAAAATTATAATAGTTATAAAAATTAAATAATTATAAAAATAACCCATTAAATTATTATTAATAAGTGTCTATATATAAGTAAAATATTATATGAATAAATTAAGCTAAAAATTAAAATTAAGTTTTATATTATTTAATTCGATTTGTTTGTTTATCAACCAGGTATTATCAGGATCAACTTAATTTAATTTAATTTTTTTTATAATGATTATCGATAAGTTTAATAACCTAAAAAATTCGTGTATTAACGTTTTATAACTTCTAATAGTGAAATAGTTATAAAAATATAACTTATAAGTACTCCAAGGATAAAAACTGATACCTATTTTTTTATCATTATTTCTGTAGTTTCAAATTAACTCGGGAGCAAGGTACGTTTGCTTTGCCAAGTTTCAGCATACTCGATACGGTACTCGGTGACACTTGTCCCAGAACATCATTTTGCCAACCGCATAAATACAGATCAACCGATGGATCTTGTAACAACATCCAACATGAGCTTTGGGGTCGAGCCAGCACAGCTTTACAAAGAATTCTTCCACCGAAATATGGAGATGGTAATTATAATTCGATGGTTAACTCTTCAACACGAATTACATTGTAATAATAATTTAATGACATATAAAATATAGACTTTAAAAAAACATATTTATATTACTTAACATATATGCGAAAATAAAGATATAAATAAGAGTCAACAATCCCAATTTTAAAAACATTTATAAAATATGATAACCATATTATTCAATATTATTTACAATATAAATGAAAAATAATATTAAAGAAAGATAGTTTTTAACCTGTAGGGGGAATTATGGTCCAGTCTATTTGTATCATATTAAAACTTATAATAAGTTTATAACGAAATGCAGAAAATCAATGTTGAATATATAACATACCTATAGATTTATCATTTATTAAAAAATCGTATAGAAAAGGTAACAGTGGTTTAAAAAACTTGATCTACCATCTATTGATTATTATAATTTTTAACGTCAGGTACAATAATTAGTATAATATATATGATCCATTTTTTTTAAAAATGTATATAATATTTTTTTCGTTAATTATTTTAATATTACTTCATATTTGTATAATATATTGTATAACTAGTATAATTAATAATTACGTATAATCATATTATTACGAGTACGGAGTACCTATTAAATAATTAATTATATAAAACCAATGGTATAGTGCAAACGCATTTTGATTTAATACAAATATATGTGTAGGCATATTATATTTCTTCTTCTGATGGAATGACTACTCTAAAAGAGTTTTTGCCGCCATTACTACACTTCGTCACCTGTCTGGCTGTATATCTGTATTGAAATGTCTCTCTCCAGTCTTCAACTCCTATAGATTTTTTAGATATTCTTCTACCATATCAATCCATCTTTTCCCGGGTTTTAATTGTTTCTTTCTTTCTATTTCTCATTATGTAGCCTAACCAATGTATCCTTTGGCCCTTAACAAAACTTGTTACTGCAGGTGCTAGTTATGTACATGATGTTTTACTAATCAATTCAAATATTATTAGGTGTGAATTCACCAAGGTCAAAAGCAGCCGACGGATCGCCGTTGCCAAGTGCAAGGCTAGTGAGCGTTATGTTCACGCAAGACATCGATTCACCGTCGGAAAACTACACCATGCTATTAATGCAATGGGGACAATTCTTAGACCACGACACGACTCACACGCCCATTAGTAGAGGAGAAATGGGAAGTGGAATTTCGTGCTGCAGGAACGGGCGAGAGATTGAAAGTTCTCTGCGGCATCCAGACTGTTATCAAATAGAAATCCCCCGTAACGATCACATGTATGCGCCGTTCGGCCAGAGATGCATGGAATTCGTGAGATCGCTGCCCGCACCGCGTCCCGAATGCAACTTCGGTCCCAGGGAACAGGTAAATAAACGTCACGATGATGAGAGCAAACGATAATAAACGGATTTGCGTTGTTTAACGTTGAAATGGTAAAATGCAGTGGCATGATCAGCTTCAAAATTATATGAAGCTAAATAATAATCAGTATACCTACCACCCATGTCTCATACAGTGGTGTACCAAGGGTTTGGTTGAAGTGGGGGGTTATGAATTTATATTAATATATTTCAAACAATTTACGAATTAAATTATTTTAACAATTTTTCCATTTCACAATTCAAAAGCCATTTTCTTACATAATTTATAGAATAATAACGTATTTTAAAAAAGTATTACGTTATACGTTACAGATACTGTAGCTGTATATTTCTTGGCCCTTGGCCTATATAACTGTAACATTACTGTAGTATACTATTTATAATATATTATTTCATTTTCAGACGATAAATAGTATTAAAATTTTATATTTTACCACATAACATGCAGATCCACCCATATAAACTTGATGTCTAGGCATCATTCAAAGCTATCTTCGGCACGCCACTGGTAAAATGCACCTGTATAATATGCTATATTGCTATAAAAAAATTATAACACACGTTGAGCATAAAAATGTATGGGAGTACTAGAAAATGGTCACGGGGAACTATCCCTCCCTCGGTTTATAGGTCAATTTCGGAAACCTGGATGAGCTACCATCACCAAAACAGTAATAAAAATCGAATCTTTAATTTTATGTTAGATTTTTATGTTAAATTAATGTGAATAAAATAGAATATAGATCAATTAGGTACATATAAATTTGTATATCATTTCTCCGATTCGGATGCTCCTGAAAGTGCATGTAAATAAATCTCGCACTGACAGTAGGCATCGAGCCTATATAGATCATAATATTTATAGTCACTAGTAACAATATGCTGCAATGGCACGGCGATGCTTGTTTTTTACGTTAGTCTATAAACAAAAATTTATGTGGAATGTGGGTAGATGTAAAGAAGTTGACATTTATGAAGACAGTAGATGATACGGCAAATAATGAATTTATAAAAAATATTTATTTAATTTGAATTATAAATACTATATCCGACTTAATTTGCTATTTATGTAAGACTCACTATATTGCATTTTAAAAATATTTATTGGACTACGTTTAATCCCGAATAAATTAACAAAATAATAATAATAATAATAATATTTTTAAAAATACTAAATAATATAATAAAATTAAATCTAAAATTTTGTTTTGCCAATTTATACTGAATGAAGGAAGCATAGACGAAAATGGAGGCTAAGTCCCCAAATTTTCTATTAACACCCTAACATTTTTTAAGTTTTAAATATATAAATGTTATATTGATATTATAACAAAATTGATTTATTGGCTTCATATATAAATATATTATAATATATATCTTAAAAATGTTAACGTACTCACTCAAATTTTAATAGATTTTCGACTTTGGGAGGAAAGATTGAGTTATAATTTATAAATATTTTATACGTCACTGGTATGCTATGGGTAGTATAGGTACTTGTACTTACGATATACACGATTATAAATGTATTACTTTTGTAAATTGTGTGCAGATGAACCAAATTACTGCTTATCTTGACGGTTCCAATATTTATGGATCTTCATTGAGCACCCAACAAAGTTTGAGATTGTTCAAAGGTGGAATGTTACAGTCACAAAATATCAGGGGAAAACATCTTCTACCAGGAAATCCTGCGGAGTGTTCCGACGATACGGGCAGAGCCGCTTGCTTTCGAGCAGGTAAGCAATAAGTTGAATAGAACGTATATCATAAAAAAAAAAAATCGTCGTTATAAAAAATGTATGTTTATTATTAAATATAATATAATTATTATTTTCATTTTTCATTGATTTTCGAAATTAAATATTACCTATTTATCTATATTTATGTAAAATATAAATATAATATTTTGTTCCACAGTGACATTAGGTATACCTATAGTCCACAGAATACAGAATTTCTACTAACACGACTAATTAAACCCAGACTACGCAGACTTTTTTCACTGGGCATTCTAGCATATTTAAAAATAAATCAATTTCTAACTTCCTTCAAAAAGACATAAATTAGCACAAAACAAGCAAAACCAAAAAACAAGCACTCTGCAGACTGCAGGGAAATATGAATACCTGGTGGCTGACATCCCTCCTGCGCACGCCTATGGTTATACACGCGTGTTAGACTATACTAATATATCTTCCCTTGGTTCTCATATTTATACCTAATTTTTAAAAAGTCCACAACTATTAGAATTGGAAATTATAAATTAAAATGTTTATTATTTAGAAAATTGAATTTTTTTTATAAACTAAAAAACAATCATTTTCAAATTTAAATTTTGTTTGAATATGGTTCTTAGATAGGTACAAACACTACAAACATACGGTCACTAATTACAAAAGTAGGATTTTGAATAAAACTTTAAAAAATTTATAAACGAATGACCGAGACAATTACACGGCGAAACATTTTGTGTATTGAATTGTAGAACCTTTGTATTTTCTTTCACAGGCGATGGACGCGTAAACGAACAAATTGATCTGGCCTTAATACACACGATTTGGTTACGCGAACACAATCGGATTGCTTTCGAGCTATCCAGATTAAATCCTCGATGGAGTGACGAAGCTATATTCCAAGAAACTCGAAGGATAGTCATTGCCCAAATACAACATATAACTTATAATGAATTTTTGCCAATTATTTTGGGTATGGAGATTATTACACATACAAATTAAATTTTAGACGATTTCAATAGTTTTATGATGTAGGAAGAGGTTACATGTCGAAATTTGGATTATCGCCAACGGAGAGCGGATGGACAAGAACCTATGATCCTGATTTGAATGCTGGAATAACTAACTCCTTTGCAGCAGCAGCATATCGATTCGGTCACACCCTTATTCAGGGAAATATTCAGTAAGTAAATTTATATACTAATGTAAAATAATTTAATTTTAATGTTAATACATTTCGTAATTATATTAATAAATTATAGTGGTTATGGAAAATTTGGTAATATTCGAGAAAATCTTATACTCAGCAAACAACATTTTGCGCCATTTAATTTGTATAAAGAAGGAGCTTTAGATGACTTTATTAGAGGACTATCATCTCAGAGTACTCAAAACTTTGATAGATTCTTTACTAGAGAGGTAAATTGAAGTTTTTAAAATTAAAATCTAATCAGTGCCGTAACTAGCTTTGTGTGTACCCTTGGCAATTTACTAATTTTTGGTCTTTTGTCAAGTATGGATTGTTTTTTGGTGTATAATTTTTTTTTACTGGATAGGAATGGTAATACAAAAAAATTAAAATACACAGTCATATTTTAATTACAAAATTACTTGTCTTATATATATATTTTTTTAAATCCTTAAAATGGTTCAATGACTTGATGATGGATCTTCACTTGTCTCTATCCATCACCGCTACTTTTAATTCTTTGTAATTAGATTTTCCTATATCTTCTATGATCTGTTTCATAAATGATGTTCTTGGTCTACCTCTTCCTGCTTTTCCATCAATTTTTCCTTCTATTATTGTCGTTATCCATTCATTGTTTCTTATTATATGTCCAATCCACTTTTTTCTTCTTTTTCTGATTATTTTCCATATTATTTTTCGTTCATTCATTTTGTCGTATACTACTTAATTTTTAAATTTTTCTGTCCTGAGAATTTTCAATGTACTTCACCAGCACTATGTTTCAAGAGCTTCGATCCTTCTTTTTTCTGCTTTGAGTATAGTCCATGTTTCTGCTTCATACTCCATACAAAATTATTTATAAGAGTTTTTCTGGTCTTTAAACTGACAGTGTTGGCTGTGAATAGGTGCTTTTTTTTTGTAAAATGCTTGCTTCTTATATATAATTATATATTAATATAATATATTATTGAAAAAATGTAGGTACATAATATTATTACCAATTTTACAAGCAATCACTTTATTAACTTTTCAAGCTTCTATAGACATCATGTTGCTTTATATAAATTGTGTTGTTTTTCATGAATATAATAAAACTAAAAAATATCAAAATCAAAAGAAAAAAACTCAAAATAATAAAAATACCAATACAGTCTTTAATATTGTGATTACAATATGTTTTGTCTTATTATTAAATATGTACCTACTAAATTCATTGAATCAAATAAAAAATTATAAATAATTTAGTCAAAAGTAATATATTTAGATATACTTATTTTATAAAATTGGCAAATCAGGCGAACCTTTTTCAAAGGGCACCCTTGGCAATTGCCCACCTTGCCAATACCTAGATGCGGTACTGAATCTAATCCTATACACCATTTTAAATTTTAATATTAAACCCTGGGTATACATTTTTAGATCACTGATCATTTATTTCAAGGGAATCTTAATTTTGGACTTGATCTTGTATCACTAAATGTGCAAAGAGGGCGTGATCATGGTTTACCACCATACAATGAATGGCGTCAAGTATGTGGTTATAATAAAGCAAAAAACTGGAATGACTTGGAAGATTTTATGGAACCTCAAGTACTAATGATATAGTCATAAAATACGATAGTCAATGTTAACGATATATTTTTTTTTATATAGACTATTACTAGACTTGCAAGATTATACAGCACAGTTGATGAAGTTGATTTATATATTGGAGGAGTTTCAGAAAAACCAATGAAAGATGCTTTAGTAGGTCCAACTTTTGTATGCATTATTGGAGATCAATTTTCTAGACTCAAACGTGGTGATCGATTTTTCTATGAAGAAGGGGGACAACCATCTACATTCGATCAAGGTAAATTAAATATTAGTTAACTTTATAAAATTAATTTGTAATTAATAAAATATTTATGTATTTTAGTTCAACTACAAGAATTAAAAAAAAGTAGTTTGGCAAGAATATTGTGTGATAATTCTGATGACATAGCTCTCATTCAACCATTAGCCTTTTTAAAACCATCATTTTTGTATGGATAATTATAATTTGACAAATTGAAGTATACAACTAATAATAATTATCATTTTCAGAAATCAAAGAGTAGCCTGTGCTAGTTCTGCTATACCAAAAGTTGATTTAAGAGCATGGGCCGGAGAAAGATCTGCAATACCATAAATTCGGAAAATAAGGATAATCAAAACTTTAGATTAAAATATTTCACATCAGTTTAGTTTATATCTCTTATAAAAAGATACTATAAAAAAAAACATGTTTAATAATGCATTCATTATCATTTGTATGTTGTTATGATATATATAGATTATAAAAATTGTAAATAAATTTAAAACTTTAAAATTATATTAATTTACAAAATTATTATCAATTCTTTAATATTCAAACTATATATTATGATTGATCATCATCAGATGTTTTTATAAATGAATTCTTTTGAACTGGTCTACATTCTGGATATTTATCGGTTAAAAAACTTCTTATTTCACCATACTCAGCCAACAAATTTAATTTTGCCTAATAATAAAATAATTAATATAAAATATTAAAAATAGTTCAAATTTCAAAATTTCAACTGTACCTTGTCCATATTTCTAACGGTTTCAATCTTTTTCTCTTTAATATACCAGTGAGTCTTTTTGGTATAGAATGGTGGTATTTTCTTCTTCCTCAACCTTACTTTATTATCCATAACATATTGCAAGAAATCAGGAGCTTCTTTCGGATCTGTTTTAACATATCCTTTTGGAGATGCTACTACTACAGGTAAATAATCGTTTTCTTTTCTAAATTCTACTAGATGATAATTAGTTTCATCTGCCAATTGTTGATGAGTTTTCTATAAATAATAATTATATTTAAATAATAACACTAGAAATAGTTGTTTATGTTTAATATAACTAACTTGTTTTAATAAACCTAAAAAGAAAGCTTTTACTAAATTTTGTAAGTTGGTAGAACCTTCCACTTTAGCATATAAGTCTTTAATTCCAATTATTTCACAAATTGTTTTTATAGCACGGTGACATTTTAAACCATAACCTTCAGGTCTTTTCTCTACATATATTCTAGTGTTGCAAAATTGTGTGAAGAAATCATGATATACGGTGTGGTTATCATACCGTTCAATATACATTAATTTTTGTCCCGCTCTATTTTTCGCACGTCTTAAAGCAGCTCTTGCATCAGCTGCTTTACCTAAAGCGAAACCAGCTAAACCATTTTTATTACCAGTTACAGCAACTACACTTATTCTTCTGTAACGACCAGAATTAGACTTCATACAAAACACAGTTTTGAATTCTAACACTTTAGTATCAAATCCGTCAAAAGTATCTGTTGAATATAAAACAAAATAAAATAATTATAAGACAAAAAAACATAATAAAACTGAAAAATAAAAATAACCACTAACATTCATTGATAGGATCTGGTTGACCTATACTGCGTCCTGGCATTCTATTACCAGACCAACCTCGTTCCATTGGAGAAAGTCTTAAAGATTTAAATGTACCCATTGAATCTCTGAGTTTAATAAGACGAGCTTCTCTTTCTGGATCTGGTGGTAATTTAGTTCTTTTTATTAAATCTCGTCCTTTTATAATAGGAGCATTAAGTCCAGGCCATATCATATTTTCAACACCTGTTGAAAATAATTATGTAAATTAAAATTGTAATTATACAAGACCTATTATTTTGTACAGTACATTAAATTGTATTATTATAGTATTTTTACTCACCAACACCAATTGTCTGTCCTCTATTAAGATTTTTTGCTCTTCTTTTACCAGCGCCTTTACCACGACCTCGTTTTTTACCTGCATTACTAACACTAGTTACACTTTTCCAAATATGTTCAGCAGTATCTAAAAAAAATGTATGTTATCAAAATTAATATTTGATTGAATTTTATTAGAACTTGTATACCTTATTACAATATTTATTTAATTATATATAATGTTTCATGTTATACAATTTTATAGCAAGTGAATAATAAGTAACTGTACTTACGTTTTTTAAAAAAACTTTCATGACGAATTTGCTGAACACATACAGGTTGGAACTGTAGCACTTTTGTTGGTGGAACAAATAAACTGCTGTAGCATTTAGTACAATCTTTTAAAATTTCATTGTCTAAAATTGTAAACAAGTTTTGTAAAACTTAACAACTATAGACTATACAATTTTCTAAGTATCTAATATGACAGAGATAAAGAAAATGGCAAATATATTAAATAATATAAGTATGTGATTGTGATGTCTATCAATAATTATCATTTATCATACAAATTTATATTACTTACGTTTGATCGGGATTACACTCTGAATTGTATTAAAAATACTCTTTGACGATAAAACTCGCTTTACAACAGAAAACATAACTTTACTTGTTAATATGACTTTAACATAACTCAAAAACTAACAAAATATTACGCGTTGAAATCTTAAATTTAAAATTATGAAAAAACAAATAAAAATGTTTAAGTTAGTTAAGTTTTAACTAACTTATATAATTACATACAAAACTACTCATTAATTATATAGTAATCAGCAATACTTCATAAATTAAAAATGTATTAAAGTAAAAAGTCATGCTTTATCACTTCAGTTTTATGTGAGTAAAGTTAGCACTCTCTTATCAGTAAAATAAAATAAGGTTACTATAAACCCGTACTATAAGTTGCATACACAATCAAATTATAAGGCGTAACTATATATTATTAATATTATACAAATATAATTTATAATTCTAACATGTGTAACCATAGAATGAAGAAATCAATATCAACACAAAACAACAGAAACAAAGAAAATCAAAAATGTTTTTTATTATAATTATTAAAATATAAACTTTTACCTATAGTAATGAAAATAAATATACATACTTAGGTATAGTTATAAGTAAAAGTATATCGTTTTTAATAAATGCCTGTTTGCCTGTATGACGTATATATGCAGTCGGTAGTTACACAGTTCGAAGTGAAATTTGACCATGAATACCCTTCTGGATTTTTTCCAGAGGGGTATTAAATCAAAGATAATTAAACGCACTATAACACATCAAAATTTTGGGAGGGGCAAATATACGTTTGGTTTTAATGGCATAAAATCTGGTAAAAATTTTTCGTTGGTTGTTACACTACATGTTATTATAGTCGTATAATACAGAAGTATGCAATTAGTAGCACATCGAGTCAATAAATTGCGTTCATATATTTAATTTATGTAATACCTATTCGTATAATATTATTATAAATTATTTAGAACACAATAACATAATAACTGTGGTCGTTTTATATTTATTTAAATAAGTATAATATTATGAAATATTTTATTGAGCACCAATACTGATTTTTGGGGAAAAAATTACTAATATAATAATAATAAGCAATATTTGCTTCTATAATACATTGTATTACACTCAAATTTTTTAGTGTTCTTGTTACCCTAGGATCCTTTGGAGTTTATATATTAAGATCTGATCTGCATTTCACTATGGATTAATCACTCTTTATAAATAACTTATTCCAAAAACTGTTTGTATACAAATCATGATTAATAATATAAGAATTTAAATATGTATCATTGATTAATTATACATAGATAGTCCACACTGTGTAATTAATTGGAAATAGTAATTGAATGGATTTGGATCTGAGATATTTTAGTTTAGAATTTCTGATAACAGAGTGCGTTTTAATATTAATAATTAATATACTTTACAACTATGTACCTCGATTAATGATCGCTTAATTATCTCACAAATTATTATTATAATCTGTACATTGAACTATATGATAACTGGAACGCTTAATGTCCATATGATGAATGTATATAAAAACGAGTAAGAGCGTTAGGAAAAGATAACGAATAGAATAGGTGTTGTTTTTTCTGTCTGATATTATATTATTCTTCTTATTAGGATTTTAAATTTTTTATTTACTTTTCTATGTTTTTCATAATTCATTATAATTATATTCTGGCTTTTAATTTACTTTATTACTTTATAATTTTCTGCATTTTAGATTTTAAAATGATGTAATAATTTATTAGTATTCTAGATTTTAGATGTAAATACTTAAGAATGGTGAATTACTGCAGTACATATAACTGTACTAATTCATGTAATATTAAAAAGGATTTAATATTTCATATTAGTATTTACATTATTTGTGAATATAATATTTACTTATATATTTTTTCATTAAAATGGATTCATAATATGTGTAATTTAACTACCTATATTATTATTGTCTAAGATTTCCTCTTAATGATAAAGAAATATATATATATATATATATAGTTTTATATATAACACTAAATACCTCGGCATTATTTTATTTTTTTCAATAGGTCGATTATGGACGTTCCTCCTTCATCCCTTCGGTCCTAAGAGAAATTAGCTAGTGCTTTATTAAGATTTGAAATTGATATTGCATTAGAAAATACGAAAGCGAATCTCAATATATTACTGTAACGGTCTCGTTACATATATATATATATATATATATATTATATACATATAGTACATATTATACACTGGAGATATAGTCATAGGTACGAGTGTGCGTATGTGTACGTATATTTGCTGACATAAACATTCAAGGGTGCCGTGCAATATATGCATAGTCTCCCACGGTATTTAATAACATTGTAATTATTGTCATTGCGTATTTTGTACGAGACTTCAGTTCTCCGCGAATAACATCCAGCGTAACACCTGAGACTCCGTATAGCTACGATATCCTACTTATCACTGTAAAACTAATCAAAGACTCTTTTTGTAAGTTATATTGTATTTGTATTTGATAAGCAATTATATTTATTAATAATTACTTGAATTAACCTTGTGTTATTACGATCAATTCTTAATACCTTGCTCTCAGCTACGGTTACAATTTATCCAAAAGGCCAAACACCTTCCCTGGATAACTTATATTTAACAGGGTCATCCCCGACCACGTTACATATAGGTGGAGGCACCGAAGCTTTTTAATTTATAGCAATTTGATCGTTTACACTGTGTTAATTCAGGTTTTTATTAACATTAGTTTTAAGATTCGCCTCTTACAAGTTGGGAATTTGTAAAACAAGAGTAGGCTAAACTGTGTTCAGTTAAGGAAAAGTGTAGGTTCATAGATAAATGATTTTAATGAAAATTTTGTTGTGAAACAAAGGGATTTATATGATATTTTATTATATGTATGCGAAAGGAAAAGTGTAGGCTATAGTAAAGAAAAAATATAGGTCACAGAGTATTTAAAAAAGTTATATTTTTTTTTTAAGTAAAATAATTGATATGAAATTTTAAGAGTTATTTTTTATGGTCTGGTACTAT
>CM023358.1:9701850-10010142 GCA_013282895.1 Eriosoma lanigerum | reverse complement strand
ACACCGAATACCACACCATTTCATGTAGTGTATCATGCAGAAAATTCGGTTAAGAAAAACAGGAAAAGAAAGAAGAACTATGACCCATATTTTCTAGCCAAAATGGAAGTCTGAAAAAAGGGGACAAACACGTTGATGTTTTAAGAATTAATATCTGAACAAACGTCGATATCTACATCAGACGTTATATCTCAACATTTTATTGACGAAAAAGGAAATTATTGGCTAATGGCTTTAAATCCAAACATATTAGATAATAGGGAACTTAACAATAGATTAAAAAATAATTTCGAAAAAAATATAAAAAATAAACATTCTAAAGAGGAATTATTAAAAGCCGTATGTGGATCGGAGTGCTTTTTATTTTTTAGTAATAAATTATGGGATTTTAACTTAGAACAGGAAGACAAAATACATAAATTATTGGAAGTTTTCATTTTTACAATGACCTTCTTTAACTTGGGAGACTTTTTAAATGATTATATTTTTAGAATAAGTTTAGGTTTTAAGGATACTGAAGTCAATAAGAAATTAGATAATCTATCAATAGACGCGTGGAATAATACGTTAACAAATAAAAATTTATATTTCGATCTATTTAATAAAAATGATGAGGAGTTAGAACAAATTAAAACTAATTTTAATATTAATTATACTAAACATTTACTCGAATATCTCTGTATTTTCCATAACGATAATTGGGTTTACAGGGAGACAGAAAGTAGGGAGTATTTGACAACGCTAATTTGTAAAAAAAAATTACACCAAAAAGAATTGGAGGGAGCTGATATAGTAAATAGAATACAAACTAAAGAATTTACATGCATGACAATGAAATTAAACAAAAAACAAAAAATTTATCATAGCGTATTAGGAAATGAGCACGATCATGCGTATATAGTATACAATGGACAAACCCGCAGTTAGAACAACAGAAATATTAAATGAAGCTATAGGAGCATAGAAAAAATTCACAAAAAGAACGTTTAAAGAAAAATTAAAAACAAAAGGTAGAAAAATTTTTTAAAAAATTTTGATCTTTAAAATCCTTGGTTATTTTACAGAAGAGATAGATACAGGAATCGATATGGAAATATAATACAATAACAGATCATAATTATCATTATTATTATTTTTTTTTTGAGCTGGTTAATAAAAAAACAAAACAAAAATTTGGGTTCGTTCTCCGGAATATATGTTGATAGATTATCTAATTCAAACGGTAAATATTTGGTTTGTTTCATAAGGAAAAATACCTTATATATACATAAAAAAAAAGAGAAAATGAGTTTAGATAAAACGCAGGATGGTCCATAAAGAAAAATACTATATTTATAATATCAACTAAAGTATAAAAGATAACAAATTGTAAGATATAGCTTAAGTTTAATAATCTATATAAAACTTAGGAATTAATAGATAAGTGGTTTGTTTTATAAGGAAAAATACCATATTATAATATTAACTACATTATAAGAAAATATAAAAAAATTTACAATATGTAGTTTGGGTTTAGAAATGTATATAAAATTTAAAATGTCAAAAAAAAAAAAAAATATTACGATGTATATTTTGGATTTTAAGCTGTACATGAATTAGGAGTTAATAAATACTTGGTTTATTCCACAAGGAAAAATACCGTATTAATAATAAAATGGGTTGTTATACAATAAGTCATAATAATGGTGAGATATACGTCCATCACATAACCACCCATCGAGTTCAGTCATCGAATTCATTCGAGTAAAATTATAATAAATAAACAAAAAAATTATATACTATTAAGTTACAGAACCAATTATAAGTGGCAATAGAATAACAGGCAGCTACAACATACAAAATGTCAAATTCAATCAACAATATAGACAACTAAATCCAGAATTCCAATCACTGACAAAATTAACAAGACCAACCTCAGTCAACACTCAATCAATTGCAATCACATTCGACATAGAAAATAGAATCAGATTCGAGGCTCATTATAGTCAAACATATTATATAAAAAAAAATATTTTTAAATTGTTCTATTAAAAATTAATTTTTTTCTCGAATAGAGGGGTAATATAACGGTCTCGTTACATATATATATATTATATACATATAGTACATATTATACACTGGAGATATAGTCATAGGTACGAGCATTGATTATAGAATAGAGTAGAATAAGTCTATTCTATAATCAATGGTACGAGTGTGCATATGTGTATGTATGTTTGCTGACATAAACATTCAAGGGTGCCGTGCAATATATGCATAGTCTCCCACGGTATTTAATAACATTGTAATTATTGTCATTGCGTATTTTATACGTAACACCTGAGACTCCGTATAGCTACGATATCCTACTTATCACTGTAAAACTAATCAAAGACTCTTTTTGTAAGTTATATTGTATTTGTATTTGATAAGCAATTATATTTATTAATAATTACTTGAATTAACCTTGTGTTATTACGATCAATTCTTAATACCTTGCTCTCAGCTACGGTTACAATTTATCCAAAAGGCCAAACACCTTTCCTGGATAACTTATATTTAACAGGGTCATCCCCGACCACGTTACAATAGAATAAACTGTCTATTCTATAATCAATGCAACAGATATAAATTAAATCGAATTCAAATGTGATTCTAATTCTGGCGAAGTGGCGAGTATTTTACACTAAGCTGAAAAGAATAAATGTGTTCAATAGTTCCACTGTTTCAGCCAATAATAATTAAAATAATAATAAAATCCTTAAGGATTTGAAGTTTTTAACATTTAACTTATAGTTGACAGTTGTTATATTGGTTAGGTATTTATTACCTATATGCTATATATGACTTAAAATATAAAGTAAAAAAATAAAATATAAAATATAACTAAAAAATATAGATTTTTATTATTATTATGTACTTAATATTATTTTAAAAACTTTGGGCCTCTCTAACGGAAAAAAAAAAATCCTAAATTCGCCACTGTTCTGTCATTATCAGTGTCCGCCGTCCGGTGACTAAATACCGTTAGATTTAAAAACCATTTTATTATATACGCTAATATGACTGATAGCAATATAATAATATACATCAGAACTATTTATACTTTTGGTGATGGTCATTACAACGGACTCGTTGAACACAGGAAATCGCTAACGATTTATTTAGATATAACGATACTTAATAATATACTATCATTGATTAGTAATACCAATCGTGTCCAATATGCACCGAGTATGAACAATAATTAATAAATTACACCGTCCATTGATCTGAATTATTACCGAACTGTACAACTTTACTAAACAATCGGTTAATAACGACAATAACGGGTCGCCGACACCGAGCGAGTTTCAAGTATCAAAAACGAGTCGTACAATTGTAGTGGCAGTATTGTTCGGTGGCATAGATTTTCGCCCGTTAACGACTGTTGATAAGAAATATTATGAAAATCAGCTGGTAAACAAATAACAGGTAACAAAAAAAAATAAAAAAACAACAAATTTTTAGAGATGCCTTCGGGACGTGAATGTTGATGACGACTATGCGAGGCGTGTGCGTCTGAATGCGGCCATAATACCGTACGCGAGTGTCGGTCCGATCCGTAGTAATAATTATTATTAATTGAATTATAAATAATAAAAAAAATAATATTCATTCCGAATACGTTTTGCGTGGGCCCTAATATTTTTTATTCGACGTGTGGGCAAACGTTTCGACCTCCGTACGCAATCGCTCGTTTATTCGTTTTTTAATTTATTAGTATCCCTGGCTTACTCGCTCTCAACCGTTTGTGCGCACGGAATTTTTATACGCGCGACGACGGCACAACAACCGTTGTCATCGCCATTAAGTGTTCGACCGTACCGTCTGAATGGCGACCAATTGTCCGAATGCGGTTGACGTCCGATTCGGTGGCCGCCGTCAATTGTGCGAGCCCGTAACGGGCGACGTTTGATTCAGGTAAATTTAATTCTCTCGCAATAAAACCTATTATAGAATGTAAACGCTTGATGCCGATCGTTTGATCATCTCGTCCTTACAAATACGATTTACAATATTATTCTCTGAACCAATTAAACAAACCACTCGTTTGCTAAGACGTATCAACATCCTTTCCATACAGACTTTACTTTTAACATTGATAACATAAGGTTTTTTTTCTCAAATACATAGGTAGGTATATGTTTTTAATATTCTGCTAATGGTTTCTAATGTTATTTGTTCCTTTAATGAGCGGGGTAAAGTTTTGAAAAATAATATTATTTGTACTTGGAAAATATTAATTGAATGGATAATTTTTCAGAAATGAATTCACAGTTAACTATTTATGTTATGAGGTAGAGCTAATAATAATGTATGTTCCTTGTAAATATATAAGTATATGTACATGAGTACTATTTTTTTTTATTTATATACTAAATGTATAGGTACATATTGTTATCCTAAATTTGGTTTCTTAAATTCCAACTCAATTTTATTCCTTAACAACGATTTGGCAAACAGTAAAATTTAAACTGTTAAATAATTACAAATGCTCCAATTTATATTTAAAACATACTCTTCACACATATTAAGGTTCATATATTTAATCGATGTGTGAGATTAATAAGAATGAGTAGTAATAAATACTATATTATGATAATAAAATGGTTTCTAATATCATTGATTATAGAACAATCTATTCTGTAATTGATGCTAATATTATTATGTTTGCTAAAAATAATAAATGTAATTAAAAACAAAAACATACTTATTAATTTTTAAATTAGTTTATTATTAGTAAAACAGGTATACATAAAAAGCTTTTTTCTTATATAAATATAATTATTTTTTAATAATAAATTTAATTTATAATTAATACTTATTTACTCATATTCCATATGCGAAATTCAAATTTTCTCATATTATGATTGCATAATTTTTAGAAATACTTAGATCTTTTTAAAAGAAGACCTATTTGAGCTTAATAAATAACTTATTTTGTATCTAATCTATTAATTTTATAGTTATTTGATTATTTCTAATTTAAGTATAAGTTTTTATATTTTATCTATTTAATTACCTATAAATAAACACAAATGATTTAAATTTGATTTGTTAAAGTATTATAAAATAATTATTTTAAAATAGCTTTTATAACAATCAGTTATTACATACATTAATTAATAAATAATAAATTGTGTAGGTTTAACCATGAACTACCAAAAATAAATCATAATAATTTATATTTATATTCCCTATAAATATATGAAATATTAAAACCATAATAAATTATTGTAACTAGAAATAATTCTAATCTCTTTCTTTACATTATTATCTTTAAGTTATCATTTATAAATATTAGATAATATCTACCTATTAATCATGAGTTGATATTTTCTATGTGAAATTTTTCTATGACAAATTACATTTTGAATTTATAATATTTCGTGATATTATTGTTTTAAAATACAGATATTTATTTATTTCCAGGGTGTGTTATGCATTTGAGCGCAAAACAATGGGGGCCAACATGGGTAAGAGTTCAGCATCCTTGCTGGACGCACTCCCTACACCACAAAGTAATTTGCATGTGGTCATGTTGGGCCTAGATAGTGCAGGTAAAACTACAGCTCTCTACAGACTTAAATTTAATCAGTACCTAAATACAGTTCCTACAATTGGGTTTAACTGTGAAAAAGTAAAGGGAACTGTTGGACGAGCCAGAGGTCAAACATTTCTTGTATGGGATGTTGGCGGACAAGAAAAACTCAGACCTTTATGGAAAAGTTATACAAGGTAAAATGTTTATTTGATTTAAATTTTTTGTTCTAAATATTTGTTTTCATTCGGGCATGATTTTAACTTTATAACAATATTAATTTCAGGTGTACTGATGGTATATTATTCGTAGTAGACAGTGTAGATGTCGAACGAATGGAAGAAGCAAAAATGGAACTAGCTCGCACAGCTAGAGCTCCAGAAAATACAGGTGTACCAATTTTAGTATTAGCAAATAAACAAGATTTGCCAGCAGCACGTGATTCGGCTGAATTAGAAAGATTATTAGGTCTAAATGAACTTAATCATTTGTGGCATATCCAAGCTGCTTGTGCTATAACTGGGGATGGTCTTCAAGAAGGATTAGATGCTCTATATGATATGATATTAAAACGCAGAAAATTAGCCAAGCAAGTAAAAAAAAAAACTAGATAAATGAATACTTGGTTTATAATAATTGGTTTTAATATAACCATAAAGTAAAAGTATTTAAATAATTATTCTGTTTATATTATAAATTCCATGACATATTATGTTTAGTAATGAACGACCTACTTTTTTTTAAAATTTTTACATTGGTATTTTTCATTATAATAGTTAATTTTTATTTTACAATTTAGTCAAGTAAATTAAATTCAATCTTTATCATAATTGAATTTAAGTTATTCTTGGGAACATTTAAAAAAATTGTTTACAATTAATTTGATAAAAAATGTAAGATAATATATTATAATGTAAAAACACACTATACTAGTGCAATTAATATATAATGATTGCTAATAGAATTAATATAATTTTGTATTACCCAAATTTATCAAATAAATACATTTTTAACAATTAATCACATCTGTATAATGTTTTTATATTGTCAATTTGTATTTGGGTGCACAACAGTGTTTATGAATGTGAAAATATCAATTAAAATTTTTTGCTTAGATGATATCCCCACCGATTGTAAATATGAATTTTATATTATAAAAATGGTAGCTATTTGTTAGTCTTATTTGAAATGATGGCTGAATATTCGGCATTAATTGATTTTTCACTTAAATGCTATTTAATTAACTTTAAAAAGCAACTAGTTTGTTATTATATTTATTTGTTATCATTCTATGGTGCTTTATCATTTTTGAAATTAATTTTTGTTTTTGTTAGTGCAATATTTAATATGCACTTGTTTAACAATACTATTGCACTAAACGATGTATTCAATGGATGGTTCAATAATTAATTTATTAATTATTTTAATTTTATAATATTATTTAATTTTTATTGTACCTATACCCTATGATTTACAAATATGAAATTGAGTTTTATAATTTCAATAATGCATATACTGTACAATTTTTATTATTATTTAGTATTTTAAACTTTGGGTAATTAGTGTTAATTATCTTTATGTTGTAAAGAATATTTTAGTTTAATACTATATCAGTTTCTTTCTATTATTCAACTCTAACTCATCACTATTTGTTTTTTAACAGGTCTTTTGCATTCTGTTAGGTCATTTCTTAAGTTAATTACATCTGATTTCCAATTTCCACTTATCACTTTTATTTTTTAGTTAATCCATATAATTAGTCTTTTGATAATAAATATAAATCACTGATCTAATGTTTATTATTAATTAAATAATTCAGTTATGATAAACTTAATTATATACTACTTAATACTTTTATAGTAAACACTAACTTTGTAATTTGAGAGAATTGGATAGATTAATGGTTTGATTTCTTTTTACAATCACTACTACAACAGTTGCATGTAACTTGCAGTTGTTAGATTTTTCTGCAATGCAGTAAATATTTGTATACTGCGTTTAAGACTAACATTTAAATAAATGAAAATAGTTGATGTTACGGTTAAAGCAGTAACTGCACATTGTAGCAGCCAATTGCAAAAGTTAAATCATACTTACAGTAAAATTTTATTTTTATTAATTCTAATTGACAATTTTAATCGGAGAACATATTCAATATTAATAATAAATTATCAAACTTTGAATCTCCCTGAATATTATTCTTTATATATATTTATTTTGTATTTATTGTTTTAGCCTAAGTTATATTTTTTTTTTTATGCTTTGTTATTATGTTTTTTTTTATTTTTTATTTTTATTAGAACCATTACTACTACTTAACCACTACTGAAGTAGTTAAAATTATTTTTTTCATTTATATAAAATAAGAATTATCACATTTTTTTTTGTATACTCTAATAATTTTCTTGTTTGACCTATTCTGTTGTATTAATAACTATATTTTCATCCTGTTTTATGTTATGTGTGTATAATCCAACAGCGAGACTGCCTATGTGTTTTGTTACGTTGTTTAACTTTTTAATTTATAATAATAATTGTGATTAGCAATTATTGTTCTAAGTATTTATCATTAATAATAATAAGAAACAATCATTATTTTTTTTCTATATGTATTAGGAAATTTTTTAATACTAATAATTGTTTTGGTCTAATGTTTGCAGAATATGAATTGGTTATAACTTATAATATATATGAATATTAAATGTATTATTTTTTTTTTTTACCACTTTCGAAATTATATTAATTTTGTTTAGTATTGAAATTTGTAATATTATTGTTTCTTTCATGTATTAAAATTTGATTTTATTTGCTTTTTTTAAATTATTGTATTTAATTAAAGACCAAATTACGTTATAATACTTAGTATTAAAATTATTTCAATTTTGAAGCAATGGGAAAATAATTAACTATTTTATAATCCTGTTCTCTTTATCATACTTATATACTTATGATATAAGAACAATTCATATCATAAATAGCATAATTATATATTAAATTAATAATAAACAACAACATAGTAAATAAAATAATAGTAAAGGACTTAAGGTTAATTATTATGATTTTCTCTAGTATGAGTAATAACCAATATGGTAGGGTGGCCAATGGCCATACATCTCGGATTTACCGCAATGTTACCGGTTTAGGAAGCCATGTCCTGGTGACCCGATAAAGTTTCTCGGGGCATTATTTTTTACAGGTTTTAAACTTTTTTATAGTAATGTCTCAGAATTTAAAATTGTTTCCATAATATTTGTTTATCTATTATTCTATTCGGTTATCTTTTTTATTTTGAATAAAACCTAATTGCAAATATTGAATATTATAACAATATTCGATAATAAAAGATACTCACTTACTAAATATTAGCCAACCTATCTTTATATTTTGCCCCCAATTTCAGCCGCAAACCCCTTGTTATGATTTTTTGAATGGCGAGAACTACAATTACAAAAGATAATATTATATTAACATTATATAATATATTATATAATGAATTATATACTTTATAATTCAGTACAAAATTTATTTGGTGACAAGACACGAGTACAAAGTACAAGGTGTCAAAGGAAATTTGAAAAATTACATATAATATTTTTATATTTATATTATTTTTATTATTATGTGTTTATCTAATTATCATGTAATATCTATACTTTATAGCTCAATACTGTATCCCATACTATAGGTAGGACTTTTTTTTAATGAGAACAATTCAATACTGATGTCCTGAATTTTTTAAAATTGAAACTGACCACCCTAAAATATGGTTAGATGGATGTTACTATGTTAGCAATATATTTTGTTTTAGCCAATTTTTTATCGGATTTCAAAAAGTTGTTATTGGGACAAGTGTAAAAAAAAAATTGATCCAACATATATCACAATTTTATATTCTTACAGATAATAGTTTAAAAAAAAAATTCACTTAGTATAACACAGCATATTAGTATATTTCATTTTTAATGACAAGACAACATCAATATAAAACAATATTTTAAATTATATAAAAAAAAAAAAAAAAATAATTAACACTTATATCTTTTTGATAATAAATACATTTTTAGTGTAAGAACAATAAATAATACTATATCTATTATATAATTTTAATTATGTATGTATAACTCAATTTTAAAATTATTTTTATTATAATAATACAGAATTACAATTTTTTTTTTCAAAATAATTATAAATTTGATAAATATGTATTGTATATTATATCATGGAGTGCTAATGGTACAGTGACATAGTTATTGATTAAAACAATATATTAAAATATTACTGCAATTTAATATTAATCAAACCTTTTCGATATAATACAAATTATTTGTACCATTGTACTAATAAATAATTCTATTGTAATTTTTGTATTGTTTGATAATTATTTAATTAGTTATATTTGAGAACTTTAGAGAATCGGCACATAATTTGCTGCTTGTTTGTCTAACGTGCAGTATAGCAAAATATGCAGAACAAAATTTGTAGCATTTAGTTGTGTGTATTAATAGTAATTACAATAATAATCTTAAATTTATTATCTTAATTAACTTAAATTTCAAATTAAAATTTATTTTTTAGATATTTACTATGAGTTCTTAAAAAATGTAAAAACCATTCAAGCATAACACAATAAAGCTTGAAATTTACCCTAAACACTATAATTTTGATTCTATATCTTAATAAGATAAATAAGTAAATAAGTAATTTTCCTATACTATATGTTAGACAGTTGACTGCAAATCAAGCATCAACATCTCCTTAAAATAGGTATTATTTGATTAGGTTGATCTTTTTAAAAAAAAACATTTGGATACTAGTGATTACTAATTAGTTAACATTTTTTATAATAATAATATATTTCATAAAATAATAAATATTATTTATACTTTAAGTTAAGAAAATAGTTAACTATTTGTAAAAGGTAACAGAGTTGGTAAAAATGTTAACTATATCAGACTATATTTTCATATAGTCTGCGACTATATTCTATGTATACCTGCGATTATGTATATTATATACATAATAATAAATAAAATTAATTAAAATTACAAAAAATACTAAATGTTTACATTTGATTATGTTAGGTAGGATATTATATATATATTAAGTATTATTTTATATTCTCATTACATTTTGATTATCCTAAGAGAAAACGATCATAAAATAATAATGGCAGTATAATTTAATGAACGCCATTTTGTCAACAATTAACCTAACACAATACTCATTTAGTAGTTATAGTAAGAAAATTATAATTTAAACAATTATAATAATTCACTTGATAAAACCTAGATGAGAGGCAATAGAAAATATATAATATTGATTATTATAAGTTAACAAAGTAAAAAAGATTGTGATTACCTCACCAATAATATATAATATATGGTGACTACTAATTATTTTTAAGAATATATTTTACTATATGTATACTTTTGTTTTTCAAACATGTTTTACATAGCAAAGCAGATACAAATCAGTGATAATATTAATTGATAATAATTTTCATAGTTAAAACATCATTTATAGAATATAAAAAAAAAATATATTTTTAAATTAGGTCAGACTTGTATTTCATTTAAAGGGAAATATATTTATTATTTATAAATAAAATATAAATGTATATTGGTTTGTTTTTATCTCACAAATATTATTTTATTTTTATAATAGTTGTTTTAAAGTTCCAACTATTATCTGATGACTCGTACTATTTTACATGAACTATACTGTGTCACCGAGAGAGTACAAAACGGCAGGGGTCAAAACATGACATAGTTCATAGTAAATGACAGTCTGCTTGGTGGGAGAAATTAGAACTCAAAACTACAGAGAACTGTCATCTTGACGAGCAGCACTTGTACTCTTTCAGTGAATGCAGTAGTTTTTGCTACATCATAAATATGGGTAAGTGATAATAAACATCATCATATCTGTACAAATACAAACAAATTTAGTGTTATCATTAAAAAAAAATAATTTTGATTATAAAAATTCATAGTTTTTATAGCACAATTTTTCAAGAATTTTATTTAATATACCAAGATTAGTGTATGATTCAATATTTCAATAAAATTATAATAATAATAATGATTTTAATAAATTATGTTAAATATTAAAATATTTTAATTTATTTGTATTAAACAATTTTGGCAGTGAATTAATACTATGTTAGAAGATATATTATCTTATTTTTTTGTTTATAATAATTGTTTTTAATTGTTTTATCCATTTATAAACCCTGACTAATTTTACTGCACAATTAATGCATGAACACACATGGGTTAGTAAAATGAAAGTGGAATGTTATTTATTAAGAACATATTGTCTATTGCCTCTGAAAAACATAAAATTAAAATTTAATATTATACAATCACAATTAATTATCCGAATAAGAGAAGTTACAGGTAATAAAAGTAAAATGACACAATGATCCAAACACAAGGGTCAATAAAATATAAATACTCATAATTATAACATAGGAACAACAATTTTATCATTATTCTAAACTAGATGGAGGAGTATAGGAAAAGCCAGCAAACACGTTATCTATGTCATGTTTACTAGCTGTTAGGTTTTCATCGCAGAATGACGACATGGATGAACTGACCGATTCTTTTGTAAACTGTGGGTCAATATATTGTAGATCACACGTGCCACTCTATGGAAGAATTAGCAAATATAATTAATAATAAAAAAAATAAATAGTCCATTTATTAGAATCTACTATTATATTAATATGCATGATGTATTATTCGCTTAAATAATTAATGTGTTAAAATATAATATGTTAAACTAAATTGTTAAAAATAATTCTATATTAATTACCAGTTGGGGTTGAAATGGTGGTGTAATTCGTTTGTTTAACAAGTCATCCCAATTAATCGTTTTAAAAAATTGATGTTTTTTTACCTCATTAAAATCTTGAACATTGCTACCAAGTCTTTTATTGCTTTGCTTTTCCAGTAACTAAAATTAATATATATATATATTTGAACCACTTTACATGTTTCTATTATTTTTTTTATTTCTAAATGAATATTTCTAACCTTGTGTAATAAATTTTTACACTGTGATGATACAGGTCCTTTAATTTTTAATCTACTATATAGAACTAAATTATACATTTCATGTACATTTAAACTATAGAATGGTGGAAGTCCAAATAACATTTCATAAAGGACTGCTCCAAGACACCACCAATCTACTGATCTACCATACGCCTACAAATAATATTTTAAATTGAGTAAAACTTAAAGTCAAGTTATACTTACTCTTCTTTTTAATTACCTCTTTTCTTATTATTTCAGGAGCAAGGTACTCAGGAGTACCACAAAATGTGTTTGTAGTTTCGGTTCCAATGAGCCCTTCTTTACAAAATCCAAAATCAGTAAGGACTAAATGTCCTTCTTGGTCCAGTAAAAGGTTTTCTGGTTTGAGATCTCTATAAATAATACCGTTAGAATGAAGATATCCAAGAGCTGATCCTATTTCAGCAGCATAGAACTTAGCTCGGGTTTCTGAGAATCTGACTTCTTTTTGTAAATGATAGAATAACTAAAAAATAATAACATGTTTGATTATAGTGTTATTAGTATGTTTAAATATATATGTACCTCTCCACCATTTATAAAATCAAGTACAAAATAAAGTTTATCTTTCGTTTGAAAACTAAAGTGAAGTCCAACAAGAAATGGGTGATTGATATTTTTCAAAAGTACATTTCTTTCACACATGATATGCTTAACTTCATTTCTTGCTAATATGTGATTTTTATCCAATACTTTAACAGCATAATGAATAGACTCATTTTTATGTTCAGCCAAATATACTTTACCAAAGCTACCTTTTCCAATAACACGTAGAAATACAAAATCTGATGGATTAGCCCTAAAATATATAATACAAATTAGTTTTTTAATTGAAAATAACTATTAAAACAAATTTAGTAAATCTATAAACATATATACAAAGTGATCACAATTTAATGTTAAAAAAGTGGCATAGGTCATCTACAACTTGTGTCTTATCTGTTATGTTTTTGTAATATGAATTTCAGTTCAAATCTTGTATAATATATATTATATGCTTATGATAAAAACATATAATCCTATCATAATACTACTTTGCTTAATAAAACTCTTATTAACCTTTAAATTTATTTAAAATACTTTCAGGATATCAATAATTAATTACTTACGATGGTCTTTCTGAAGGTCCTAAATTTATGGTAGTAGAGGATTTAAATAAGTTTGGTCCATCTGGTTCTTTAACTTTGGTATCCAAGTTAAAAAATGTACGAACTTCCTTTCTGGAAAAGAAAAATAATATATATTTTTACTTTTATAAATTGCTAAAAAGATTATAGATTTTTTTTGTGAATGAGATAATTTTTATTTTAGTAATGTGTTAAAAATAATAATAAATAAAATGATTTAAATTAGAAATCAACTAATTACTTCTATTGTTAGGAATCTAAAATAGACATAAATATGATGATATTTCACAAAAACATATAAAGTTGACCACTTTCAATATAAAACAAAATTATTTGTGTACTTAACAATAACAATAATACAAATGTTTGTAAAATTAAATGAATATAAAATAATGTTCATATTAAATTATATATTAGGTTAGACTGTTTAGTCTACATCTAGTCAGTAAATATTAACTATTTATTTACAATTTAATAGCATATAAAATAGATATAATTTAAGTTTTACTTAAACATCTTAAATAATAATATGAGAACAAAAAACTATAAATGTAAGTTTAATTAATAACTCTGAAATATTAATGAAACTATTAATAACTTTATTTATTTATTCCTCTATCAGCTTTATAAATCCCTCCACAATCTTTATATACAAAGTACATTAAAATAATATTAAAAAGCATATTGAAATAAATAATAATACATTAAATAAAATTACTTTAATTATAGAATAGAATAGAATAGGATTATGATTATTCTTTGGTGTTATTCATAAAAATGTAATTTCTTCATTATTTAATTAAATGTGAATAAAAAATAGAAAAAATATTATTGACTTTCATTGCTCATTATTTACCAACTATACATTTAATTAAGTTTTAAATACAAATTACATAAAATAGTTTGCTGTACAATTGATTTAAAACAATTATAATTAGTTAAGCTTACATGTTTAGTAAATTGTTTTGATGCATTAAATGGTGTACAAATTGATCAAGACCTTCTCGACGAGAGGCAATGAAAGAAGGATCCATATTGTTGCAAAACAACTTCTTACCAGGAATTTTTAAGTTTAAGTCCGGTATCTATATAAAGAAAAACATTTTAAATTGATTAATCTATAAAATCTAATAATTAAAAACTCAAGAATTACTTGTTTTTTAAGCACTTCATACAGTTTATAAAATTCATTATAACGTCTATATATGTGCCAACATTCATTCTTCGACCAAATTACAACTTTGTATACCTGAAAACATGGGATTTAATTTTGAAAGCTTAACTATACTACACGCTTAAAACATAATAATGAACAATATGAAACTAATTAAGTACCGTGAATTTTTTATCCTCCTGCCAAATTTCTGCTTGAGATACCATAGCACTAATTTTATTATTCACATCTGTCGACAAGTTTCCAGGACAGTTTTCGCATGTATCAAATTTTCTTTGAGGGAGGGGGCTTGACTTGGGATTCATGGTGTCTGTAGATGATCTGGAATGACCGCCAATGGTAGAATATCCGCTCCAGCCTTTATAGTACATACAAAAACAGCAACAATTCAGGCATTTAGTCATTTCTACTAATATTTACAAAATGACCCAGTGACCTACTAATGAACATCGTACCTAATTTCATCATAAGGAAATAAATAACAATTGTACATAATAGCCTCTGCAGGGAAATTTATTACCTCACTATGACAAATCCACTGGCGGTTTTACTTCCCACTACTGTCACATACTTGTTGATTGTTTTCTAAATAATAAATTCTAGTTGACAAAATAAATAAATTCGTGGAGTGTGGACACTGAACTTTCCATTTTTAGGACGGCTTATCATTGACAGAATGAATACGCATGCGCTCTAACCCATTCAATAATAATAATCTAATCTGTGATAATAACAAATACAAATCGCTATCAGCCCCATAAACTATTTCGTTATCATTTGTTCCATTACTTACATAATATAACATATGTTTTTAAGAATTAGGTACGCCCATAGAGTAAGAAATAATCAGTAATCACTAAAAAGTTAATCACCACCTTAGAATATAATATTATATATCACCCATAGAAAACGTTATATTTGAATGAAATATATTTTCATATATAATGTAAGTGTATATAATTTATTATTATAGTATGTGGTATTAATCACAGTTCTATCTACAACCGTAGTAATTAACACTATCACCACTCACTGTTACCACAATTGATAGTACTATCAATTTAATAAAAATTTTATTAAATAAAATATTGATTATAGAATAGAAGCAATACATACATGTACAATGTAATCAATGGTACTATCATATAATCTGTGGTACTATCTTAATTCATTTTGTAAAAGTATTAGATTTGGGTATCAGAGGCATTATGATTATGAGTTTCGAATGTTACGACTCTACGTATTGCTTTATGGGCTTACTGCTGAGTTGTATCTTTGTCCGTGCACTTTAACTCGTATTTTTACAAATAATAAAACTGTAACTATTTATTACAATACTAAGATTAACTAAGAAGTTTTTAGAAAACATTATTTTTTAAATTAATTAAACACAAAGTACAATCGAGATTTTTAATATGGCCCAAAACCAAATGCCTTCTAGAGAGTTTTTATGGGATATGTTTCAGAAGTAATATCTAAAACAATCAATAAAAAATATAAATAACTGTAAAATTATTTTCTGGATATAGATTAGATAAAGATAGGAGCGGTTCTATTACATCCAACGAGCTACAAACAGCTCTATCCAATGGCACTTGGTCACCTTTCAACCCAGAGACTATTCGATTAATGATAAGTAAGTCAAAAAACATCTCATTAAAGAAGTACTGTCAATTGATGATTCAAAACAAATAGTTTAAAAACTGAAACAATTTTGTATGAGTTATTAACAATCATTGTTATTAATATAACCAAAATTTAATTTAAACTATAGATAAAGGAGGATAGGTTTTTACTAGTTATCACATTACATCTTAATTATAACTATTATTATGTCCAGTGGTGTTTGTAGTAAGTCACTCACAGTTACCCAAAGAATCCATCATTTAATTGTATATTTATATATGTTAGCATGACATTTGGAGATATTAAGAGGATGTAAAACTTTTTTTGATCAAAATGTATTAATATATCATTATATATATACAGGATGTATCTTATAAATTACAATTATTTTCTTCGCCATTTTTTTTTTTTAATTTTCATTAAAGTCAAATCATTTTTCATTTCAAAATTGGAAATTTTTTTTAAAAAAATTATTACCATTTAATTAATATTGAAAAAAATATAGCATATCTAACATAATTATGAAAATATTAAAATCTTAAAAATATATATATAAATGGAATTTATCACTGTCAAATATATTATTAAATATGATGTTAGAAAATTAGTATTAAATAATTGTATCAATATCTTTAGTAATATTTTATATAACAATGTTTAAGAATTATACTTATGACTTTAATATATTTTCAGGCATGTTTGACAAGTCAAATACAGGCACTATATCATTTGACAATTTTGGTGAATTGTGGAAGTATGTTACAGATTGGCAAAATTGCTTCCGTTCCTTTGATAAAGATAATTCAGGAAATATAGATAGAAATGAACTTCGAGCTGCATTACAAACATTCGGATACAATTTAAATGATACTACTATTGTTACAATGTTACAAAAGTTTGATAGACTTGGTAAAGGAACCGTACTATTTGATGATTTCATACAATGTTGTATTATGCTTAATGTAAGTAATTCAATTTGAAATTTGTTTTAGTTAAGTCTTACATTTTATTAATAACAAAAAATTCAAATTTCATAAGATTTATATTGAGAATAATTAACTTTAATAATAATAATATAATATTACCAAATACAAGTAGTTTTTATGAGAATTTGTTCTTTGTAATATCTTTTAGAATCTAGATAAATATATTATTTTGTTTAAAGGAGTATATTTCAAAAAATTGTTATAAAACAGCTAATTTAAAGATCTGAATATGCTGAAAATTTTATGTCAAATTCTTCATCAAATTGAGAGTGTAATTTTTTTATTTACTGAAACATAAAATCTATATTTTATCCTGTTTATTTAAATTCATTACATACAAATGCAAATTATGAATTAATAATGTTTCATATATCTATTCAACCAATTAAAATTTGCTGCGAATTAAACCTTTTAAATTATTGGCCAACTTAAAATTTGTCAATAATTTAATTTTTTTTTAATTTGAAATATAATTATTATGTTGTTATATTTTTAGATCAAATTTATTAAACAAATTTTTATTTACCTAGAAAATATTACAAGGAATAAATCTTTGTTGAAAACTCTGATATGAGTGTACTTCAAATTACTTGTCTTTTAATCATATTTATCAATCTAATATCATAAATTTAATATTAGTTCATAAAAATTATAATGAATTTTTTTTTTTAGAATCTAACAACAGCATTTCGTCAGTTTGATACCGATCAAGATGGAGTAGTTACATTACATTACGAGCAGTTTGTTGGGCTGGTGTTTAGTATAAAAAGCTAATAATTTATGATTTTATATAACTCAATATTTTTTTGTACTTGAAAATATATTTATACCAAAAATTAATACTATACTTTAATTAAAATTTAATTTCAATATATTATAATTAAAGGTTATGAAAAATATTATCTATCAGCTACGTTTCTTTGAATAATTGAGGAGATATAAATATATATGTATACATAGACATATTATATGAGTTATTCAATACATAGCTATTATGAAATTTGTAATACTAAAATTAACAATAAAAAAATACACATACAAAGTTTTTATATAACTGATGTTGAAATTCCACTTAGTCTTTTTATATCAGCGATCAGTTTTGTACAAGCCACTTTATAATCAATTGGTTTTATATTAACTATGGATACTTTTAATCTTGTCTCGTTATTATATGTTTCCATTTTTGCTCTAGCTCTAATTTCGAATAATTTAAACATCTGTTTTTGAAAAACTTCACTGTATTCTTCCTTAGACTCTTCCATTAATCTTCCCAATTCTACACTGGTAGTCTCCAACAAACTTTCTGCTGGTTCTTGGAAAAGTGTTGCCCACTGATTTCCTGTCGAATCGCTCAACTGTGCCGAAAGCATCAATCTATACTTAAAATTTTCCGTCTCATCATTACATTTTTCACAACGATATGTTCCATCATTCCGATCAATGACCTTTTTTTGACAATCTGGTTTTGGACAAGCTTTATAAAGAGCAGATTCTGATTTCACAAAAATCAAATGAGAATACATATTATAATAATCAGCTTTATCACCACTGCCAAGTTGAGCAAGCTGAGCTCCTTTAATTGTATAGAACTGAGAATTACCTCCAATCTCAGAACGAGCAGAAATACTATTAAATTCCATATTGGAAGGAAGTGAATCATACCAACCTCTGAGACGATGTGCTTCCTCTATGTCAGGATTTATTTGCAAGACAGTTGATCCTAAAAGTGACAATGATTTACTGCCCATAAATTCTCTAATTCGACTTCCTTTTATAGCAATTACAGGTTGCAACGATCCATCAAATTCTTCTGCTTGGGTATCCCACAATGTAATAGTCATTGAACTCATAGACTGATCAACTATAGTAACATCTCTTTTTTTTAATTCCTTTTTTGTAGTTTTTGATATTAAATTAACTAAATCCCCAGTCGTTTGACAGACACCAATGACATCTACAACACTATCAACATCAATATCTTTCACTTTACTCAATTGAATAAAATTAAACTTCAGAGCAGGCATTTGAGAGTCATCAAAGTCATGACATGGGAAAACTTGTGAATCAGCAGTAAGTGTAAGTTCATAATCATTATTAACATTTGAAAACTTTTTATTTGCTGTTTTAATAGTACCACGAGTAATAAAATATACTTTGTTTATTTCAATCAAATCAAAGAATTTATCACACTCATGATTAAAAGCAGTAGCACGCATTTCACCACTTTCATCAACCAGATCCATGCTAAAAAGTTTACCTTCACCTCGTTGATTATTCCAAGTACGAACAGGAGCCTTGTAAACAACTCTAGCCCTAATAGTCCATTTGTTTTGATATGGGCTTAAAGAATTGATTGGATGAATATTATTAACATCAATATCTTGTTGAAGACCATTATTTATTACACAAGCTTGAACTGTATTTCTTACTGAAGAATTAGATTGTAACTTGGGTGTTGCATCTACTGAAGGAGTATGATTTTCAATTACTTGCCCTGCATGATCAACAATTGGTTTGGGGTCACCAATTTTAGAGCCCACAACATCACCGGGTACCATAACAACTAAATCTATAAGGATCATGACTTGTTTACTTCCTTTTGAACGATCAGTTAAATTACTGATTATATGACGTTTTATTTTTAAGATTGAGAATTCTGTAATTTCACCAGAAGAGACCATGCTATTTAACTGTGTTGCCAACATAGCAAAAGAATTTAAATTGTGACCATCAGAAATAAGTAAACGATATCTTTCATTTGCTCCTGCTGCAGTAATTTTTCTAACACCAAGAACTTGCATAACCGGATCCTTAACATCTTCGTTGTTCATGATGGACTTCAAAGATCCTTTTGATAACAATTTTTCATACTCCATTTTTTTTCTTCAAGTGATTTCCTACATAAACATAAAAAATAGATACATAATTTTAATTTTTAGAGAATATTAACGGTGAGCGATACATAATTATATTATTAAATATGATCAAACAATAACAAATAAACCTATTAATTAGGTACTTAATTGGCGCATGTCTATAACCAATAACATTACAATATCAAGTAATTGATTTGGATAATATAAATAATTGATTGACAAATAAAAAAACGTTTTACCTTCCAATTAAATTATGATGACAAACCACACAAATTAAAACTTGGAGTTATTAACAAAAAAACTGACGACAAAACAATCTCATCGAACATAAAATTGAAAATATAAAAACAATGACTTAAAAATTTTAAATATCAGAGTAATAATGTGTAAATACAATAAATACTCGTATATAATATTATATTATTCACATCAGACGATAAAGACACTATATAAGAGTATACAATAACAGGCGGGAAATGTGTTGATAGGACGGCTGACTAAAATCAAGGAGATTGTAGAAAATACATTTTCTATTATACTTATTTTTCCTCCATATAAAATATAAATTGTATGTATCGATAGAGTATAACATGACACAATAGATCTATTTTAATAATCTAAATTGTATTATAATTATCATATGACCAGGGCCGTCTTAAAGAGAAAAGTTAAATGACGAGAATATTGGCAGCCGGTAAATTGATAAATGTATATAATAAATCCTATACTTGCCGATTTGATGCACATTTGAAAAAGCAATAACAATATATTGTTTTCAAAAAATATTAATATATGTATAATTTTTAGACAAATACATTTTCATTTTTAAAAATTCAAACATCATATTAATTATTAGGCAAAATTATTTTATTTTAATACAGAACTGAATGTTGTATTCAGTTGAGTTTATTTTATCTCTTGAGGGACATCGATTATTATAAAATTTATTCTGTGCTTGAATTGTGGGTGACGGAGTAACTCTTCTTTATGTATAGTAGTACATATTTGCAGAGATGTTCCCATTAATTTTTATGAGAATAAACCAAGTCAACGAGGCTATAAATGTTATAATATAAAAAAAAAAAAACAATTGTGAAGGAGGTTTATTCAATAACAACAAATTATATTACAAATATTTATTTATATTTTTCTAGTATATTTCCTATTTCCTATAACTCATTAGTCTACTACCCACCTACATCAAATTTCTGTGAATGACAACTATATAATAGGCAATCCTAATTTATAGGTACAATTCACCAAACACTACAAATTACTATACAAAAATATAACAATGTAAAATTTAATGTGTAATAACACAAAAATCTTTTCATTATGTGATTTGCTTGAGACTTTGAGTGTATGTAATATACCCGTGATTTTTTTAATGAAAGCTTGAGAGTATACTCATGGGAATACTACTGCCCATTTGTATACATAAAAATAAAAATATAATGTCAAGTAGGTAGTAAAAAACATTGGTGTATTTACTTGAATTAATCCAATGGTAAACCAATTGTATGATAAAAGATAAACAATGTTAAATAATTAATATAATGCTTCTGTAATTTAATAATATACAATTGTTAATATAAATATTAAATAGTAATAGTTATAATATATATACCTAATAAAACAGATGCCTTTTATTTACATTTAATGCGACATGGAGAATGATGGCAATAGATTCATATATAATTAACAGAAAATAATTTAATAATAACATTAATAGAATAAAATGTTATAAACATGTTAAATATCAAAATTTTTTTTGTAAATTATCAACTGCTTAGTTTTCAATTATTAGATAGTCTTTCCAATTCTAGAAAACCCAACTTTACCAGGTACCAAAACAACTAATTCTATAATAATCATTACTTGTTCTTTTAGATTATAATTATCACTTAATATAAAAATTGTATGATGTTTTATCCATAAAATTGAGAATTAGCAAATTCACGAGAAAGAAACATACAAACATAAATTATGTTACAAACATGGAAAACAAATTTAAATTATTACCATCAGAAATAACTTATAAGATATCATTTATTTTCTCAGTCTTCAGTAATCATTCTAATACCACAAACTTGCACAACCAGATATTTAATATCTTCATTATTCATGATGGACTTTAAGCACATGATAACAAGTTTTCATGATCTACTGAAGTAATAATAGTTTTCTATACATTTTTATAATCCTGGATAGGTTTTAAGTGTTACAAGTTAAAATTGGGATTTCTTAAATATTTGGCAAACCATTATTTATTACACTAGCTTGAATTGTACTTCTTACTGAAGAATTAGATTGAAACTTGAGTGTTGCGTCTACTGAAGGAGTAATCATGAAGAATGCATTGTATGGTCAATAATTGGTTGAGGGTCACCAATTTTACAGCCCACAACATCACCGGGTACTATAACAACTAAATCTATAAGGATCATGATTTGTTTACTTCCTTTTGAACGATCAGTTAAATTACAGATTATATAACGTTTTATTTTTAAGATTGAGAATTCTGTAATTTCACCAGAAGAGACCATACTATCTAACTGAGTTGCCAACATGGCAAGAGAATTGAAATTGTACCCATCAGAAATAAATAAACAATATCTTTCATTTACTCCTACTGCAGTAATTTTTCTAACACCAAGAACTTGTATAACCAGTTCCTTAACATCTTCATTGTTCATGATGGACTTCAAGCACCCCTTAGATAACATGTTTTCATAATCAACTAAAGAAAAAATAGCTTTTCTTACATTTTTATAATCATGAATAGGCTCTAAAGTGTTGCAAGTTAAAATTGGGTTTTCATTAGAAATTGGCAGAACATTGTCAACAAAAATAATTGGCAAGGGGTCACCAATTTTTGAACCCACAACATTACCAGATACTATAATATCTAAATCTATAAAGATCATGACTCCTTTATTTCCTTTTGCACAATCAGATAAACTACTGATTACGTAACGTTTTATCCGTAAGATTGAAAATTCTGTTATTTCACCAGAAGAGACCATACTATTTAACTGTGTTGCCAACATGGCAAAAGAATTTAAATTGTGACCATCAGAAATAAGTAAACGATATCTTTCAATCGCTCCTGCTGCAGTAATTTTTCTAACACCAAGAACTTGTATAACCGGATCCTTAACATATTTATTGTTTATGATAGACTTTAAGCATCCCTTGGATAACATGTTTTCATAATCTACTGGAGTAATAATAGCTTTCCTTACATTTTTGTAATCCTGAATAGGCTTTAAAGTGTTGCAAGTTAAAATTGGGCTTTCATTAAGATTTGGCAGAACATTGTCAACATAAATAATTGGCAGGGGATTACTAATTTTTGAACCCACAACATCACCTGGTACTATAACATCTAAATCTATAAAGATCATGACTCCTTTATTTCCTTTTGCACAATTATATAAACTACTGATTACATAACGTTTTATCCGTAAGATTGAGAATTCTGTAATTTCACCAGAAGAGACCATATTATTTAACTGTGTTGCCAACATGGCAAAAGAATTTAAATTGTGACCATCAGAAATAAGTAAACGATATCTTTCAATTGCTCCTGCTGCAGTAATTTTTCTAACACCAAGAACTTGTATAACTGGATCCTTAACATCTTTGTTGTTCATGATGGTCTTTAAAAACCCTTTAGATAACATGTTTTCATATTCCATATTCTTTTACAATTGATTCCCTGCAAAAACATAAATATTATTATTAATAATAATCAATTAATTTATATTATATATTAGAAAAATATTTATTTCTAATTAGTGGTTTATTATAATTATTAAGATTTGAATGCAATGATATTGCATTAGAAAAAATTATTCTGAGCGAATTTCAATATACTAATATATATATATTATACTGATAATCCATTCCAATATTTTACCACGAGTGTAAATTACACATGTATGATGTATATATTCAAAAACAATTTCAAATTCCTACGATCAAAATTCAAAGAGTTATCATTTCATGATAAAAATTGTCAGTCACGATTTCAAAATTTTTTTAAATAGTATATAATTAGATTTCTACAAAAATTTTAAACCATTAAGTCGAAAATTGCAGCTAATATTAAATATTTTAGATAAAATTCAAAACTCTATATTTAGCCAAAAAATCAACCAATCAGTTCCAAAATTTTACTAAATGTAAATATTACCTATGTGAGAACTCAAAAAAATTTTCAAGTCCCTACGATCAAAATTCAATTAGTAATCAAGAAATAAAAAAATTTAAAATAACGAAAACCGTAATTTTGCCAATTTTCTGAATCTTAAATTTTTTTTTGAGAAATTCAAAAAATGAGCTAAATAAAATACCAACTAGATGAAATTTAGTATGGAAAGGGTACTTTATTTGTGGTAATCAGACCATTATTATTACCCGAAAAATGTTTTCATATACAGGGTGTTTCTGAAATGCATGAGGAGACTAATATAGGCATATTCAGTAGGATGAGCAAAATGAAGATATTTTTGAAATTTTTGTCTAACTTCAACACCTAAATTTTATCGATATATCCTTAGAACGGTATCTTAAATATAAAAATAAATACGAATATATTATTTCTTGCAAAGTTCTCATACAAATCGAGATATAACATGGTTTTTGAGCTTGTCGCGCGTTTTTGACGCTTGGTGTCGCCAGAATCAAAATAAATGGTGTGATATATCATTTTGTATGAGAAATTTGCAAGAAAAATGGTAATGTAGTTTAATTGTTCTTATTTAACACACCTGATTAATTAGAATAATTTTTACACTACAGAATAACAAAAATCAAGTGCAAAATATTAAAAAAAAAAATTTATTTTATAAAATGTGTCTAATGTTCCCCACTATTCACATACAACAACATTTTAACATTTATAAATTATAGAATTTATTGTTATTAATTTTAGTTTTAAGTGTTTAAATTTTTAAGTATTATAAATTGTTATAAAATATTGTAAATGGGTATCTATTAATAGGTATAATGTCATAAACTCATAAATTAATGATAAAATAGATAAATGCCTTTAAACTGGAATTCCAGTTTTTAATATAACGATAACTTGTTAGATATTATAGTTTATACCTACTTATTATTATTAATATTTAATAACAATAAATTCTATAATTTATAAATGTTAAAATGTTGTTGTATGTGAATAGTGGGGAACATTAGACACATTTTATAAAATAAATTTTTTTTTTTAATATTTTGCACTTGATTTTTGTTATTCTGTAATGTAAAAATTATTCTAATTAATCAGGTGTGTTAAATAAGAACAAATAAACTACATTACCATTTTTCTTGCAAATTTCTCATACAAAATGATATATCACACCATTTATTTTGATTCTGGCGACACCAAGCGTCAAAAACGCACGACAAGCTCAAAAACCATGTTATATCTCGATTTGTATGAGAACTTTGCAAGAAATAATATATTCGTATTTATTTTTACATTCAAGATACCGTTCTAAGGATATATCGATAAAATTCAGGTGTTGAAGTTAGACAAAAATTTCAAAAATATCTTCATTTTGCTCATCCTACTGAATATGCCTATATTAGTCTCCTCATGCATTTCAGAAACACCCTGTATAAAAAAAAAATCTTTGTAGAAACAATACATTCCTCGCTCTGCTCAGAATCTAAAATACTACAACTAATTAATCATATTTTATTAATATTTGTCAAAATTTTAATGTCTTTCTGTTATAGGATTAAGAATTTATTTTTGAACAACCTACATATAAAATTAAGAGATTGTTTATTTTTTTTTTACCTTTTAATTTACATATCACAATTATTTGGTTTTCCTACTGTGCAGTCAATTTTCAATCATTCAATCTATTTTCCTAGATCTACAGTCATTTTCATAATTTCTCAATTTATAATATCATAATAATTAAATATAATAATATACAAAATATGTATATTTAATTAGTTTTGGGTATTTTCATTTTATACTACTTTTAATGTTTTAATAAATGAATATTATTTTTATTATTTTTATTTTATAATATTCATTTCTAGTGACTCTATAGGCCAAGTCTATAATATGTTATCTTTTTTTTCAATCAGTAACCTGCGTCCAACAAACTTTTACTAAATTTTCAATGTATAGATGGTGTAAGTTATATTTCTTTATAGTTTCACTTTCCATGCTCCAGTTAGTGTCAGCTTTAGGCAGTGGAAAAATGGGCATTTGTCTCAGACTTCACACTTAATATATATATAGGGCAACAATTAAACAATAGATTGTTAAATTAATAAAATATTATAGTTGGTTTTCATTTTCTTATTTCTAATCAGAATTGTGATTTAAGATGTTTAATTGAGTTTTATTCAAATGATGTAGATCAAACAGTTTTTGAAACAGAAGTACAGTTATAGCATAGGTATTTAGATGAAAAATAAAAAACACCATGCTCTTCATGTTCTAGATAAGTGAAATACAGATTAATTCCCAAATTCTAAGCTTCTTCGAATTTTTCCTATACTTCCAATCACATCATATAAAACTGAAAATAGTTTTTCTACAATAAAACATACATCTGTAACTCTGATAGCCAAAAGAAATGAAATAGTTTAGCATTTTAAACATTCATCAAATAATAGATATAACAGTCGAAGAAGTAATTCAATTATTAGCTTGAAAAAAGTAGTTTTATATTATAATATTGTTAACATTATGTTTATATGATAACTTTTTTTTAAAATTTAAATTCTTAATTATATTATAGGTATAAACAAATTTATATTTAAACATTATAATATGTTACTTCAAAAATTGTAGTTACGCAATTGCTTTGTATTATATTTTGAATATTTGGGCCTTGTTATTATAATATATTTTATATAAATGTAACTTAAAATTGTATGTTAGTGAAAAGTAGATATATAATTGAATAAACATGATTATAAATTAGAATAATCAAAAAATTGACCCAGGCCTCGTTTCAGTCTAAGACCAGCTCTAGCAACAGTAATACAGTATATCATTTATGTCCTTAAAACACATTCCATTAAACTGTTACAAAGAGCATGAGAAATTTAAAGTTAATAATATTAATGGTTAGTATTTCATTATAATATACAAATATATCAAATATTAATATAATATTAAATTAATAGAAATACATGAATGATATTTAAAATTTAGTGAAAAAGTAGTAACTAGTAGTAATAAGATTGCTTACTTTGTTTTGATTGAATTATATTTAAATATCTTAATAGTACAGAAAAGTCTACTAATTGATCTTATTATACATTAAATTGACGATAATAAACTAAATCATTTCATTTTGCTATGTATTATCCAAGATCACAAACCACAAGGCAGAAGATGAAAATTATGTTCAAACTACAAAGTACTATAATTGGAGGGATAGATAACAACAGATACTTTTCTATGATAACAATACAATAATAAATATATCGTTTTATCTCGATGTACTAGACAATGGAAGCGTCACAAGTATGATCTTACTGAGGACCTCAGATTATATACTAGTATAACAGACGTATAATATTTAGAACGCCAATTACACATTTTTCACTTGTATATAGGTTGACTATACATTCCTCACCGCCCGTCATTTATACAAATCAAACAAAATTGGTTTGCAAAAAAGGTATTGTGAAAGAAAAAGTGTAATTTTATTATATCTTTTTTGATTTTTTTTTCTATCACAAATATTATCAATATTAAATGACAATATCCATAGATAATAAAAAATATAATAAATTCTTTTATTATCTATATCACAAATTAATCACCGAGTTTCGCTCAAAATTGTATTTTCGAATTCAATATCATTGCATTTAAAACTTAATTATAATATACCACTAATTTCTCTGAGGATCGAAGGGACGAAGGAAAAACATATAGAATGGAGCTTTCCAATTTTTTTTTATTTGGGATTTAGTTTTCGTGTTTCATTTTTATTTAAATTTCGTTATACAGGTTGAAACCAGGGTCAAAATTTTCCCGGACTTAACCACGTTTTGACTCTCTGCAGTTTGATTCTCTATATTCTATAAGTACGTAAAAATTCAATATTGACAATATTATGGCGATATTCATCACTTACCATTAAAATAATTTCAGATTTGACACTGAAAAATAGAAAACTACTTACTACATCGTAATATAAATAATATAGCTCATCCTCAAGAGGGTAAGTCACAGAATAATTTTATTCTGTGCCCTGTGGAATAGTGTTGGACTGTTGTCAGTGTGTAGTGTATACAAAATACAACATTTCGGAATTTCAAAAATTGCATGAAGTCACAAATTTAAAAAAAACCGCGGTGATTATAAGGTTTTGATAATCAGTGTGACCAACACGATAAGAATTAACAACTTGCGTACGATCTGTAAAATATTATGTGGGAGTAGGATACACCATGATTGCATTGCCCATACGGCATTCACTTAAAATTTAGGTAAATAAACAATTATTATTTATTATTGACAATTACATTATAGTTTGTAGATAAATCTCACGTTTTCTATAATTTGTACATCTGGGCAACACGGATCGGCGGCGTTCTACATCTACGCGCTGCAATCGTTTCAAAGTAAGATCACGTCATAAGAATTGACGACGATTTAACAATTTTCGGGAAACTAATTGCTTGAGAAAATAACAAACGTACCATTTTAATTCGGTCCTGTAACACTTCTGAATTACCTAATCCCCGGCAAAACCCATAGCTATATTCGTTCGCAGTTCATCACCGACAAAAGGCATAAGTAACTTGCGCGCACGCACAGTCAAACGCCTTGTATTCTTGTCCCTCACACAAGCGCCCGTCATCCGTACACGGGCGCAACGTTTTTCGCGTTTTGTTTATCTCTGATATTATTATTATTATATTTTTATATGTGACTAGTCCGACGTTGTCCAACTGTTCATATTTTTGTGCTGAACCCGCGACTGCGACGACTCCACAGGGAAGAGAGTGAAGACTGGAGAGACGTTATCGCATCCAAGTTCAAGTTCGTGTATGTGCTGTGCATAACCGATACGTGTAACGAATTCATCGCAGTCGCCCGATCGCGGCACGTTTCTAAGGACGAATACCGCACGTCGTTATCAGTGTTTTTACCCGATCAAAGGTAGGTAATATAGAATATTCTACGGTAATATCGTGTTGAGTGGAAAAACCTTGTTGATTGTCTTCATTGTAGAGCGCAGAGTGGAAAAATGGCTGATCAGCAACAATATTTTTTAAAATGGAACGATTATCAGAGCAATATGGTGTCGTCATTCAAACATTTAAGGAACGAGAAAAGTTTTACAGACGTAACATTAGCGTGCGAAGGACAGACATGTAAGGCACACAAAATGGTCCTATCAGCTTGCAGTCCATATTTCAAAGCTTTATTAGAGGTAATTATTATGAATGTTATTTCTAATTCACAACATTATTAAATTAACGAAGTCAAAATTTTACTCTATTTGAAATAACATTTCTTTAAGTTGGATTATCTCGGATATATCTGTAAAATACCTATAACTAATTAAAAATAAATAGACCTTATTTTATAGTTATATATAATTAAATACATACAATTGAGTTATTATTGAATAAAATGCAGTATTCATAGTATTATTGCCAGTCTACTATGATAATTACACAATAATTATAGGTATATCTCAAATCTAGTAAAAATGTTTTGCAAAATTTAGAATACATACATTAACTCAATTTTATAAATATAAATGTTAATTATGATCTTTAATTACAGTTTGAATTTTCAATTGATTATTGATTATATATATTTATAAGAATCATACACAATTACTAGTTTTCTATCATTATGTTAAAATATGTATCTATATAAATATGTTATGTTAACATTCTAGATATACCTATTTCATTATTTTTCAATAATTGATATATTTTAATAATTTTTGTTTATTATTTATATTTAATTTATAATTTATTTTTGGTAAATTACCTAGACATTTTGTTCAATTTTTAAAAAAATGTAAAAGTTATTCACACTTTAAATTTATAATTTGTAATAGCATAACTAATAAAGTTACACATTTTTATTTGTAACATTTAATCTAGCTTTCTTAATTTACTATATTTGGAAGATAAGATAAATAACTTAATTGTCACTTATTTTAAATTATTTAGGAAAACCCATCAAAACATCCAATAATTATACTTAAGGATGTACCATTCAGTCACTTGCAATCAATACTTGAATTTATGTATGCAGGAGAAGTTAACATAAGTCAGGAACAATTGCCTACATTTTTGAAGACAGCTGATCGTTTGAAGGTAAATATTATTTTGTGGACACATTTATAGCTAATATTAAAAATAGAAAGTTTACAAAGAGCTAAACATGAATATCCAAATTATTATAGAAACTAACATTACTATATTGTCTTCATTAAGTAGTTAATGGCATTGTCATTAAATGTTATTAAAAATTAATACACATTTACATTCAACATTACAGTTATTGTGTCATAACTATTTGATTGAGTTTTAAATGTTCTATTGTAATTTAAATTAGTATTTATATTTGCAAAACAATATATTTATCATTATTAAAATACTAATATGATTTAGCTATTTATTGGTATTTTGTTTAGTATTCGGTATCTATTGGTTACCAAATATAACAAGTCTAGATTAGGAACCAAGATTAACCTAGATTAGCAATCGGCTCTTTAATGTATAATATAAATCATCTAAAATTAACTTTTTAGATTTAATTAAATCTAGGTATATATTAAAATTCATATACTACTTATTGTACTCAACAATACTACTTTATTACCACTTTAAACATTTATAGTTTGTACATTTTGTTAAAATATTATTTTACCCAAATTGGTTATTACTTATAAATAATTATAATTATTGTTCATAATTAAAACTGATCTTATTTTGTATAACAACAAAACATTTTTTTTTAGGTTAAAGGTCTAGCAGAAGCTCCACAAACTATTAAAAAGGATTAGTATCTAATAAAAGAAAGAAAAAACTAAATTTGTTTTAAATTACTTTTAATCTTTATTATCTTTATTAATGAAGAACCAAAATTTTGATTTTTTTTTTTTATTGATTATTTTATATGTATTTACCTTATAGAATTTTACGACAGTACAATAATAAGCCAAAAATAACAAAAAACATACAAATAATTTTTATTTAATAAGATCGAAATATTTACGTTTTTATATATATCATGTAGTTGCAAAAAAATTGTTTTTTTATGTGAAAAAACAAGTAATGAGTTTTGTAAATATACTTGTCTTGTACATTTATCATAATTACATTTATTATTATTATATTTTAATAGAGCATATTAGTCTATGTTAATTAATTTAAAAAAAAAATGTATGATCCATAAATTTGGATAATTAATAATGAATACAATAAATTTAGGTAAAATATAGACAGAGGATGTCTTTATAATTTTGTTGTCCCATTTAATTAAAAAGTATAAACAGTTTTCTTATATTTATGCAACAATTTTATTACATAGATAAACAATTAATGTGCATTGGGTTATGTACTGTATATGATTTTTCTAAATGTTTATTAAAGTGTTAATGTAATATTTATTATTTTTTAAGGATATATATTATATATCAGTATATAATCAACATTAATTTTTTCAAGGTAGGGTCTATATGCCAAATCTACTTGTTATTTAATTAAATAATACTTAATTATAAGGAGAATGATCTGTAATTGAGAATTTCACCTGGTTGCATTACTGATATATAAATATATACTTTATAGAAATAACTAATTATTTTATCTAAATTAATATTGTTAATTTGAGTTATAATTGTTATAATGACAATGAATGGTGTTTGTATGTTTGGTAACAATATTGTTTAAAATCAAAATATTAAATATATAAATTATTATATTAAATATTTTTCAATAATATATAATATTCAGTAGTTTGATAAGGAAGAATTCATCTCTAGAGAGCTTACATACAGTGGGATTATTAAATGAAAAATAGGTCTTTGGATGTGGTTGAGTGATATGAATTGGTTGGTGTAAGACTGGCACTGTAAGTGAATAATATATAGTAAACTATTAATACATAAGAAACACATTTGGTGATGGTCAGGTTACACCTAGTCTCCCCAATGAATCGAGTAAGTTACCAAGACTAATGACTGTTTTATATTAGTTGGTACTACGATAGTTGTGCTTCTCATATGGAACATATTGTGGTAGCAGGAACAAATGCATTTAAAATTATTTATATATATTGCTTGTCTACAATAGTCTTAATTTACTCTCACCAATAGAACTGGCAATTGCGTTCTAGGCTGTACTCGTAATATGACCAAGTCCAAACAAACAATAGTGCATACCTATTATATTTCTATAAAAAAGCTATTGTTATTCTTAGTTAACCAGAACATGTTTTAGTTTTAATGAATTAAGTGATTTCGGATAATATTGTGTTGATTTTTCATACATTTTAATGTATAAAAAATCTACCAAGGAATAAAATCAGGACTGAACTGAATATTAAAAATATGATTAAAATAACAATAAAACATTTATTTCAATTCATATATTCATAAATAATTATTTTTCATATTTTAATAAAATAGAGTTGAATAAAAATGGGGAGTAAAATAATTGATATTAAGTAAAATTATATTGGTTTTTTTTAATCTTATACGTTAGTGCTTAATTATTATATTTTTTTGAGGTGAAATATAACAAAGTTTACCCAGTTCATAAGTTTAACATTATAATATTTATTTTACAGCTAGTAATACATACAAGTAATTGAAAAAATATATACATAAATAAACTTTAGTAAAATTTTTTTTATGACATTCAATATTTTATCTAGTAAAGTGATTTATTTTGTATACATTATAAAAACTTAACAGTCAATAATTTTTTTATCTTAAAAATAAAATGATTGGAATGTATAATAATATCAAAAATTTAAAGAAATAAAATAAAACAGTAAAACTCAACATATTATATTTTATGCTCATATCACCATTTGGTCATATTATTTTATAATAATATTATGACACTGAGCACCTTTGTTGTGGATTATTGATATTACTGTTGGCTAAACGTTCAGATTCAGCTAAAGCTTTAGCTAATGCTTCATCTTCACTCTGAAAATTCAAATATAATATATTTATGAATTGTAAACCATATACCTCCCAACTATATGGGGTTGGGGGTACCCTAATCTTACATCTCCATAGACTTCAATTACCAACATTTTGTCCATTTATATCAGCTATGTTCACTCTCAATTCTATCAATCAACCTTTTCTTTTACTTTAGTATTCTTTTTTATACCTCCCTTATACTTTCTACATTTATTTCCATAACAACTCTCACTGCCTCTGAATCATCTTTCATTATAACATGGCCACACCATTCCACCCTACTCTCTAATTCTAAAACATTCTTATCTCCACTACACTCATTTTCTGTTCTATCATTTTGATCATTGCCTAACATTCCAATCTATACAACATTGCTGGTCTCACTACCGTCTTATAATATCAACCTTTCAATCTTGTCACACAAAAGGCCTGTCATTTTCCTCCACTTTATTTTATTTTTCTTGCCCCCTTAAGAGGATATGTAAGTACTTAAATCTATCAGTCTCGCACACTTCATCATCACTGATCTTCATAGTATGTTTTGCACTATTAAATTCATGTTCACTTTAACAAAACTTTTTATAATTGTACATTTAATTATAATATAATAATTAACAAATGATAATTATTTTGTTAAAAAATATATTTAAATTACCATATTTCCCTGTATTGCACTCGCAGTAAAAGTTTTCTTTATAATTCCATTGGCCCCAAAGAGACTTTTCATATCCCTATACATAAAGAAGTCATAAAAACAAAAATGTATTTTATTATCAAAAATGTCAACTTACGTAATTTTTCTTTGAGTACTTTTTGCACTTCCAGTACAACTATGATCTAAAGGATGACGATGTTTAAAACAATAGTTTTGACGGCATTCACCACATATTACAGGCACAGCTTCTTTGCCCCGGCACTTGGTTACTGTGCATCTATTTGTGAATACCTATAAATACAACTTGTTAATTTACATGCATATAAGCTATACTGACTACTACTTCTACTAGATTCATATACAGAAGTTATACTAGAAGTATTACCTTTTTACCCTCAGTAAATTTACAGTCATTGTCAATATGTTGGCCAACAGTAAAATCTGGTTCCTCACCACGAGGTGTTGGTACAGGTTTGTTGCACAAAGGACACATTGGAACTTGAACATTTTTCTTATGTGCTGATTGACATTGGTGACTGCTGTAACTCATGTGATCTGAACTGTAGCATAGAGATTATTATTTTTAGAACACAAACAAATTTGTACTAAGTATATTTGTTTTTGTAACTTACCAAAATATTCCAGAACATGCATCACATTTTACAGGCAGAAAATCTAAAACAAAATATATAATTAATTACTATTTAGTGATGTACCTTAAAGTATTTTATCTAACAAAATATAATAAAAAGCTTATTAGGTAGGTAACTGCTTTTTTATTTTTTTATAATTGTTAGCCTCTATCACTAAGTTTTGACTTGGTATATTTAATTTAAACATAAATTAATTATATTTGTGACTTGTAAGCAATATTTATAATTTAAAAAATGAACTAATGATAATGATAAACTAATGAAAATGATGATGTGGAAGTTCAGGTAAGTATAATATAGTATATATTATACTATACAGTATGTATACTGTTGAAAAAATAATTTTGTGTTTAATAACAAAACATACTTTTAATTTATAATATATATAATATTTATAAATAATCCTCTTTAATTTATTTATTTATGTATGGACTGAGTAATGTACAATTAAATATTTAATTTATTAGTATGTCACTTATAGAATATAATATAAAATAATTTATTTAGGTACATATATAATATTTGACATTACACCATAGTCGTACATCAAGTTTAATTTCATATGTGTATAGTTTATTCTCGAATTTAAAATATTTTATTATTAAACCCAAGTCTAATATATTTGTAGCAATCATAACTTACTATTGTATCTAGTCAAGTATAGGGTTATTGTGAATTGGTAATACATTTTTTTTAAAACTTAATCAAGGTACCAGTGTCATAGGTGGTGTTTGGGATGCTCAACCCCACGACTTTATTAAAAAAACTGAGTACAAGTTTTTTTGCTCGATAGCTTCCAAAATTCAATTATATTTCCGCCCATGTACCAACCATAACATTATGTAGGAAGTAGGTAGTTAAAAAATGATAAATTTAGAAAAGACTTACCATAGCGTTTACACGTCTCTTTAGTACAATGTTGACCTAAATTTGGAAATTCCATGACTGCAGAAAATTAGATTCAGTGAAAAATGAAAAAAAAATTGATCAAATGTTGCTGAAGACTCGTTTGTCGTTTCCGCGTTCTCGCAAGAAATAAAAGAATACTAAATACATACAGTACTATTGTGCGCTTTGTGACGACTGTTGAACGTTCCCATGACCATCAAAATCAGGCACAGACTATTAGCTGTCTGGCATATTATATTTACGTGTATTTCGTCATTACTTATTTTTGCCAATTTGCTGAATCACGGTATCAGTCGTCATCCCGCGCTGGCGCTATCGTCCAATATTCGCCGTGACGTCATGTTCCGTTAACACATCACACACAGATACAGTTCATTCGATGATAACGTCATGAATAATTTCGTCAGTTAGTATTCCGTTGGCAGCACTGCGGAAACCGACCGGTTGCAAGTGGCGCGCATCCATATCCCGTCGGGATCGGGGGTCGACTGACTACTGCTGCAGTTGAGCACTGAGCAGTCGTTTTTCGCGGTTCGATTTGGTTGTGTTTAGTTGATCACTCGCGTCTCGCGACAAATGAAGTTTTAAATTTCATCGAGTGTAATTATATTGCGATTGGGCTTTGAAATATACGTGAGTTCAATAATCGATAATATAATATATATTTACATTTATTGTACGGATTTTGAGTTATTTAAAAATTAAATTAATATTATATAAGTACATAATATTATATGTTATATGCCTATATGTTATATATTTAACTATTATTTGATCCAGTTGTAATAATTCGAAATATGAAATTTTTAAGTTATTCGAGCTAAAATTCATAAAATCATAAGTAGATAATGATTGAAATATTTCAAGATAGATATTATAAAATTCAAATTTTTGGTAATCTATCACTATTATATAATTTGTTTTTATTTATGGAAGGATGTGCCATGAGAATATGAAGAGTTCTTGGCTATTGCATATCTTCGAGATTTACTGGTATATAGAATAATTATTCTTACCTATATGATATAAATATAATAACAAGTAATAAACAAATTTAAAAACAACAAAACTAGATAGTTCATATTTAGGTACCATCATATTTTCTTTAATCACCACATTATAAATTTAAAGTTGTAGTGTTGTAGATATCAGAGTTACTCTTATTTCTCTCTGAATATATGCAATTTTAAATTAAACTGTGTTCTAATATTTAAACTCACCTAGTACATATATATAATATTCAAATATTTTATACGAACTAATTATTTTGAGTTCAAATTTTAATATTTTTCTTAACATTTTCAAATATATAGGTAGGTAAATAGGTAATACCTAATATGAATTCAAGAATTGTTTAGTAGGTACTTAAATATAATATTTTCATCTTTGTTTATATCATTATCTACTATGTTTTTTTTTTTTTTTTAAATAAGTCCTAACTAAACTCATAGTTGCTGGTATTATAATCATATTTTTTAAGTTAAATATATTCCATTATTAAATGTATAGATATGAAATATGACCATAATATTTATTATAATGTAGGCAGTAGGCACCTATAAACTGGAACCTGTAAGATCTGTGCATTAAATACAATTTTTGCTCTAATTTTTAATAACTAATTTAATTGTATTTTCCTATTTATATTTAATATACAATTGTTAAAAATAATTACTCATTAATACTCAGATTATTTTATTTTTTTGATGATCAAGCGGAGTAATATAAAATGTAATTTTAAAATATTTAGTTAAAATACATTTTTAATAAATATTAAAAATGAATGTAGAAAAATAATAATTTATAAATAAGTATATATATATTTTTGAATTAAAGTTTGAGATAATTGCGTGTTTATTATTTCTTAATCCTTATATATTTTATAATAGTTTATATGTATAGGTAGGTACCTACTTATCATTAGTTAATTTATTCATTAATTAATTATGTATGTAATGGATATACTTAGGTAACTTTTTGTTCTATGTTAAAAATATCGTTCCTTATGTGGCTATATATAATAATAAAAATTAAAATGGTTAAAAAAGAACTTGAAATTGTTTACTTCGTGGAATCTACCAATTATTGATATTTATTATTTTTTTGAAAATTATTTTAAACGCATTTTTTTTATTTCACTAATAAAATCAGTCTTGAAAATTGTTTTGAAATTGGAAAATTGTGTTCCCGGGGCCAAAAATAGTCATAATCCTATCTTATCTTAAAGTAAAAAAAAATTAAAACGCTATTTGGCAATAAGAACTTTAGAAGAAATACAATTATCTTTATATATTTCAGTTGCGTAATAAATAATCTACATATTATATATATTTTCTAACTGCAGTTGGTTGGTTAACTTACTGCTTAATGTTTTTCATAGTTCAGTCTTACGTTAGGTATTTGATTACAAATACAATAATTAAACAAACTATATAGGTAACCTCTATATTATGTACACCTAATACCAATCATTGAAATTATATTTAGAAAACATTATTGTTTGATTTTTATTTCCATTTACAGTTATACAGACATACCTATATGCTATATATCTAGAATAACTTCAAAGGATATAATTTATACCATGTTTATTTGTAAATCCATTCGGTTTTTATTATTATTAATTTATACAAAATTATTTCTCTCAAAATTAAGATTAAAAATTTCATAACATGTTAACGTACTTTATTTGAAGTCGGACTGTCAGAGTGTACAACATTTTAGATTGGTATTAAAAAAGTACTTTTTATTAGTAATTTATGATATATTGTTATATATGATTATTTATCCTATTTTCTTCTATTTAGTTCATATATAATATGAATAGAATAGGTATGATTGTAAATCTAGTTTCATGCTTATGAACATTAATATATGTATAGTATTTTCGTTGATGGGTAGGCGGCAGCTAAACAGGTTATCTCGTGTAAAAAGAGAAAAAAAATTGAAGTGAGAGAATTACGACCATGAACTTGCCGAAACAATCTACATTATTATTTATTGCATTTTATTTTTAACATTTTTAAATTGTAGGTAGGAATATTTGTATTTAAAAAATTATAACTCAATAATAATCGGACAGATTTAATAATGAAAAATTTATAAAATTTATGTCTTTTTCACTTGAACCTATAATTTTTTAGGTATATCCAGATATTCATAAAAAATAACTAATATTTATTGTATTAAAATGTATATTCTCATATAGAAACAATAAGAATCGTCTAAACGTCCTATATCCGGAATAGTAAATTAGTAAATTAAATATAAATAATTATAAAGAATAACAAAATGGAGTACATGTCTTTTCGTGTAAGTATATTTAATCAAAGCAATATCAAATTCTATTCAATGGATATCATTCAATTATTTTATAGAACAGATTACTAAACTGTAATGATTATTTTAATTCAATTTATGATTTACAAAGTTTTTGTTTAATTTACGTATAGGTATTTAAATTAGAGATTGAATGGAATTAATATTGAAAACGTATGTAAATATCATTTCCGCAATTTTTGTAACATGGAACTTTGATTATCCTGTATGTATTTAAAACCTATTATATACCTACCTAAATATATATATATATAAGTACTTAAGATACACTTAAAAATTAAAATATAATATTACATTATATTTTTCATGTTTATTGAATGTATTTTTATTAATATTTATTAATGTGTGGTTATATAAAAGTTTAGTGTTTATATAGGTTCACCTAAAGTTATATATTATAATGCATTTAATAAATAATAATAATAATGTATAATGTTATAACTTATAAATCATAAGGCATTAATCATAAATTCATAACAAATAGAAAATGAAAGAAAAGTTTACCTATACATTTTTTATTATATTATATTCCTTAGTTAGTATAACTTACTAGATACCTACTCTGCAGTTATAAAACAGTTATACACTATATCCGAGGTTTAAAACGCGCTTAGAATATATTTTGTCTTCTTTATTAAAGAACTGATCAAAAATTATTAAACTATGCCAGTATTTATACGGGGTTTCACTTATCTCTGTATTTTATTTTATTACACGTTTCAAAAGTCAATAAACACTTAAAAATATAATAGGTATAGGAGTATACGACATAGGGCAATGTGATTCTTTATGTGCTTATTGAATAATATAATTTACTTTATCCGAGCAAAATATTGTTTTATCCATTTTAATTAATATGTTTTAAAAGATTTTGAACTATTTCCAATACTATTTAATTTTTGATATGTTAGGTAGGTATATCATAAAACACGGATATCCTTAAATTTTATGAAAAATTGTATCGTGTAAATTATACTATTCACGATACAATATATAAAATCATGTATAAAATAGATATATTATGTATTTTAAACCCATTAACATTTTTCCAAATATAGTATTAAAACGGATAATATATTATGACAGTATTTTGTTATTACATTAAAGCTTAAATTAATTCAATTGGTTTACTAAGAAAGTTTTCAATAACCATATGTTATCGAAAAATTAATTTGAATTTAAATCTTTCTGAAGTACATTTATTAATTACATTAGGTATATATTTCTTTTACTTATTAATTACCTACTAACTTTCGAGTAGTATATATTATAGCAATATAATATTACGTTTGTCGATACTAAAGACAACAGTACAACTTTAATTTATAATTAAATTAAATTAAAAAAAAAACATTAGAAATAATTAGAAATAGTTAAATAGAGTAGGTAACTATATTATTCTAATTAATTGCCAAATGTGTATTAAATTATTATAATTAATAATTATATAATATATAGTTAATAGTTATATAATAATATATAGTTAAACTACCTTAATTAGAATGTTATATAGCAATGATTAAATAATGTGATTAGTAATTATTTTAGTTAATTGTAATATAGAATAATTATTATTAATGTTTTATGTTTTATTTTTAATTAAAAATTAAAACTAATAGGTACTTTATATGTTTTTTTCCTATTTGTATCAAAACATAAGAATAATTATTATTGAATTGGTAAATTTTATAATAGAAAAAGTTATTATTTATATACAATTTAATTGTTAATTTATTTAAATATGGGATGGGTACACGATTATTGATTTGTTTATAAAATTATGAAATTAAGTAGATAATACGCTAATACCTACTACGTCTTATTCAATTTATAGTGATTTCAACCACTATTGTTATTTGTACGAAAAAAAAAAAGTTTTGAATAATTTTATTGAGAATAATAATACTATTCATCAATAATATGAATAGTATACAATAGTAGGTCTTATTATTCGATTGAATATTTTGGGTGATATTATTCGAGTAGGTACTATTTACATCAATCATATTCATTGATAGGGATGGTGGTGGTTAGTACGTAAACAGTGACCTTGCCGCGCCCTAAAGTTTTATTGATTTTGTTAGAGCAAAATGAAAGTTACGTTACCACCTCCCGCCCAAAGATATTTTAATTTTAATAGGGATGTTTTGTAGATTCGATGCTGCTAACGCCGTTCCTTCTGGTACATTGATTATGGTTTACATCGAATATTTAGATTATTTGTGTTTTTGACATTGAAAAAAAATAATACATGTACCAACCTTAAACCTATTTACATTTATGGATAATTTCCTTGACCCTTGCTAAACGCCAATATATATTATAAATTGCAAGTATAATCACAGAATATTACCTAATTAACTCTACATACATTTTGTTGAATTAAAAATTCTGTATATAAATCATTAGCTTAATACATACAGGAAATATAAATTTTTTAATGGATCAGAGACTACGCATTACATTACATTACATTGCATTAAAAATTGTTAATATATCTTGGAGTAGGTACTCTTCACGATTTAATAAGCCATGTATAAAGACCATAGGTACTATTAATTATAGTATAATTATACTATTTATTATTAATTCGCAAAAATACATTTACAAAATTATTATTTATTTTTTAGTTTGGTAAATTTGGCAAGTTTTTGGTGCACATAACAAGCACAAATAGAAAATAAATACATATTACTGTCAAAATACAAGAGTTAAGACAATTTTAACAGGTAAGTAATTAAATGAATACGAGTAATTTATGTATTAAATCATTTGATGGGATTAAATATATAATTTAAATAGGACTGAGAATTGACATTAGTCGATATCAAATATCGACTGATATTGACTATATCTGATATCAAGGTTTCTTTTTTAAATCGATATTTTCGGAAAATATAGTAATTGACTCGAAGTTATGCTATCACCATAAATATAAATCCATCAAATATCGGATATATGGTCTTAAGCATAGTTGAAATTACAAGTTTATTGCACTATAATACGAATACCTTCACTATGCCATATTTAAATTACTAATAATAAAATAGCAGCGTAAGGGACGTTGTTCTTATTTTTTCAATTAATTTAAAAATATATTTTTTACAATTTGGATTAGGAATACACGCCATATGACATGTATACAACTGTAAACTTAGTTGTGATGTATTAATAAGACCACTGATTATATTCTGGGAGAGCACCCTTACCATTGGCGGAAATAATAGGTGGTTGCTTGGAGGGACTTAATCTCCTAATTTTTTTTCGTACCTAGTTTAATTATTTGTATTATAAATTTATAATAGAATAACATATAGGTATTAGAAATATTACAAATTGCAATAAATTATTTTTTCCTTTTATAATTTTTAAAATAATTTATATTTATTTGTTAACTCTTGACTGCTATATTTGCTTAATATTATGTTTTAACACATGGTGTAATATAAATAAAGATTGTGGTAATGTGGTTGTATTTTGATCTTTGGAATTAACATTGAAGGCGATAATAAAACGTATTATTAATATTGTAGATTACTATTGAGTACATTGGCTACTGTAAATTATAATACACGAACACTTGGTTTTCCCCGTAGATCGTATATTTATATATTTATGTATAATAGTAATACAATATGAGTTTTCATAGATTACTAACGCTAGGTTCTTAATATGACAGGAAAAGTTGAATTTATTAAGTAAAATAGTTAAACAAAATGTTGATGTGTACAAGATATAAATGAGCATGTAAAAGTTTTGTTAAGATTTAAGATTTAAGTATTGAGCCTGTAACCCCCTTTCCCCCAGAAAATTTGATTCAGTTCCGCCTATGACCCTTACGCTGCTAGTTTATTTTGAATTGATTGTGAACGAGTCTATTTGCAATAACCTTGTATATTTCAACCATAGTCTTATGTATTATAATATAAACGGATCGGGATCGTTTTTGTATTTTTTTAATGAAATTTAAATTTGTATAATTACTGATTTGTTTTTACTTGGATTTTAAATGAATTCTACACTAAGTGTTTTCTTTGTAAAATATTATAGAACACCTCTAAATCTCTTTCGAATTAATATAGGTACTTTTATCTCTTGTGTCTGTTTTCTGATTATAAAATGTGCACGTAATGACTTGTTACTATTATAAAAATGCATTATCCAAATAAAGAACTTTTTATTTATCTTGGATGCATACCTTATACCTAGATCTAATGAGTTTATAATGAGTTCCCTATATATGTATATATTATTATATATATATTCGGACTGATCGTGTGTTTATTATAAACTATAATAAAGCCTTCTATATTAATATTTCTAAAGAAAGATAGTATTGTAGCGTAGTATATTGTGTAATAATTTTTATATCATATTATGGTTATTATGTCTGTCCTTATTTATATATAAAAAATAATAATAATAATTCAAAATTATTTTCAATATTATATATTCTATATAATGAGATTTATGAATGAAAATTTATACTTTTAATCACATAAATCAAAATATGTTTGTGTATTTAACAAAAATGCACAGATCTTTAGGAAATTTAGGTTAATTAATTAATTTAACTTTTCATATTTTAATTTTGATTTTACATAATATATTACATACGGTTATTTAATTTTTTTTATGTTTTTATAGGTTGGTTTAATAATAAAACAAATTACTTTAAAAATATTTTAGTTGAAATATGCATTTTGCGAATTCTTCTTATTATTATTTTTGCATCAAGACTCGGGAGATGATTTTTTAAAAGTTTTAAATTATTTAACCAATTATTAACCATGATATTTTCATGCAGTATCATAAAAAAACAAAATTGTTCAAATATTTTTTCTAAATATTAGGTAGTTGAATGTATTTCTTCCTTCTATCCAAAAATATTTAGAACTTAATACTATAGTATGCGAAATTAAAGCTTAATATAAACATTGTGTTTGATAACGTCTTTCGTGCAATAGGACTTTTTAAATAAACTATAAAGAATCTCAATTCTATACATACATCTAATCTAATTAATAATCTTGTATTTAACATTTATTATACTAAAATAAAGAACTAAACGAATTTAAATTTAAGCTATAATCTGTTAATCTTTTTTGTTCGTTATTAATTTTATAGAGTGATTACTTTATTAGTTTTATCTTTTATATTATACACTAAACAGCTTGCAGCGTTAAATATATTATATAGTTATACCTTTAAATATTTAATAAGTTCTTATAGTATGACACTGAATAGAAATGAAACATATTTTCGTTATAAAAAATCATATTTCTGATGTAATGGGATATAATTTTCAAATTTAATTTGTAAGCAAAAGCGTGTTATTGGGTGTTTAAGTAACCATCTCAAAATCTTGTTTCTTTTAATGACTTATATATTAAGTATAAAACTATGATAAAACTATGAAGTACCTATACATTTTAAACTTTAAATATTATGTTTTGAAAATGCATAGCTAATTAACTTAATTATAATCATTGTAATCATTAATTTAATTATAGTTATATTTTTGTTTTGTTTTGACGCTTTAAATTAAATTACCATAATATAGTAATAATACTTTATTAAATAATAATATTAGTATTCCATAAAGTAAATTTATTTACTTATAAAAATATAGATACTATTTGTATATTGATTAGTGATAAACTGATAACGTATTTAGTTATTACTGCCACCGATAATTAATTTGACCAAAATATGCATGCTATAGGTACTTGATAGGTTTAAGTACTTAAAAATGAAAATTTGATATACTGGTTTAAAGTATTAAGTTGCAAGTCTGCAAGTGAAATGGAAAAAGTTATAATGTTTAAACATGCAATGTGAAAATTGATTCAGTTTGTCAGGAAAAATATATTATTGTAATTTGAAAGAATTCGTAGTATATTAGTCATTAGACATAACACTAGTATGACCATCACGCTGTATGATATGAATGTGTATAAGTAGTAAGTATAGTAATTAGCAGCATAGGTAGGAAATTAGTACAAATGTATAAGGATAGGTTGTTACCCAAAATGTACGGATTTTTAGACGAATTCGACCGAAACTAATTGTTGGTGCATTATTATATATTACCTATATTATTATTAATGTTATTATTACTATTACTATTATTATTATTGTTGTTGTTTGTTATCTAAAATTGTTACAATACAATTGTTATAGAATGTTGAAATGTCATATTATGCGCCATTATAATAGAATTGTGCTGATCTTTGTCAGCATCGAGTTTTCTATAACACCTATATATATATATTATAGTGTCCGTGACACGATTCGTGAGAATACTGACAAACCATATTACGTATAGGTACCTATATATTTGTATAAAATTATGTACAATGATACTGGACAGGGAAAAACAAAGTGTGAAGAGACGAGAAAGAATAAAAACACCCGTAATTATCGTCCGTCAGATGTATAATGTCCCAGTCATTAAAAATCTTAGAACAATGCATAAAACTGACCGTGTCGTTCCGGCAAATTGGATTTGTTCAATTAATGTAAAATACAGCTTCATTGGCAGACGAAGGGGACCGGTAAATAAACCGGCGAAAGCAGTGAAATGAGCGATACTTGATATTTATTTCCATTGGATTTAGTGGAAGTTTTTAATAGAAATTCAACGCACAAACGTATAAGTAAGCAGTGAGCGTTATTTTAAAACCAATGTGTTTTTAATAAAATGGTAATGGTAGACTAATGTTAGAAAATGGAATTAATACAATTTTTCTTATAAATTATTAAATTTTTTTTTGTAGTTTATTTGTTATTAGATGTATTTAAAACATCATCTATATTATAATATATTATATTATAATTATATATTGGATATTATAATAATCTTATTATGTAGATTGTAAAATCATTATAAAAAATGGTAGCCACATTTAAATACCTACAATAAACTTATATACTATAATTAAATACTATACTGCTATGGAGCTATGCCTATAAAATTAATTATTTAAACTTTGAAGTTATTTGATTTCAAAACATTTCTACCTTAAAAATCCTTATTCATAATTTCGTATATATAACTTTATCAATAAATCATATATAGTAACTGTAGGTCTGTAATAGGTATTACGTGTAGGTAATAGGTAATACACTCTTCACCCCTTATAACGTTTATTACAACCATCCAATTTTGCGTGACACAATTATGTTTAACCCATAAATATAACATATTTTCATAAAGTTGGTGGTTTCCTATTTATTATTTCTAATAATTATAATAGTTTTTAATCATTGTCAAATGTGATATTTATTATTATATTATTATTATTATTATTATTATTATTATTTATTTGTTTAACTAATTAATTCAAAAAATTCAACTTTTCCTGTCGTATTATTATATACGTTAATATTTTAATATAATAATCTTATATTATGTATCCATCAAGAGCATAATCATTGAACATTACTTTATGTTGATGAATTAAAAATTATATTTGTTGTAAAAGTGGATTGTATATATTTTAAATATAGTTCTTATTACAATGTTTTTGCTTTTGTGTTATCTTCTCTACAAAATATTGGGAACATTTGAAATAATAATCAATACCTTAACACAGACACAACCTAAAGACATAATATTTAATGTTTCATTAGGGAAATCTATATATAAACCTGACCTAACCTAACCTAACCTATCAATTTAAAAGAAAAGCATTATATACTTTGTCTGATTCATTCATTATTTTATAAGATATTTTGATTGAAAACAAATAATACAATATAAATAAATAAATAGCATAATAATATTATTATATTAGATTATGATTATTAAACTATAATCTAAAATTATATATATATATTATATAAATTAAAACAAGAAAATGTATTTATTTAGTTTTAATTTTAATTAACAAACGGGTTTTTGCCCAATGACAATTTTTTTAAAAATTACAAAATTACAATATATATTTAATATTAATAATAACAAAAAATTTAAATGACATCTACTATTAAATAGTAATTAAAAATATTTAATGAAAAAAGAGGAGTCTAATTAATTGTCGTCGTAAAATATTTTATTTTATTAATAACCTAATTAATTTTACTTTTGTTTTATTTTATGATATAATTTAAACTTGTATTATGCGTCTACGTTATATTTAAAACTATTATAAGTAGTCGTTGTAGATATGTATATGGGTAATTATAACTTGCATGTAATATTTATATACAAATAACTAATAAAGTAACATTTACTCTTTATTTTTTTTTAAATAGTAAAGAAAAGAGAACAAAGTAATAATGATATAGAACATTTAAAAAAAGCCACTTTAAAAATTGTATTATAATTTAATATTATATTATTTATACCTATACTTACTTTCTTGTATAAATCATTTGTAATATTTTGTTTTTTATAATAAATTATAGTACTTATAAAATTAAAACTAGAGTAATTGTTTTGTTTTGGTATGAAGTTTTAACATAAATTATAGCAGCTAGGTACTTTGTAGATCTTTTAAATGTCCAATCTACTTATAAACGCCAAACATCACTAAACAACTTGTTGATTATAATTAAATTTTACAGTAATTTAACGATACTAATTTTAGATACTTATATAATTATAGGCAAATATAACATAATAAATTATTTTAATTAAATTATATTATAATGTTTTTTTTTTTTTTTTTATATGATGAACAAAAAACTTAATTTTATATAGAGCTTGAGATTTTATAATAAACGTTCGTTTATTTTTATTATCATGTTGTTAAAAAAAATATTTGGTATAAAATAGAATAAATACAATATAATAAAATAAATAGGTTAGAATAGGTTATGTTATTTATATTTTATATTCAATCACAAAGACCCGTCAAAACTAACTAATTTTTACATTTATATCAGATATACCTTTTAAACGATAATATACTTAAACCAATACCTATGTTCTATGTACCGCAACAAAGATTGACGTCTCAACAGGAAGGAAGACGTGCGTGTGGTCCATACACAAAACCTTTCCATTTGTTCTTCCCACTATATGGATAGATTATATTAACCGTATAATCTGACAATTCGAAATTAAATTAAAATAATCTCGTCACTTTTTTTTATCCCCATTTTCTTTTATATCTATTATTTCGATATAGCATTTAAGAGTTGAAAAATGCACACTGAAAACGTTTATGTAATTTTAGATTTATCTTTTCCACAACTATCGAGTCCAACTTCTTTTAGAAAAACCATTTTTATTTTGCGAATGTAATAAATTAGAAATGCATTATAATCAGTATTGATTTGGTTTATTAAAAATTGTTTTTATTAGACATTTTATACAGATAAAATTAAACAATAATATTATTCTAATTCTTGTTTAATGTTACCCCGAAAATTTATACTTATATCTAGAAAATTTATTTTTTATAATTAAACTATAGTCAAAATTCTTTAGATGAGTTAGAAGTTTTACGTTATAGCATAAGAATTAAAAAAGCAGAAGGTCGATTTTGGACATCCTCCTTCGTCCCTTCCGTCCTTGGAGAAATAAGTGGTTTATTATAATTATGATTTGAATGCAATAATATTGCATTAGAAAATACGATTCTGAGCGAAACTCAATGTAATATGATATATTATACTAATAATCCGTTCCAAAAGTTTAACACGTGTGTAAAATACCTATGAGAATACTCAAAAAAATTTCAAGTACCTACGTTCAATATTGCATTAGTTATCATGAAAAATCTAAAATCAATTTAGTCAAAGTTACAATTTCCGTAAATATTACCGTTTTTCTGTCATTTTATGGAAGTTTTTTTTCTCCTAAGGAAAAACTTTTGAGAAATTCGAAAAATAAGTAAAATAAAGTATCAACTAGATGAATAACGGAAAGCATTCCCTAAAAAACACCATTATAAGACCAATACATTCCTCGCTTCGCTCAGAATCTAAAACTAAAATTAATATCTTTTTAAAGTTTCAGTATTAATAAAACTTGTACATAAAAATCCAAAACTATAATAATACAACGTATACGTTATTTTATGTTATATTATTCCGTATATCAATTAATTAATTTAAATTAATTTCATTATATGTTTGCTTATTTTGTATGAAATTTCAAACTTAATTAATTTCATTACTTTTTCTTTAAAAACGTTTAAATACATTTTCTATTTAGGTAGATATAATCGTTTATTAGGTACTTAAGTATATTGTGTAGACTGTAGAGACTAATTATTAGTAATTACTATAAACAATTTATTTTATTAATGTCAACATTACCAACTTATACTTAATTTCCTAAAGAAAATGTAACGCGAGTTATCGCAAATAATTTTATATTAATGAATGAAATTTGGTTTTGGTTAAACAATAAATATTAAAAGTATTATAATAAAATGTATATAGTAATAATATAATTTTAATAGTATATTATATATAATAGTTAATGTGGATGAAAAGAAAATGATATTGACATGTTATAATATTTAAAATCCAAATATTCACTTATTCTGGCTACTATACCTAAAAATTTTAGATTCTGTGCGAAGTGAAGAATACGTTAGTTTTACAATGATGTGTGTTTTTTTTTATTTATTGTTTTTACAAAGATTTTTTTTATGTATGAATACATTTTTTTGGGTAGAAATAATTGTCCGATTACCACAAGTAGGATATGTTTTCGGTAGCAAATCATATCATCTTGGTACTTTATTAAGCTCATTTTTTGAATTTCCCAAAAGTTTTTCTATGAGAAGCGGAAAATTGGCAAAATTACGGTTTCCCGTTATTTTTAATTTTTTATTTCTTGATTACTAATTGAGTTTTAATCGTAGGAACTTGAACATTTTTTTGAGTACTAACATAGGTAATATTAACGTTTAGTAAAATTTTGTAACAGATTAATTGATTTTTTGCCTAAATATAGAGTTTTTAATTTTTTCCAAAAACGTTTAATATTACTTGAAATTTTTGGTTTAACAGTTTGAAATTTTTATAGAAACCTACTCATATACTATTTAATTTATTTACAAAATATTTTGAAAATTGTGACTGATATTTTTTATCATAAAATGATAACTTCTTGAATATTGATCGTATGGATTTAAAATTTATTTTGCATATTTATTTATGTAATTCATAATCGTGGGAAATATTGGAATAATATATCAGTAAAATTAATATATTTATATATTGTAATATATTGAGATTCGTTTAAAATCGTATTTTCTAATGCAATATCATTTTGAGTTTTAATTGTATTGATATTAATAATATTACCTATAATATTAATAATTAATAATTATTTTTAATTGATAATTGTACTAATAGTATATAGTTTTGCTTAAAATCGTTTTTTAAATGCAATATAATTATAGCATAACATAATAACATTCCACCACTAGTTTCCATGACAACCGAAGGGCCAAAGGAGGAATGCCTAGAATCGACTTCCAGGCTCTTTTTATAATTATTTTTAAGGTAATATTAATATTACTTTTACTCGTATAGTATTGACTATTGTTTAATCATTTTAGTTGTATTAAAAAAATAGTTAGCTCTAGGATGTATTTTAAAAAATTGGTACTTTCAGATTTATTGAAATAGGTACTGAATAGTATAACTGCTTGTATTTAGGCAGTCGTGATTCTATTATAAACCTTATAACAATACAGCAGAAATGTATAAAGCAAAAAGTTCTTTTGTTTTATTTTTGTTTTTTCGGCAGAATCAAATGAATATAATATAGGATAACGGTGTTATATTAGATTACATCATTATCGTAGTTGCTATTTATGAATTAAACTTTAAAGAATAGATAATGAATAATGTATGAAAAACTGAAATACTAAAATGTAATCAAGTTATATGGCAAATGCTTATAGTAAATTAGAAATTAATTTAAATGTTAAGGATTAAAAAATATTGCAAATTTTATAATAATAGCGCATCATCTTCACCGTTTTTGTTAAACGATTTTCTGATTTCTTTGTATGATATTATGTTCAATAAAACATACATTTTTTAAATAAATGACTAATTCTCTGCAGTTTTAGATAACTTATTATATATATTTTATATATAATATTTATGTAAATAATAAATATACTTTTATTGTTATTTTATGGTGTTAATATTTAACAGTACTTCAGTCTTTAGGCGTGGTAGGTGGCCATAATTATGCGTGTGTCATTTTATGTATAAAGATATGAACGTCATCAAATAATTAATAATACGGGAAATGTTCACCGAAGCCTTTTTGAATCCTTTAAAATTTATCAGTTTATCACTATCACTTCATGATCCATTAATTGTATTTATTATTTATAATAGTATATGTGTGTTCAGTAGCGTAGAGTGGCGTATCTAGAAATATCAAAAGGGGGAACACCGAATAAAATGTCAAATGAATGCATTTTAAAAATATAATAATTTATTTATATACCTATACATACAGTATAATTATATTGAATATCAAGTATTAGTTAAGCTTAAAAATGTATTAAACAAAAATACAGCATATTATTATTTTTGTTTGTGAAATACCAAATATATTATTAAATAATATAAAATATACATTATTAATTAATTAGATGGTACCCGAGCCCCTCAGACCACCTAAATACCTATTACGCCATTGTGAGTTTCCCTACTTTAAACAATTATAATATTATATTCTTCAATAGTATTTGACAATTAAATAATACAATATAATTTACAATTATAAATTTGTCGACTGCGGGCATAAAAAATATTATATTTAAATAACACCATAATAAGAATAATGTTAATTAAAGGTACTTACCTATTATAATTTATTCAATAATAAGATAAGGATAACATGTAATCACGTTACATAATATAGTTATTCCTATTATCATTAGTAATGTTAATTTTATTCATTTGAAATCCACCTATCAATTGATTCACACGTCAATTTTTTTTCACTTTATTCACAATATGTTTTTAAATATCTTATTGAATCGATTTTTATTCTATTTTACAACTTTGTAAAACTGAAATCAAATGAAGTATGAAGAAACATACATTATAATTTTTGAATAAAGCTTCAAATATTTTACGTTTCCATGCGAATGACGTAAACTAATGTTTCTAAACTTTTGAAGTTACAAGTCCCTAGCGACAATTTAACTATTAGTATACTACATTATAAAATATAATATAGGTACATTGTATGTTAAACAAATTATATTAATTATAGCCTAGAGAATATAAATGGTAATCAATATTATACTATGTTATAATATTGTACTATATTATGTTTATATTCAGTAGCCGCATAAATTTATTCGTGGCAATCATATCGCTTTAGAATTAATCGCACATTAATTAGATATTTAACTCACGCTATGTCTTTAATTTTTATTTTGCGAAACGTTTTTATTTCAATTTTTCAGATCAATATAATATAACCATAAACGAAACGTTATTCTGATACGCTTAATGATCAATTGGACAGACTTGTCCGTTATTTAAACAATATATACAAATGTCATTAGGTACATTTTAAATCATCATCTTACACAGAATGAACAGAATTTTATGTTATAGCAAACCAAAAATATAGGTTCCTATAACCTTCTCAATTGATTTTAAAATGCTGATCTCATAAAAAAAATCGTTTAATAATATTAAACCTACAAATAGTTTTAGATTGGATTATATTTTTTATTTTATTTTTTGTCTTTATTCTTCGCACATATTAATATGAGAAAATCTTTATTTAACTTAGAGCCTAATTTAGATATTTTGAAGCCTAAGGTAAAATAAAACAATAATGTGTGAAAAAAATAGTTTAGTACCAAACTATCAACCTATTTGTAATTTATCTGATTGTAGACTGCGATATAATCAATTTTTCAATAATTGTATAATCAAGTGAGTTTTCTAAAACATTATTGTGTAGGATTTTTTTTTTTTAAATATATATAAAAATTAATGTACATCGACTAGAAAAAGACTTTGAGGCCCTTAATATTTTGGAAGCAGAGACAGTTGCTCATTATGCCAAATGAGAAATATATAATATCCTATATTATTATTATCGACCACACGTTTTTTTCCCGTGTCATCATAAGGTTTTAAATATATTGTCCGCGCAGATCATTAGTGTTCGTCTTAATTAATTATACATGGTCCTGATCACACGTATAAATGGCGTTTGCTCGTTACTGAGACACATTTTGTATAGGTATTATAATAATAATAAAAAAATAATAATATCGCAGTTTGTTCATTGGAAACGTAACGGTTCTATCTACACGATCAATATTTTGACCGTGAACGATGGACCATTCGCTGTGCTCGAGGGATCGTTATCCGCATTATATATTACACCGACGACATCGTAAAAAAATCTTTCACTCCGTTCATTTTCACGACCGCGTCCTCTCTTCAGTTCAATGAAATATTATATATTTATTATTATACGCTATACCATTTATTATTGATTATATTGTATAATACAAATTATAACAATATTTTATATAACTGTATAATCGACGCAAATATGTATATTAATTAATATTTGGAGGAATATATGTGAGTGTAATGATGTGCAAATGATGTAATATCTATAGAATTACGATGTTTATGAAAAAAAACCACCAAATTATACAACTATAATTTGAAAAATATAAAAACTGTGCACACAAAAATTGCAATATGTGTAAAATATTAATTGGATTTTTTTAAATTTAAATGTAACGTGTTTTTTTAGTAACTAACTAAAAATATTAATTATATTGACTAATTTTACTCTGAATTTTTATTTAATTTTTAATATAATAATATATTTAACTCTCAAAACCACATAAATCATTAAATCATCCTTAAACGTATAAGTTATCATTACTTTGTGTTGGATGTATAATTAGAATGTGAATATTGTACTTAGGAGCTAAAACGCACATTGAACATTTTCGAGTAAAATTGATTTTTATATTTTCTTAACTTCATAACATCATATACAATACAAATGTATCTACGTAAATTTTACTTTTTTCAGTATAATAAACGTTTTTCTATGTAATTTATCCTGATCAATACAATGAAATAAAAATAAACATTGATAAATTGATTTTTAATAATATATTATCTTACTTTTTAAGTTGATCCTAAGCAACAGTGTCTATTTTTGTGTGTAATACGCCACATTGTGTGTAATACGAAATATTATAATAGTTCCTGCTAAGCAAAAAAGTCTAAATTAAATAGTAAAAGTATTATTCTTAGTAAATGTTTAATTGTTGGAGGCTAAGATAAAATGCCGTATTTTCAACAATATTGACAAAGATTTTGTCTAGTTTATACTACGGCGTTTTTAATTAATATTCTTGTTTTATTTTTATTAGGCAATATTTTAGACTTAAACTAAATTCAACTATTATTAGAGGTTAATTTTATAATTTTTTTAATAATATCACTTAGTTTTTAATTTTTAAAAAATTTTTTTTTGGACTTTCAGCATTTTCGATTTTGAGGGTATATTGCATGGTATATTTTATATAATATATACAATTATACATATTATATAGCATCGATTATAAATGTATTTAAAAATATTATTTTATAATTAATTATAAATATTATTAATATATTATTATTTTTGTTTACCATCATATTCATGACTTAGATTTTAAGTTAACGTAGGTTATGCAACTTATAATACTATAATATAAGCAATACGCACTATAAAAATCATAATGTAACTATATAATATTTATAATACTAAAAAAATGTTTTTTTTATATTTAATATTTTTGTAATTGTCCTTCAAAATATTATTTATTTTAAATATACATTGCCAATATTAATATTCATTAATGTAATATAGGGTTAATGCATAGTAACTACCTATAATAATTTACACTTTTACGGATTAATCTTAAAAATAAACTTAATATTTTTATTCTTCTATCTATACCAAACAATTATGTTTCTGGCTTATCAAGTGAAAACTTGCAAAAAATTGTAGACAATAATTATTTATTATTTTCTATATACCTAGTTTATAGTTATTATAATATATTTTATAATTTATATAAAAATATTATCTAGTATCTAGGGAGTATAATTAATATAAAACGACTGAAATCAATTTGTAAAATTTCACTTAAAAAGTAACATAAGTGAACGTATGTAAAATCAATTGACTATTAAATTGTTCATATATTGCATTATAATGTTGGTAGAAAATTAGAAGCCATTAATACTATAATTACGCATAATGGTTAAGGGCTAATATGTTATTTTCTAGTATGTATTTATGCTAAATTGAATATTTTTTTTTAAACTAATCTATCTTAAGCTTGAAGAATAAAAAATAACATTAAATATTTAACTTGAAAACGTTAAAACATTACTACACGGATATTTTTCTTCTAAACGGTGATAGGCCAATTAAAAAGAGCCAGAAGAGGCATATTTTTTTTTTAAAAGTAAACAATTTGTATGTAATTAAGTTTTATGCCATATAATAAGTATGATGGATAATATATAGGTATATAATATAACAACGCATTTTAATCGATCACAATCAAATAATTCAACACTTCCGCCAACGGTTGTGTCAACCGTTTGTTTGATTTTTTTTATCAATTATTTATTTGTATCTTTTATTTTGAAATTTACACAATCTATACATTTTATATATTGCATACAATAAATGTAAGTGTTAAATTATTTTTCAAACATGTTGGTTTTAAAATGAGACCAAATTTAATGATGGCGTGATTGTTTACATTTGCATATGTAAAATTTATAGTTGTAAAATATTTTCTTTTTTTAATACAGAACTTTTAATTTGATATTTTTAAAGTAAACTATTAGTCATTGGTATTAAAGTTTACTTGCAGGATTACCAGAAAAACGGAAAAGTGAGCGAGTGAAAAGATTTATATTAAGATATTTTGAGTGATTTTGAAGGTTTATTAAAATTTAAACATATTATTCGCATTATAAATATTATTATCGTTATACTATTCAAATATTATAACATCGTATCGACATTATACAGTCGGAGTTCGTTGCCACCGGAAGCTCAATTCTTTATTTTAGTGCAACTAGTCTTGTTTTCCAAATCGTTAAAATTGTATGGTATAAAAAAAAAAATCGGTTGTTTCCCAATAAAAAAGTAATATATCGTATGCGGGAAATGTGTAGTGGAACTGAACGCGCGTAGTATGGGTTCGGTCATCCAGGAAATTAATGTACTAGCTATAATATTATATAATATTACAGTGTGTAGGAAAAAAAAATACAAAACAATCTCTGCTTAGAGACTGTATTTACTTTTGTTTGCGTGTAGGCGGCTTGTTGAAGATAATTCTATCAACGAAAAACATTTAACAACTCCCATATAATACGTTGCATTAATATTTACAGATTAATAATAGGTACAAGAGAAAATATTTTTATTACTCAATTTTAAGTTTTTTACTCAAGTCCATTCCTCTATTTCTGGTAATAAGTATTATATTATTTATTTACTTAAATTCAAGATTCAAAGATTCGTTATTTTAAAAGGTTTAATTATAGCCATTTAGTATATTTTATTTTACTAAAATTCATATTTTCGTTAAATATTTAAGTAGTTAACTAAACATTTTTAAAAATTTTAAAATTTAGGTCACACTTTTCGAGTATGAAAACTTTAAAGTATTTTACTATAATTTACTTTATAAGCGTTTCCACTTAAACATAAAGTATGTCTAATTGGAGACGAGTAAACAGTATAATTAGTAGGTATAGCGAATTAGGTAACGATTGCCTTTTGCTAATTGTTTTTAGTTAAATTATTGAATGTTTAATTATTTTATTTAATAATAATAACAATAAAAAAACACTTACAACTTTACAAGATATTCCGGGTAAAATAATTGTTTGTGTTAAAATATGTCGTTTCCGACATAAAAAATAGCGCAGGTGATATTACGATTATTTATATAATATTATTGACTATAGGTAGTCTAAATATTACCTATCCAATTCGATCTTTTCTAAAGAATTAAATGCGTTAGGTGGTTAGGTATAAATTACAATTTAAATGTACTAATAAAATATACTAGCCACTGAATAGAATATATTATATAAATATGATTGAATATAGTAAAAATAAAATAACGATCATTCAAATTTGGCGATTTAAATGATTTTTAGATATTTTTACGTGTTTAAGTTGTAGCGTGTGAGTATTACAATATTTCGAGTAATCTATATTAGAGTTGTTTATATTTTTGAACATGGATAAAAGGCGAAATAGTATTTTTCATTATCAAATAACACAATTGTAATTAAAACAAAACAAAATTAAAAAATTAACTTTCGTATTACATATAATATACGAGTTACATATTATTAAAATGGTTTATGGTATAATATACTGTATAATAATATATTATCGAGATGTTTACACTGTCCGAGTCATACGAGTTACGACAACTGTTAGTATTGTTATTCCAAAATTTAGCGGTTGGTCCGTTAAGTTTTTGTGCTGCCTAGCGGAACATTATGAATCTAGTTTTTCGTGCTGTGTTTATATTAGTTTCGACTACATAACATATAATAATATTCTTCTCGCGCGTAATGCATGCAACGGAAACGATTTCACTAATCTATTACAGTGTATTTGCATCATGTAGAAATGAATTCAGTACGTCAAAAGAAAATTACAAATAAAATCGACTCGCAAGAGTATCGGTATAGAGTTAAAATATTTTTATTTTTAGTTGGCATTTGAAAATAATTCTTGCCCAAACCTCATATTGGTTTTACTGGTATCTAATAAAAGTTATTGTTTATTATAATATATAAATGTGTTATATGTTTAGCATGTATGCGTATAGCATATTATATGTTTAACATTATAATATAATATGATTTAAAATTATTTGTATGCTAACGTAATTCATAAATTATTAGAGATGAATTAACATTACTACTTGATATAAATCTTTTGATTTCTATACAAGTTATAATTATTTTTAAAAGTTTTTAACAATTATTTATAATTTGTTCGATCTTCGGTATAAGATATTTCATGGTATAATATGTAACAAACTTATTATATAGTATCAAACAATTTTTATATATTATTAGGAGTTTTGCACCAATTGTTGTGTTAATCAAACTTGTATAATTTAAACTGAAATATAATGATGTTTAAGAGAGATAATATTCTATATTTCTATGTATCTATCATATTTTGTAGAGAAGGTGTATAAAAACTATAATTTTGTATAGAAATATTCGACTCTTTTCACACGGTATTTTTACCTACTAAACAGCTATTGTGTTGGGCATTCAAATTTAGAATACAAACGTTTTCCGTGAACATAATGTTTTACTTACATCTATAATTGAATAATTATTAATTTATACATAGTTTGTTGTTCTTAATATTTTCCAAACACTGAGACACTATAACTAACTTGAATTCTATATTTTACAATGAGATTATTTTATATTATATTATATTGTATTTTATATTGTATTAGATTCTAATACATTAGTCACATCAATAAATTGTCTGCAGTTGAAAATTATTACTTAAATCATTGTTTTAGACTGTGATAGAAATTTTTTGGTTAGGTTTGGATTTTCAGGTGAAGAGATCTACGATACTCTACGGGTAAACGTATAAATATACAATATTTATATTATAAATTAATAGTCAACCGCAGACATAAACTACAGTATAGGGTATTTAATTATGAATTTCCTTTAAGAATTGGATTACCAAACGAACCAGGTTTTTATAGGTGTAAATGACGTTACGACGTATACGATATAATTCCGGTTATGTATTTCATTAGATACAATTGAAGAAAACCTAGATTAGGTTGTAGAAAAACGGTTTACATAAGTCATAAATATCTGCACGTTCCTTTAGTATTTGCTTACGGGTTTTGTGTATTTGGACATTATATTGAACCGCGACAGTTTTGGATGTACTTAAAACGGATTTGGTTTAAACCGTGCATACCCCAGAGACGTTATATAAAACGTAAGTATATATATATATTCAATGTGAACCCTTTGAATCTCTTTAGTCTAAACATTGTGTAAATTGCGTAATGAATATGTCATACAAATGTATTACTTTCGTTGTCGAATATAGGGGGTCTGGGAAGATATAAAACGGAATATAGCGGAATTTATCGTTTTCCTCTTACATGCACAATAAACTCGAATACATAATCTTTTATATTATACGAAACTATGATGTTAGAGATAACGTTGAAAGTTATAATCGATATTATACTATATATTTATGGTACAATTAGTATACGAGTACACTGGCGCCAAAAATCTTAAAAAGTTGAACCTAATATCAACCATGATAACTCGGCTAATTTTAATACGTAGGTATTTAAAACAGTCGTCACATATTATATAAAAAAAATTAAAACAATTATTTTACTCAATACACGAGAACCATATAATTAGATTTAATTGACGGATTATTTTCATTTGATTATTGGGAAATTATTAACATAAATATTATATATATATACTCGTATATGTATAATCTCTCAAAATACAAGTATACACCATATTATTGTAGATGATTCGATATATTTACTCAAGACATATTATTTTATATTTTGACGTATTTCAATATTGTCCACTCCTTTATGGAAATGGAACATTAAAACAATCTATTGTTCATCGTCAAATAATTAGTTTAATACACTTTCTCTAAAAATCTGTTATTATTAATAGGAAATAGTACTCGTTTATGTATAGCTTTATAGGTACTATAATAAATACAAAATGTAATACTCGGGTGACAAAGTGTTATATTATAAGGTCATTATAGCACATATTACAAACATAACTATAAAATAAAACAATACATTGTTTATGACATAATTACAATATTGGATTAATATTAAATTTTATATTAATATTATTATACATTTTTACTATTAAATAAGTCTATTTGTCTATAAGACAAACAACTTCCATAGCTTAGAGAACTAAAATTTCAAAGTAAAAAATATAAATTAATTAAATCAATTAATCCTCAAGGAGGCGCTCGTTTATTTTCCCGATTTCATCGATCTTTAAATTTCACTTAACTTAAAAAATAAAACGTTTTTAATTAAATTTTTTTGCTAGACGTTTAAAATTTAGAAATAATAGAAGTATAATATTATTGTTCATTGCCTAAATAATAATTGAAAAATAATAACTGCATTTAAAAATCTACATTTTTCACGAAGAAATTACAATACGCAATTATTTTAGTACGAAAAAAATTATGATTTTCCAGGAACTTTTCCTAGGTCAATAATCAGTTGGGTAGTTTATGATATATGTATTAAATTATTAAAATTTTATTCAGCTAAATATCGAGAGAAAACCTATTGTATATTTCTTAGAAAAGCGACGTTTTGTCTGATTCAAAATATTATTCGCATTTCGCACTAACTATATATATGTAGTTGTGTAGGTACTAATTTAATATTTTCGCTATTTCCTGTTAGAAACGTAACATCAACAATAATAGTGTAATAACATCACGACGAGATGGTAATATATATTATAATAAAGCTCGTGCAATTTCTTTAGCCCCTCCCGCCAAAAATAATATATACACACCTCCGTCGTCTTATAATTAATATACAGAGTGATCATATATTAATATTGCATTGTTGTATTATGATCCTGTGATATCTCCATAGTATTTGTAAAACAAAATTATGATCAATCTATTTAAAATTTGAATTTAAAATGTTTTTATGAATGGTGCTGCACCCTAAATAATCTATCTCTAAATATTAACAAGTTATTTCTTTCACAAAAAACGTAATCCAATTAATTTCAATTACTGTATATGTAATATAAATTTACTTCATATAATTTTAGTTCTTATTGGATTATATTTTTTTTATATTTGATACAATTTGATTTTTCTCAAAATTTATTATCGTACAATTTTAATCACTTTGTATATTTTTTTAATTATTACACATTATGATAGACAGTGATGGCACGACGAATCTAATATTTTACACAAAAACGTGCTACATGGCGAACTTACAATTAATTGTTTGTGCAAACTTAAAATCTGCATGTCTTTTGTTAACGTCTAAATTAATAGATTTAACTATTCGATCTGATTATTTAAAAAACTCGAAATCGGCATGGCCGCACGAATATGATTTTCCATCGTCATGTCTCGTGTATCTTAAAATATTATATAGTGTCTTAGTTCATCGGCATTGGCGTGTAATGCCGACGGCAAAGGATCGTGATATTTCGGCGAGTGATCAAAACAGCATATTATTTTATTACATTGAGATAGATTTTGTACGATCGTTATTTTTATCTCCTTATTTGTATCAAATTTACATAGCTATATTATATTATTAATTTAAGGCTAAATCTAATTTATTATCCATTAATCGTTTTTGCAAAGTTTTAATAGGTAAGTACGCGATTACCAAATATAGTTTACTTAACATAAATTACTTTTAACTTTATTCAAATATTTGGTTCACGATTATTGAACGTGCTATGTGCGTTTTGTATTTTAAAAGTTTAATTTAAATACTATGTCACAGTTTACATTATAATATACCATATCGTATAAATTTAAAATTCATTCATTTACCGTTGATCGTCTGTCCGTTTTTAGATTTTTATTTTTTTATAAATTTAGTTTTTGGAATTCCCTTACTTGTTCTTACGAGTTACGATGTCCTGATTCAATTAGAAATATAAATTAGTAGGTATTATTAAAATCAGGTTATCATTTATTAAAATGACTGACAATTTGCCGTTTTTATGTTTATAATGTTTATTATATCACGATTATTATTTATTTGACTATTGGAGAATACACTGCACGAAAACTATAAGAAATTATACACATAGCCATATAGGACGTTCTCAGATTTAGCTTGTCCATAAAATATATGTACGTGTATAACCAATTGATTTATAATATAAAAATATATGGGAAATGAATATAAGTTACCTATATTTATTACAACAAAAAAAAAATTAAAAACTTCTTTTATACGATATATTTTTTATTTATTTTTCTATTTTAGATATCCCTAACCTAGATTATAATAAAAGTTATAAATCAGGTCACGAGTATGGAACATGTCCCTGAAAATGACGTCTACAGTAAATCGCCAGGGGTCTTTTTCATTTTTTCCTTCCCTTTATGTATAATAAACTGTATATTATGTTTATTTACTTGGATTACAAAAATAATTATATTGACATAATATATAATACAATGTAGTGTAACCATCACTAGCTGTAACCACTAACCGGGTCAATAGAACGTGCGTGGAAGATTCAATCCCATAATATCCCCAATTTTCAATATCTGAGTTTTTTCACAATTAATCCCTTTATCTGTGGTTATAATACAAAAATCCTGAGTTCAGCGATATATACGCAGAAGCACATGCATATTTTCCCACGTTATAATATTGTTTCTTGTCTTAAAAAAATAGTATCACTGGAACAAGTTTTTATTTTTCGCAAGAGGCACAAAATGTATAAAATAATAATTATATTTATGTTTGAAAATTTAAACTGTACAATACGAATCGCATAAGAAAATGAAATCGTGTTTTGATGAAAATCATATTGTTAATCTTAATGCATATTATAATATTACAAGTATTATATTTTATATCAAAATGAATTTAAATCGCATTAAAAACATAATAATAGATCGAGCGTGGCGTATTTACTTATACAATTTTAATATTATGATACCTACATATTTTATCTATAGTTTAGTTTTTGTTCTTCTTATAGACACAATAAATATATATTATAATTAATATATAATATTTTTATTTATTTATTTTTATAAATATTACCAGCTATATATAAGTTAATTAAATAATAAGTTCATAAAGTATACTTTTAAAGAAGCGAGAATGTCGATTCTGGACTTTCCTCCTTCGTCCCATCAGTTCTCAGAAAAATTAGGTGTTTATTATTAGTAAGATTTAAATGCTATGATATTGCATTCGATAATACGATTCTGAGCAAAACTTAGTCAAATATACAATATATTATACTGATACAACGTTCTGAAATTTTACCACGTATGTAAATCACCTATGGGATTACTCAAAAGAATTTTCAAGTCTCTACGATCTAAACTCAATTAGTTATCACGAAATATAAAATTAAAAAATGACGGAAACCGTAATTTTCCGCCATTTTTTGGTAGTTTTTCTTCTTCCAAGGAATATTTTTTAAGAACTTCGAAAAATGAGTTAAATAATGTACCAAGTAGATGTATTTTCTATCGAAAGTAATCTACTTTCGATTATAGGACCATTATATCTACCTGAAATATATTATTAAGAAACATCTTTGTAAAACCAATATATACTCGCTTTGCTCAGAATCTAAAATTAATATCTTTGATTTTTGTAAAAAAAAAAATAAGGTTTCAACATAATATTATAAATAACTATAATGATATTATTATAATAATTTGTTTATATTAATATTCTTAAGAAATAATAACAAATTCATAACTATCATATTATTCTTTAAATTAGTAAATATTTTAGTAAGATAATATTTTAGTAAGATAAAGTTGTATTGCTTTATAGTTCGATGGGTATGTTCTGGTTTTACTAATTTGAAAGTAGAAAACAATGTGTTTTTATTCTAATAGTTTATTTTTATATTATAGTACATAATACATTAATTGTGCAAAAATGGACGATGTTGTATATTGAAATATTTTTTATTTATTGTTTTTTCAAATAAAAATATGTATATCGTTTCTATAATAATTATTAATCGTACATCTCATCGACGTCATTTTTTTGTTACAATTTATTTTCTATGGGTTATATATTATATTATCAGTACTTAATTACTAATGCTTGAAAGTTTCGATGTGACGTTATGCATGGAGAGTTTTATTATATTATCTATTTTTAGACTTTTAGAGGGGTTCAGTATAACTAAGGGACATATTATATAATTTATATGGAAGAGACCACTAACATAATATGTACAACATATTTTATATATGTATATTATATATATATTGTTGAAATGTGGACAAAAACGAACACATTGTTATAATATCGATTATTATATAAATAATATTTTATTTTGTAAACCTTTTTTATGAAAAGTTCTCCTATTGTTTTGATCATACTAAATATAATATTTATCGTCGTTATTATATTATGAATTATATTATATCGTACCTATTATTTTTCCCAATAGTATCGATTTCTCCATGATTTTGCAATATTATTATAATATAATTATAAATTGCTGAAGTCGAAAAAGCATGCTGTTGAAAAACTACAATTTTTAAACATTTAATAATAATTTAACATACAGTTTTCATTTAAAGTTTACATATTACGGTTGTAATTTATAATTCCAAATTTACTCTAACAAGAGTTAGAAGTTAAGTACGTATAGGTTTAAAAAAAAAATGTGAAAATATATTATTTATGGTTATGGAAAAAAATTATAATGACGTATACAAAAATAATTAATTATTCTAATAAAAATGTATAGTGTAAAAGAGATTTCCTTTAACGACAAGGGGAAACAAGTACACGAAATATATCCTCTTGTTGTTAAAAATGAAAATTATAACGCTATAACCTTTTTTAATGCACAACACCCACTTCTTTCATATTGTATATATAAGTTTAGTGAACGTTTTCTTGCGCAAATAAAATGCATAATAATTTTTGCCAAATCGTATCTCATATAATATACATCCTGATGTATTAGTGATACACTATGACACTAAAATATTGCCGAGATATAACACTATTGAAAATTCTCATAATTTTTTTAATATAGGTGCTATTTTAATCACTCTATATCCCCGCGTTATTATTTCAAGAACAATTTAACATGATAACCGCAGAATTGACACATTTGATATTCCAATTTCTTGAAGGGTCGCTATTATTGTGCGAGGACAAAGAAAGGCAATATATATAAAAAAAAAAATTAATAATTCTTTAGTTTGAAGTGGATGTATCATATTATTAAAATATATACTATATGATATTATATACTAGTATTCGCAACTCGCGTAATAAAACGTGACCTGGCGGTGTGGTTAGTCATCGCTATTCCAATATACGACGATTTCAACTCCCTGACCTAACCTCTTTTATTTTTTTAACTGTAGTTTGACGAAAAAAAAGTCCCTGGCCTATGTGTAAAGATGTAAACAATCTGACCTAACATAAATAGAAATGTTAACCCTGTAATACGTACTGTAGTGGTAACTTTAATCGATATAGTTTTTAAACCGACATCTATATCTAACCGATAAATATATTGGAAGAATGATATTTATAGAATCATTTTCATTCTACATTTAAACAATTTTTTTTTATCAACTCCAATCGTTGTACGTGATTATTGATTATTTGATTATAAATTATAAATTATAAAATAACAAGTAATGAAGTAACTATAGTACATTAATTGTGAAATATTGTGATCATATTATTTTTCTATTTATTTTGTTATAGGTATTAGTGTTTAATTAGTGTTTTCATTATGTATAAGTTAAAAATCTACATTTATATAATAGTATAGATCAGTTCGGTTCCAGTGCTGCAACTATAGGATTCTTGGGAACCCGTAAGGTTATACAAAAATGTACATAAAATTTAAAGAAGGCCTACTATCTAGTGTGTTGTTATTAAATTACGCCTAAGTACTTTAGTTTTTTTGATTACTTTATATTAATGGACAAAAAATACAAAACAAAAATCAGATATTTATTTAAGTTATATTGTAATTATAATAATAAATTGTATACAATATTTATTTAATTTAAACATGAGAATATAATGCAATGTAACCATATGACCAGTGACGGCTCGTCAAGGAAGTGTTTGAGACAGCGACTCCCCATAAAAAAAAAGTAGCAACGCATTCAAAAAGTATGAAGAAATTAAAAAATTTCATTATAATTTAATATTTTTATCCATTTTGAAAATAATTATTATGGTTTTTTCGATATTAATATTGATAATATAATATTTTGTATTCTATTTTTACGTTAATAATGATCAACAATAATAATACGAGCAATAAATATCGATAACGATGACGGTCGCTATAGTTCGGGAGTCTACCGTTCAAGATACTCAATTGTGTATACACATTTCATTTGCATGACAACGTGGAGAACGGGAGTAGATTGTATAGATGTTATTCAGTACATTGAGACTAGACTTATTCAAAGTTTCTGCCATTCCCATCGCGGTCACGTATTTTTCTGTAAATACGAAAACCTGCAGCGTGTCATGCGTCCGAAGAAAAAAGAAAGAAGAATTGAATTAGAACATAAAATAATATAAATTATCTATTCTTATAATTAAAATGCTATTACAGTTATAATAATGAAAAAAAGGTTTTTTTTTTGTCTTTTTTGTATTAAATTTTCAGTTTCCCCAATGAATTTACTTGCGAGCCGCCACTGATAATGACTCAGATAGAGGAGAGGCACTTAGGCCAACTTAAAGAGACCCCTTTGTCTCTGCCTCTGCCGGTGCCTCTTGGCTACCCCTGCAGTTTTTGAAGCACGGTTCGGTCCGTGGTCTTATAAACTTTAAAATTTTCAGTCTGACCTCATCACGTCACATCTTCTATCGCGTTTAAAGAAGAAGAAACTTTTCTTCTATTTTTTAAAATAAAATACTAAAATAGCCCTACTGATTTTGTGATCTATTAGTCTACCAAAAAAAACATTAATCACTGGTTCAGTCGTCTGTCAAAATATTTGGACCGAGACCAAATCGCCAATAATATATCAATAATCTGAAACGGGTATTTTATTTATAATTTAGAGGCCAGAAATACCTATAATAAAACCAAGATTTATCATCAAATAACAGTGGTTAAATGACGCCAATGAAATTTTATATTTGTCTCATGTTGTTACGATTTTGTTTTTACTGCAGATTTCTTGTTTTAGCCGTTTTATAAAATTATAACAATCCCATCCATAATTATACAATTTTACAATATTTATAAGTAAGTATATTGATTTTTGCTATAATGTTTTCACGCTTTTTTTTTTTTTTTGTATGGTTCATTATTAAATTATGTATAATCAAAATTGATTTTTGCATTTCTGATGTCTCTACCCTGTTTCGGGATAGTTTCCATGCAGATCCCCATCCATGGTAAACAATCGATCGATCGCTAATGGCCGAATGTTGCAAATAAATATAATATAATATATTATTACAATGGGCTCAACGCGTGCATATCAATATATAATATATTTTATGCTCGTATGTGTTACAAGACTTTGAATTATTGTTATTTTATGTTAATTATTGTCAGATAGGAAGGAAGGTGGCAAATTATTAACAGATATTTGCATATAAGTATATACAATTATATACAGAGTGATTAGAATTTCGTGTTAAAAAAATGATCAAAATTACTTTGAAAAAAAGCATAATTATGTAATTCCCACTATTTTTTTAACACAAAATTTCGATCATTCTGCATGTGGCTCATCCTGTGGCATGTATACTTACCCACGTGCCATTGCCATGTCTATTATATGAGCCATTAGAACAGTAATAATGTACCTCATACAACAGGCCTACGACAATGTTTTCGAAAATACATATTGTTACCGAAATAAAAAAAATATTAGAATGCATAGCCTTGAAACTATAGTTTTTTATTTGAACAGTTAACCAAGGTCTACGATACCAAATAATCATTTTCTTATACCATAAATACGGTTTGTAGATACAAGAGATATGCACTAGATTTTATTATTTTTGACGAACCTTTATAGTGTATTTTGTATCATATATATATATATATATATATAGGACATAAGTACTTAAACTCTTTGGTCAAATGAAAATTTAATAAATTTCAACTACGAAAAGTATGAGAATTATAACTTAAGTGTCTTTGCCAGAAATAACCATGGCAGATGTCGATAAACAATTTTTAACAGATCTATTTTTCGAAAAGATACGTTTGTTTATTCTAAACTTAAAACTTAAGCTTAAAATATTTTACATATATGCAGGACGTACGCATGAAAATTCTGCTGTATGACCAACGAAAGTCATCTAACTGCAGTTGGAACTTTGTATTTCTAAAGGAAATATAGATTTCACAACCCATTTCGACCCCAAAACTTGATATTTGTATGCGGTTATTAATTTATCATTCGTTTCTTTGTGATAAGTTTCGTCTATTTTTAGAATAACTCTCAAATCGACTTTACCTTTTTTTTTCTATCGGCCGTTCTGGATAGTGGATACATTCTCTTAATATTTAATATTTTTATACAGAGTGATCAGAAATTCGTGTTACAAAAATAATGGAATGTATGTAATTCCTGTAATTTTGTAATACGTGATTTCGATTACCCTGTACACCCAATAATATGCATAATGTGTCTATTATAATATAATATGTTACATAATACGCCGCCGCCCGCTGAATGAATAATTCACAATCGGAACGGGTTGAAGAGCACGCGCGCACATAGAGCGTGCGATAATCGGCTCTAGCCCGATGTGCTGTCACTCGCGGTCATACTCGTATTATATTCGGATTTCGGTTCCCATAGATCGTCATCGTCATACCACGTACGTCCGTTCGTATAATATAATATATCGTTTTGTTTTCCACGACTTGTCATGTCGACTTGTATAATTTATATAATATAACAAAACTGTGTAAATGTATTGTGTAGGTTCATATACGTATATAATATGTCGCATCAACATGAAGTGAAATCATTAATATCTGAACTGGACATCGATCCTGTGGTTCATATCAATATCGTAAAATGACATTAAAATTTAAACGACTCGAAAAAATAGATAAATTAAATTTACCTATTTAGATTTTATGAAATATTAACCTAACCTAACCTTGTTTTATTATTATATTACATATATTATAGGATATTTTGTTAAAAATAAAATCGTTTTTTTGTTGCTTAATTTTAATCATTTTAATGTAGCTTTTTCATATTAGAAATGTTTTCTGGTTTTTTATTTTCGAATTCGATCTTTTCCTGGTATAGAACATTTATATAATATTTTACGTTTTCAGTTATTGTTATATTCTCTGATATTATTGTATAGATATATAAAATAGTATAGTTTCGACATTTTGAGAGCTACTCAATACTTCCGGATCAAGGTATTTACATAAATATTTGATAACTCGTCTTCAGAAATATTATTATAATAATATTATATTTGAATAAAATATTAAAAAAAATTAAAATATTGTTTTTATCTTTTATGCTGGATTTATTAGGTTATATACATTACGCATAGTATTATTTATCATAATATTATTATGTGTGATTATCATAACAATATATGACTGTATAAAATAAATTTCTTGGTAATTTTGGACATATTAATAATATTTTTAACTAGGTTAAAAAAGTAAATAATGAGTATAATAATAATGAATAAATAGAAATAAATAGTTTATTAAATTTTGTATTAAATATTTAATACAAAATTGTACTAACTTAAGATAAGTTTATTTTCAATTTATTTACAACTAACAGTGTGACTAATTTCAATGGGGAATTAAAATTACATATAAATCATAGTCAAATTAAATATTTAATATTAATATCGAGAAAACTATTATAATAATAATATATGTATACCTAGACACCAAGGTAATTATATAATCGTGTTAACTTTTGATACTGAAATTTAGTTTAAAGTAGGTTACATAATTCATATCACAAAAATTAAATTACTATTATAAGTTTAATGTAAAAAGTTAAGTAAAAATTAACTTTACTTAAACTTTTTACCTATTTTATGTTCATCATTGTTTTTTGGTATATTATATTTTGCAATTTGATATTATATTATAATAATCTGTAACCAGAAAAAATAATTTTAATATGTTCACCTCTTCATCGTGTTTTTATTTTACTAGTATAATAATAATGTAAATTTAAAAGGTAAGCAACTTAAAAAATAAAAAAAATTTTGGATTATTGTTTAAGTGTAGTGTTATACGTGAAAACAAGTGGGGTAAAGAATGACGTGGTGATTAGACGTTGGGTATACTTATTAATACACACGTTACGAATAACGTTTTTGTTTTGTTGTGGTCATGTTACTGGTTATTTGGTAGCTGAAATTCTAAATACTTATACTTGTTGTTTTCTTAAACTTGAGTCAGTATCTGTATAGGTTTTTATTTTTTAACTCTTCGTCAGTATTCATGCAAAATTATATAGTTATTGAACGTAAAGATACGGTGTGAAATGTTAATACGACTACGACAGTAGTACAATAATAAACTATATATTATAGGTATTAGTGTATTACTATACAGTATTACCTACTATACGTGAATGATTAATAATTAGGAGATATACAAAAAATTGTCAGTTAAAAAAATTGTGAAAACCCGGATATAGAAAAGTTGAGACACCCTGTGTACGCATTATTGATGACAATATGGCGCGATCGCGAGAGGGTGAATTCCCGTTTTAATTTGAAGTCAACACGTTCGTTTTGTTATTATAACAATATTATATTATACGATATTGTGACGATAATAACGCGTGTTTTTATTGTTCCAGGTCACGGTTCAGACGGCAGTGGTGATGCGTCCGGCATTACGTCCGAGCCAGTGACATGGCCACATTGTCGTCCGCTTGCTACGTGCGCCAGCAGCCTGGGCGACCTTTGAAAACGCTAAACGTGACGAACGCCATTCTCCGGCAGAACGATAAATCTCCGACTTCGTACAGACCACAATGCACGGGTGAGTGTATTATAACGGTATATAAAATATTCTAAACTGTGGTTAGGTTTTTTAGTTTTATATAATTTGTTTTTTTAACTAGGTTTTGTATGTTTGTTATAATATTTATTATTTGGCGTTTTAGAATTATTTGTTTTCTAACATTTGAATGGAACACTTTTTAGCCACTTTTAAATATTAAAAATTATTAAATCATATTAAATTATATGCATTTTGGCATATATATTTACATAGTTTTAATTCCTTTGAAATCCCTTGAAATAATTAGAAATATCTGATCAAAATATAATGTGTGTGGTAGGTCTCTGAGTCCAAATCTTTTTGAAATTTATAATTTTAATTATATATAATATTAAATTATTAAGTTGTATAAAAGACAAATGATACCTACACGTATACCTTTTAATTACCTTACTAAATATACTACATAATATAATTAATATACTTTAATTAATTGTGTAATAATCAAAGTAATATATAATAATAATTATGGTATATATTAAAATTGTATGATGTAATTTGAAATCAACTCAGTATAAATTTTATCCTATCTCATTTGTTCGATTTGTATGTGATATTATATTTCAAAGACATTTTTATAACTATATTAATGCGCACATATTATATACCAAATAATATATAATACTGTATCCCTTTCACCACAGGTTCGACTGCGGTTGCCACACGATCGGTAAATATTTTAACTTAGATGAATGAAATACATCATAACATCACCGAACGGATTACGTAAATCGCTCAATGAGAGTCGATACAATAACAATCAATATTTTATTTTATTATTATTGTGTGCGTCCACGTAATACCATACACGCAGGATAAATTTTTCATAATATATCCCTATTATAAGTTTTTATAGATATAGTTCAAAAACTGAATTTTATTTTTAGAGATATTTTGAGCCAGATAATTTTATCATGAACATTTTCATAATTTATTAATAGCTTTTTTCTCCTATATAAACTAATATAAAAATGATTGAAATTATTTTCTTAAATTTAAATCTTGTTGATTTTAAATATTTTGTTGTGTATTATAGAAAATAATTGTTTAAACAATTTGAAATATAACCTGATATTTATCATGCAATGTATAAAAAAAGTATAAATACTTGGTACAATTTGTTTTATATATATTTTTAACTACATAATATAAAGGACGTTTTAAATTACGATGATTATTTATTTTGGTTCTATCTTAATTCAAACGAATACATTTATATATCTATTAAATAACTAAATATAATATTTATATATATTAATATAAGACTTAGGATAAGTAATCAGAATTATCTTTTCCCCCAATTAAGTTGTTTATCATTGATTTCAGCTCCCCTAAAAATAACGCAGTTCGAAACCCTATGACCGAATGGCATAGGGACAATGGGACAAGCTATTTGTTTTGCAACTATTTGTACGTAAATAATAATGAAAACAACAAACGCCATTAAATGGAAAATTATAAAACAGAAGATGTTATTAACTATAAAATTCTACATACATGATACGTACTCGGTAGCTAGAAAAATAATTTGAAAATCAATAATAATAATATAATATATTATAAAAAAGCTTTTAATTATTGATTCGACTACTCTGACGATAATTAATTAGAGAAATAAATTAAAGTTATAATATATTATATTATTATCTTATCTCCGATTACAAAATGGTTATTACGCTTACTAATACTTACAATTGGTAGGTATTATAATAAAATTAAATGGGTGTATAATCATTAATAAATTTCGTTTTTAAATTTTTATTTGCCTGTTCCTGTGTAAATATTTGTACAACACTCTATAGATAACGTCTGTGATAACTTCATATTATAGAAAAACCATAAACGGCATCACTGATTAATATTTAATTATTCCACTCACCGACATAGTACAAATAAAAATATAAAAATATAAAAAATATATTAATATAATTATGTTCGTAATAATATATTTAATTAATATTATAAAAACTGTATAAGTGTACCGTTATTACTCTTATCGTTAATCGTTATTACACATAATATAATTATTCGATAACCTTAAAAGACAAGTAACGCCATATGTTATTATAAATCCATTACGACTATTTTTTTTTTTATAGTGCTATAATAAGTAACTGCTTATATACTTAAAGTTACTAAAATAAGATGGATTTATATTTCGAAACATTTCTATGTTATTATTGTTATTACCTATCGGCTATATCGAAATATTTATTTTTAAAACTATTTATCTCTGTTTCAAAACATTTAACGTAAATTTCGTAAAAATTAATATAGGTAGATACTATACCCAGAGTTCGAATGTTTCAAAACAATATTTTATAATAAATAGTTATCTTCGCACATTGAACTCAATAACTTAATTACAATATTATTATCTTATATTTTAAAGAAAAATATACTTTCATTTTATAATGTATAAAAATATTTTATCTACGTATAAAACGGTATCAAACTACAAATAAAATCAATAATCCAGGTGTACTTAACGAAACAAATTATAGTACAATTATTTGCGAAATAATATTTCCAAAAAGTTTTCTGGGTAAAATGCGGGTGGTAACGTTACCTTAAGGTTAATGCAAATTAGTATCAATTATAGTACAATTAATGGTGAAAACCTATTTTTAAAAACTTTACTTGCTGGTGCCAAGGTAACAGACCTGTACAAATATTTATCGTTATCAAAGTATGAATAATTTAAATATCAGGTTGCTTTGTCGTTGTTAACTCGCCTAAATTTATTATCGATTATCTTTACACAATTTTGGTTGTATAGTCAAAAATTCATGTAAACTTTTGACTTTTGGATATAATCTTAATAGATACTTGTATTATATATAATATAATTTATTGTTAAAAAAGTTAAATTATATCTAAAATCAGGAAAATGAAAAAAAATTGTTGAAAATCAAAGAAATTGTAAGAAATAAGATTGCATAAATAATTATGAGTAAAAAAGACAAATATAATGATAACTAATGGTTTCGTTTAAATATACACAATATTAAAAAATAAGTAAATTTATTTATATATTCTTAGATGAATATATATTGATTTTCAAACAATGTTCGATGACGCCGTTACGTACAATGAAATTTATCTATTATTGTATTGTAATATGTTTAAACAAGTACCCAAATATTAAAATAATTTAATTTGGTGGACTATAGTGCAAAAATAGTATAAAACCAAATTTTATTACAAAAACTTCAACCAAAAGCTTCAAAATGACTTGTTTTTCAAATATAGTAACCAAGCTAAACACCAAAACACTCCTACAGATTTATTTAGTTTGTGGTTGATCCATTTTCCATAACATATTTTTATATATTATAAATATGTTATTTTCTAATAAGTAATAATTATAATAATAACTATATAACTATATCGCACATAAGATGTGATGGCTCTGAAAGTTATCGAGAGAATCTCAGTGTGCCGATAAAAAATGCATAAGAAAAATAATAAAAATAGTTGAAAATTTAAATATTTATATTAAATATACATCTATTGTATTTCAAAATAAAATTTGCCAGAAAAATTAAAACAATATTTAGGTAGGTACCTTTAAAAGATAAAATTAAAAAAAGGTAGCCCGAATTTAATTAATCCGAACCTAATAGTAACCGTTTATGTGAAAGTAAAATATTTTTTTTACACATTTTCCTAATTTTAACCGGCATATACACGTATTATATATGTTTGCATTATGATTGATGTAAAAAATAATGTTTCAACAGAATATTTGTTAATTTTTAATATTAATTTCGAATATATTCAGATATTATTTTTACGTATTCACATAAAAATAGTACCGTGTTCGCATTTTATTATTGAAATTCATTCTGACAGGCGTATATTCTAATGCTCGATAGGATACGTAGTCATCCCTTCGATGGTTATTTAATATAATTTATCGTGATAAAACTTTTCCGGTGAAACTCAATCTTTACGTGTCGTCTAGACCCGCGTAAAACCGCAATCGTAGTTTATTCGATAGCAATCGGTTAGCCTTCAATTAACGCGGTATCACTTTCACCGTTGTCGGGACAGAAAATTCGAAAAAAAAAATCACCGTATTATATTATTTATGCGCGAGTGTATAGAACTTCCGAATCAGCTGCCTCGTTTTTTTCCATTTGCTCAGAGGAAGTGCCCGAAATTAAGCGCTCATAGTTTTTGCTTTCCAGTCGAGTGGACCAAAAGACCCGGAATTCACGGTCTATCTAACTCGCAATCGTGTATAATAGTATATATTATAATATAGGAATAATTCGATGTCGACAACACGGGATACTGATATGACTCGTGTCACCGTTTGCAATAGAAACACGAGAACTCGTATATATAATATTTATTTATTGACGGAAAAACTTCATTATAATAAATTAACCTAACCTAACATATGGTTGTATTAAATAAAAAACACTACACAGCACAACACAACATAACACATAAAACAGGAAGGAAGTTGAACGCAGCTGGACATTTTGTATATAACATACGAGATTATATTATAACGTGTGAAGTCCCGCCGCTGTTTGACCATTGATCCGAAAGACCAATAACCATATACAGAGCGATCAAAATATTATATTATAGTAATTTTTTCGTTTTCTTATGCGGTCTTACGAGGGGCAATGTGCAATACGAAAAATATTATAAGCTAAAACTATTTAAAGCTTAAATTTATATTTATCCTGAACGATTTTCCTGGTGTAAACGTTTAGAAATAAAAAAGGAATCCCTAGGTGATTATTTATTTTTGTATAAAATTCAAGTTCTGTAACATGAAATTTTAAACACATTGTATGTTGTTCGCATATTGTTATAAATTTATGATATTTAAAATACAGAGTGATCAATATTTAATTTTAAGGAAAAAAGGCATATCCGTTTTGTTTTTAAATTTTGAAAATAAAAATCTATTGGAATTTTTAACCCAAATTTTATTATATTCGTATTATATTCTCATACTTCATTTTTTTATATTTCAAAGTAATAAAATTGATTAAATATTCAATTTCACTCAGGGATGTATTGGTAAATAATATCTTAAACATACGCCATATTTTTCTCAAAATTACATTAAAAAAGAAAAAAATACTTGAAATGATTATTATAACATTATAATTTTTTTTATTTTTAGTCAAATAAATAGTTTTTATCCTTTATAATTATATTTAATAACTATAAATAAATTATAACTAGAACTCTACACTTTATTAAATAAAAATTTTGTTTGTTTTAAATTTTATTAATTTTAAGTCGTAGAGGTACATAATTCATGAATTAACTATAGAAACATAATAATAATAATAATACATTTATTTTCATTAATAAAATACATTTAATATTAAAATTATCTACATTTATTGTCATTAAATGTACAACAAATTTATAAATTATAAAATATTATGGCTGTATACATACCGTATACTTATAAAATTATTATTTTTATTGCGTAAACGTACTTTTATACAACTATTGTTATGAGTATACGCTCCAATACATCACTGATTTCACTCTGTATCGAAATACTGATTATAAAGGTTGGACCAATGAAGGTTTATAAAAAAGAGATAAGTTAGAAGTTATTATTTTCTAAATTATTTTTAGCTTGAAGTTTATTAGAAATTGTTTTTTCTCATAAATTCATATATTTTTCAACATAGTTTATTATACATATTTTTAATATTTTATATTAATAACAGCCTTTTCAATATATTGAACATATCTGTTTATAAACAAAATTTGTTATTGGAACTTAACATGTGTTTACACTTTTTTTTTTTTATTAGACATTTTAAAAATTTATTTACTTTAAGAATTATTAATTAAACAGTATTTACATTTTACAGTTTTTAAAATAATATAATAAAAATAAAAAATTAATTAATTATATACTGATTTTAAAAATGTATTATTAGGAAGAAAACAAATAGGTATAACCATTGATTATAGAATAAACTATTCTATAATCAATGGTATTACTAAAAAAATAAACTTTAGATATTTTGTTAATATATACATATTATGTACAAAAACAAATGTTCTTCTTTTATAATTATTTTCTTTTGTATTCAATATGTTATACAAAATACATCTTACTTTATTAATATTAATTTTTATTTATTTATATTTTGAACTTGCTTCTAAATAGATTTAAAAAAATATCTAATCTTTATTCTTTTAACCATAATATATTCAATGTACACAGTGGACAAACCTAATGAGATTTTGACGGTAGTTTTAATTTTATGGTTTGTATTTCTAGCAAAACGAAAGAGTGCCGTGGAATTATTACAAGAAACAAAATCCCTTTACGTCAAATCGGAAACCGTGTTAGACAGGAAACAAGAGCTCAGAAGGAGTCTTCGTAGCAGTGGTTCTTCCGACAAGGGTTCATCATCACACGACATCGCTTCCAGCTGTTACCATTATAAAGGTAATATTGTTATATATGCGATGTTACGTTGTAGAAATTCTAAATTATATAATATATTATTTTTTATCAATTTTCGCAATAATAAAAACAAAAATATCCGAAGGACTATTGATTACTTGATTCATGGTTATCTTATTAATGTCAAAATTATATTTTCGAGCTTTAATTAAAATTTTAGTGGCTGGGTGTATTAAATTAATACCTGTTAATTGACGCGATGGAAAATTTCGAAATTTTTTAATGCGATTATTTTTTATGAGAAATGAGTATCTTTTACGTGAAATTAACGTAAGTAATGACAATATTAAAATAATATTACTACAATAGTTTTTTTATCGATAACGTGTTCACAGGTAACTGTTGTAACTGGCCGAGTGGAAGTTTTACTTGTCTACCACCTCCGAAAAGTCCTCGTTTAGTGGCCAGCTGTCAGAGAAAATCCACGGCAGACTCGCAACAATTGCAAAATGATCTCAGACGTCTATTAAATACCGACTCTAAAGAAAATTTGTTTGAAGCCACTTCGGTAAGCTTTTCTCATTATAAATTCAATTTAATTATTTTTAGTAATATTAACGCTTAGATTGAACGTTTTAAATACTTTAAATTTGTAATCAGTGTTGAACATTGCGTACAAATTGATTTATCTAGATAAACGTTTCTCATCGGAACTATATGGCAATGTGATTTTTATCTTGTAAAATTCGATTTATAAAAATATTTTTTCTTTTTTTTTTAAACATTGATATATGAGTTAGAAGGTAAGTAAATAAATAGAGTATTAAATTTAAACTACTTTTAAATACTTAAAAATAACACAACATTTTTATAAATTTATATAAATGCAGGAATATTCATTTTTGATTATAATAAATTGAAAAACAAATCTATATTACAACATTTATTTTATTATAATTACACAACATTATACAAATTTATTCAACTGCCTACATCTTATCTATTGGAGTCTGAAGAATTTACGGCTTATCCCCTTAAAAATTATCCAGAATTTATTTAAAAAAGTCAAAATTATTTTTAAAAAAATGTATAAACATCACAACTTATTAGCCCTCTAATAAAAATATTATCTTGTAAATTTCGGTATATTATACCGTAATAATATCTATTCATTTCTTGTTAGGGCCACCTTCAAACTCTTATTGTCGATTTATAATCCTTAATATTTTTCGTATGTAATGTCTACATTGTCCTCATTTTCGAAATATCATAAAAATATGCCATCGTGTAGGTGTTTTTGGACGGGCTAGATGACGTGATCGTACCGCCACCGATACAGTATCGTCGATCTGTATCTCACGGCCAACAGCAATACCAAAATGAGAACGAAAATCAGCCGTGTACTTGTGGATCGTCTGCTGCTTGCCACAAGTCTTTACCAGATCTCACAGACATCGCGACAGAGACCGCGGAAACGACTGTGACATCCGCTGTCGCGGTAGCGACTGACTCGATCCATCACCGTTATCGCCATGCCGAGTCACCGGGATCCATGGCCGGAGACGAAGGTGGTGATGTTTGTGACGGTGATGACGATATATTCGAAACGTTCTGTGACATTCCGTCTCCTCGGGGGTAAGTATTCGTCGTAATAATTTTACCTATAATATTACCATGGGTATATTATATGTGAGTGTTAATATATTATGGTGAGACTTAACCTTCCAGTATAATAATAATAATAGCTCCCTTAAAATTTATCAGGTATTATGTTTATTTGTACTATATTGTTGATATACATAAACAATAATACTCATTAAAAATTGAGTGGGGCTAGAACCCTCTCTCAATCATAATTAATTAGCAAAAAATATTATGTTATCTACACATCTATTGGGCAATCAGAAAGTATTACGTATGTTATAAAAATTATGGAAAACGTATAATTTGAAATTCTGATCATTTCGAATTCGAAAATGTATTAAATGAATAAAATATAGATGATTTTTTTTATAATTTAACCCGTCATTATTTTCCATTTTACATCCTTCTCACCACAGTCCATTATTTTTACAACTCTTCCTTAATTCGTCTCCGATGTACAGCAAACGTCAAATGTTATTTTCTTTGAAATGCTATCATGTAAAATCTATTGTGCTATCTTATGTTAACTTGGGCTATGCCTGTACATTATTAAATACATAAATAAATAATTTTATTTAAGTGAAATTCTTAACTCAAAATTATCGATGTGCTTTTATTATGTGATACTTAATATTAAAATTTAGACTAAATTAAAATGTCAATGTAAATATAATAGCATAGTAATAAATATCGTTAAAAGTAGTACGAACAATGCTTTGCCAAATAATTTAGACAAATTATACCCGTGAAGCAAACATTTGACTTACATAAAGTAGAAACTGGAAAGTACATAATATCTATATAACATAGTCATATAAAAATAGTTTAATTTAAACTTTGACGTTAAATTTAACTATACCTATATATTTCATTTGTAGAGTTAATTAATTTGTTTTCAACTAACATTTGTTATATGTTTATAAATTAAGAGTTTATATGTCGATTTAGTTTTAATTATTACAATTAAAATTATTTATTTTCAAATATTTATTATGTTAATTAATTATATAAAATATATATTAATAATAAATAATTATATATCGTATTATTTCAATAAATATTTGTTATTAATAGTTTCTATTAGAGTATTACCAAACAATGCATTTTTTAAGCGTTTGTTCAATTATAATAAAATAAATATTTGTTTTGTAATCGATTAATTTATATAGGCAATAATTACTATAATATTATATAAGTATAATAAATCGAATATAATAGTTTTTACAGGGATGAATATTATATAAAAACAAGCCTCTCTATCACTTCTTTTTAAAAACCGGTATACGAATATGCCCCTCCAAAAAATTATTAATTATACATAATTTTACTATATATATATATATATATAACTATACAAATTCTTTTAACCATCTCAAACATAAAACATATTGCGTATAAAGAAAAGAGATAAAAGAGGTAAAGAAATTTAAAGTGATAAATAATGTTTAAATTTTCTATACATTATTGTTGATAATTTTACTCGAATTATTAATAAATTAATGAATTAAAAAAATCAGGTATCATAATACCTGAACTCTACAGACGCCATGAAATATTATTTCACCCCACAGCCCTCCCACCCCTGAGACCGGCTCTGTTACCAATAACAGTTGGTAAAAATAATTTTATTATTATAACGTAAAACACTCTCAAGTATTATTTAGAATATATTACATTAATTTTTAAATTGGCGTTTAACAAACGGATAACCGAATTTTTACTTTTGAAAAGTACTATAATAATATTAAAATATTGACATATTCGTGCAGCTCAATATGCATATTATAATGTACGAATAAACAACCTGTTAAATAATATTATAATTAATAATACTGTGTTTAACGAGTTAACTATGTTAAGTTAATTTTTACTTGTTAACTTCACATTTAACTTTCAAATTAATAATTACTTTATTTTAGTAACATTACCTAGTAAGTACATAAAATGTATAGCTTTTATTAGCACGATTTTAGTCGATTTTAAAAGCATATTATAATTGGCTTTAGAAATGTTTTTTATATTGTTGAGTTCTAAGTCAAAATCAGGATATTAAATACGCGTTTTTCTAACCTATAGGTTAGAACCATCTTCCTTGTAATGACGAGTATAGTGTATTTTTTGAGAAATATTTGGTTAGGTTTGGTTACATTTTCAATGGTTGCAAATTATGAATTTATTTTTAGATACACGCAGTGCCTTTATAGATACTATTGTAATTATTGTAATGTTTTTCATCGTATTTTTATTTTTCTGCCACAGATTTGGAAACAAGTTCAGACCTGGCGAAACGGAGTCGTCGGCGGTCGTATCCTCTTTCCCGGATTCATTGAGCTTAACCAGTTACAAAACGGATGCCAGATGGCAACAGTCTGTAAGACATATATTTTATTTGTTTTTTGTTATACACAGTGTGATGAAAATTTTATGTTACAACAATCCTGCAGTTTTAGCGCAAAAACTAGATTTTATTTTTATAATGAAACCCCAAAATAATTTCCTCTAAAAGAGAGTTTAAAAATATTAAACCGCTAATTTGAATATACATTTTTAACTAATTTTAAAATTATATTTTAATGGAACAAATTTTTTTAGTATAATGTTGTAATCACTCTGTATACGTTATTCATGATTATTTTTACTATAATAATATTATTTCATTCACATATTGTATATGTGCAGCGAACAATTACTATATTTGTATCCGTACTCGGAATCACTAACCTTATGTCATATTACTGGTTTAGATTATTATCCTTTTTTATTATTATTAATATTCTCATTTCAATTTCTTTCGATAAAAAAAAATATATATTATAAAATATTGCACACGTGTATCGCATCCGCTCTGGTTTTTTATATTTTCTGTATCCTATTCGCACGAGTTCAAAAAACGCATTCAGATACGATATATAATTATATAATATAATTCATCTGTATAAAAATCACATGTTTTCAAACAATTATTTATGCAATTACGACGTTTTTTTTTTATTAAATTAATATATTACATTTTTACTTCACTGAATCACTCGTCATGGAATAATTATTAAATTCTATGTTTTCTGTTTAATTTCACTTTTTGATTAATTCGACGTCGTACAAATGTTTTATAAAAATAATTTCAATTTTTTAATAATTTAATTTGAAAATCGCAATATTGTAAGTTTTGGAATTTTTTTATACTATACGTAATTTTTATAATATACGTACATTTATACTATACGTATAATATACGTAATCGTATAGACAATAAAGTTTTGTAGTATACATATAATTACTTTTTATTCGATATTATCAATAAACAATTACTTTTTGTCAAATGTCACTTTTTATTACTAGTTTTATTTAATTCGAAATGTCAAAATTCATGTAGTAATAGAAAACAGCGTTTGAAACCTATAAAGTTTTCGGCTTAAAATTGTTATTTTTTCAAGATGGACGATAGAAACTTAAAGTAAAAACATAAATTTTACGTGTAAAATGACCACCATATATACTACGTCAAATATATAAAATATTTATGTGGATATTTTTAGTTTTTTCTCATTTATCTTGGATATTACACTCTTGGGATTTGTCTCGTATATGTTTTGACCGTCATAAATATTAAAATTATATTATTCTATAATTCTGCCAATAAGATTACATTATTTTTTTCATATAATATATATTTATCTCTAAAATTCATTTCGTACAATTCAGCATGCATTGTATAATACATAGGATGATTAATATTTTATGTTACAGCATTTTCTCATTTAATGGAATAAATAGAGAAAAATACATAAGATGTAAAAGTTTTGATTTAATACATGGTCTAAAACTATTTGAAAGTTTAATAGTTTTAAACACCATTTCGGGGGAATTTTTGAGGGTTATCATTTGAAAATATTTAGAAATCTCTAATTTTTATATCGAAAATTATACGAAAATAATATTATTAATAATATATCATTTTTTATCATTTTACTGATTGGTCAAAATAAAAAAATCTAATTTATTCATACACATATTGTGTTTTCCACTATCATTATTTTTTTGCACGTTTCTGGATTTTTAAAAATAAAAATTTAATACTAGAAAATATTATATTAATTACAAATTAGGTAAAGATTATGAATAGCTTAGCTAATAGTTTTCTATGAGACTCTAGAAGTCTAGAATCTAGAGTTTAGATACTCTCTATGTAATATTTTATATAATATAATAGGTAATATGATGATAAAACATAATTAATTTCGGCAATTTCGCTCAAACTGATCATAGTCTTTTATGTAATTGGATTTGCTAATCGGCATCGGTTACGGATTTTTTTTCGTTTTAAATAATATAATTTAATATTAAACTATTGTTTTAAAACTGAATATTTATTCATGCCATATTTTCATACATATTAAGAGTAGGCTTTTAATTTGGCCTTTAGGGCATAAAATTATCTTCCTAATAATAATAATAATAACAATATCATTAACAATTACTAATAAGGATAAAAATCGGTAAAAAAATTGCAGACGAGTAAAACACAATCGCGTTTATCTAATTGAGGCATAAGTCGACACTAAACAATTCCGCGTTAACCAGAAACGATTACCGTGAAATTGTGTTGCAGTCGCGGGTTCAAGGACTTTCTAACTGGATTCGTTAACATATATATATATATATATATATATATATATACGTACATATTGTGGTACCTACAATGCACAATGTTTGTTTTGAATTTCTTACACAATTCGGATATTCATAAAGTCCACAAAAATATTTCGTAGATACAATCTATACCCTATACGCATAATTATGTACAAGATGACCCACGAGGATTATTTCGTCAGTATATACAGATATTACGTACAGAATAAAAAATTGTTTATGTTTATTAATACACAAAATAATTTTATAAAAATGTCTTTATTATAAAAGTATAAAGTAGCAAACATTTTTCCCTAAATAGGTAGCTACTGCAAACTTTTAAACTTTTTTAAATTTTAAATATAATATTCTACTATATTTGCTTTAATATCTATACTTTATTCTGTTTCATATTATACAATAATGATTTACCTACATAAGCTTTTTACAGAAAATTGAAAATATTCCTAAAATCATTATTTTTTTTATAGAAATAAAGACACTCGATTGATAAAAAAAAACCCTTTTTTAATTGACCATTTTATTATTATTATTTTTTTTTTTAATGGATTTTTAAATTTTATAAAATTACAATAAAATATATTTCAAAGTTATATATTCGGTACTGAGTGTGAATATCCGAGTATACTTAGTCATCGTGTTATATCTTATTATTGGACAAAAGTACAATAATATAATGCGCGTGTTCGTACATAATATGAATCATTTATAAAGTGAAAAGCAGTAAATCCCACAACCATAAGGCGTAAAATAACATTCGAAAATTAAATTTATTAATTTATTGCTTTATTTTTAATTTATTTATTTATGGAGAATAATTTTATTATATATTTGTGTTATGTAAGTTGTTGCATTGGTGGGACATTTATAGAGAGTGTTCCGCAGAAATCTGATAAATTTAATAACAAATAAAAAAAAATTATAATTTTCATAGGCTTCAAAATGTTGTAGAAAATGATAACTAATATTTAATAAACATTACAAACGTCAAACTTTAAAAAATAAAATTCCAACATATTATGGTTAATTATTGTATTGATAAAAATAATTTTAATTTTAGTTTTAAAAAAGTATAGCAGAATAATGTTCCATTTGTAACATAAGATTTATATATTTTGATCTTATGTATTTTCAAGACTAATTTATTGTTTGATAAAATAATCGAATTATTTATTTAATTACGTATTTTATTAAAAATAATTGAATACTGTTTAGTAATTTTTAAATATTTTCATTACTGCGTCTAATATTTCTTACTAGTTTAGGTTGACCTATTATTGTATTTTGTTAAATATTTATTATTAAAAATCAATATATTAAATGCCTTACGTTCCAATGAAATAATCGTTAACGACCATACCACGTTGAATACACCAGTTCTTGTCCGATCACTGAAGTTAAGCAACGTCGGGCGTAGTTAGTACTTACTTGGATGGGTGACCGCGCTTGGGAACACTACGTGCCGTTGGCTTTTTTTTTCATCAATTTTTTTCAAATACTTTTTTTTATCATGTTCAAAAAACTATTTTATAAGTTCGATCGTATATTAGATATTTTGTAAAAAAAATTAATTAAAATATAATTAGACTTCGATAAAATATTCAGACTGATAAACCAAAATTTGCAGGAAATATAAACATTTTTGGAAAAATTTCTATACTTAGCCAAAAAATTAACCAATTCGTTCCAAAATTTTACCACACTTGTAAATTACCTATGTAAGGACTCAAAAAAGTCCTTAAGATCAAAACTCAAATAGTTATCACGAAATAAAAGAAAATTTTAAATAACAGACCGTAATTTTGCCGATTTTTTGCCATGTTTTGGTAGTTTTTCTTCTCCCAATGAAAAACTTTTGACAAATTCGAAAAATATGAGCTAAATAAAGTACTAACTAGATGCAATTTGCTACCGAAAGCATACCTTACTGTGGTAATCGGACCATTGTTTCTACCCAAAAAAGTATCTTCAAACTTAAAAAAAAACTTTGTAAAACCAATAGATTCCTTGCTTCGCTCAGAATCAAATATATATATTAATATAAAATAACTGTAGAGTAGGTTACTATAATAGTTATATAATTATATTGTTCGAAAAAACTTTAAAATATTGAACAGAATAAAAGTTAATGAATTTGTCAGTTTGTACGAAACATCCTGTATAAACAATATATCATATTTAATGTACCTAGGGTACATTTATGCGCATTTCGTTTAAGCATTTTTAAGTTAAATTTTGTTTTGTTTTAATTTAAAGTTTTTGTAGTTTTTTAATTATTATTATTTTTCTTTAAATTTAGAATAATTTAAAACAAATTCAATGAATAAAAGTTATTAATTATTTTGTTTTTTGTTCTAATTAAACCAAATAAATAAATTACTCCTATTATAAAGGAAATTAGTCTTAAAATCCTAATATAAACATTTGTATCATTACACATTTTTAATTACTTCAAATTTATTTATTGTCATGCGCATTTTAATAATAATTATAAATTAATGTAGTTATTGTAGTTAAATATTACTGTCGATAATAACTCAATATACGAAAATCAAGGGTCTTCATCTTAAAAATTCTCATACCAAGAATTTAGAAAAGAATCAATAAAAAAAAAAAAATGTTTTTTGCCCATTAATCCACCTTTCCTGAAATTTCTTGAGATTAAAAATCATATTATTTTATATAAACTGTGTATAGATACAAATAATAACGTATCGATATTAATTTATAATTAATTCATCATAACTAATATTATGATAGCTCGCATCTGACTCTTTTTGAGATTAATTTTTTTGGACATAAATGTATTGAGAAAAAGGTTTTTGTAAATTCTCTCTGAAACATAAATCAATACGTAAATAAACATTTCAAAAGAAGTTTTTTTTCTGTGAAAAAATCGTAACTATATTGTTAGACGCTCTTTGTTCAAACAAACAACAGTATTTTTGTTTGATACACATTTGGTAAACAAATATATAACTTTTTAAAGTTGTTATGCCATAAAATTTCACTTGCGGTCGTAATACGTGTAGTTTATAAATAAAATATTATTATAGCTTATAGGTACTTAATGTAATGTGTGTGTAGTACATAGTACATATGGATGTTTCGCAAAATAAAACAATTCATCAAGATATTATAGTTTTTGGGTAACGATATCGATATTTTGCATATTTATAGTAATTTTTTTTAATATCTAAGCATAATTTGTATTAATATAAATGTTTTTTTTTTAATTATCTTGGGACATAAGATCTGACTTCTTTTTAATTAATCATTGCCAATAACGACGATTTAATATATTTTGTTACCTACATATATAAATAGGAATATAACCTAATTATATTATATTATGTTCAATTTATTTGTCTTATTTCATCTTTTATTATAAATTCCCAAACAGAAAGAATGAAATGTATAATTATTATTAAACATTAAATTAATAAAAAAATTAAATTAAAATCATTTCTCACGTATTTTATTTTAATATTTCGAAATCGAATTCGAATTGTATGAATTAACGAGATAAATCAGAAGAATAAAAATTATATTTAAAATACCTATAATCGTTCGCCAATACTATATTTATTAATAATATAATTAATATTATACTTTAAAGTACTACTTTAGTGTTAAAAATATTTCAATTATAATATACCTATATGAAAACAGGCTCACGGAGAGACCGGTAGTTCGATCGAAGAAGAAAATGACGGTTGTGGCAACGTTTCGCCGCGTTCGTCCGGTTCACCGGTCAAGTCCACCGTGTCACATGGCCAGCGGCGTCCGCGGGCCATTACGACGGCTTGCAGTAGTGAGCGAATTATCGTGCCGCCGCCGCCACTGCCACCAAAAGTGGCCGTTCGACGACACCAATTGCCGGAGACAACTGCGGAAGCGACCGACGAGTTCCGTGGCCGGCCGATACTTCGGAGCAAGTCGGACGTAGGCAACAGGGCTCCAAACTTATTGAGTCTGTTACCGGCCGCAGCCTCGACGGCGGTAACCGAAGACCGTCATGAATACGATCCCGAACAGTTGGAAAACTTTTTCGGTCACCTAGGGCTGGATCCTGAGGAGTACGAGTGAGTACTTTACATATGTATTATTACATAACATGTATAAGCATGAACTTTTAAATTTTAACACATTTATAAATATAACTTAAAATATGAATACATTTTTCGTTTGATTTTCAAATCAATTCACAATTTCTCATATGCTATTTTTTCACAACATTGTATCTTTACTATTTTTCGATAGAACCATATTTCGAAGAAATATTCTAATTTCCTTTTCTATTTGTCTATGCGTATTTCTTACATAGGTAAATCTATAGTGTCATGCTATTAGTTATTATTGAAAGTGAATAATAGGTGATTTGGAAACTTTTTTCCCTTGTACTACAGCCACTACAGGTATCGCGAATTATATGTTTTAATTTTCAATTTCGCAAGTTATATTAATGTTTTTTTTTTTATCTTTAAGAGTCTCTAAGGTACATCATCTACTTATATATAATACACTACACGCATATAGTTATTTATTTATTTTTAAATTTAACGAATAATAAACGCTGATATTCCGTAGAAAATTATAATATCCGGAACTATTTTAACTATGCGACCCAGCCTTTAAATACGAAAACGTACCCATATCCGGAAAAATTACGAAGCGTATGAGTATACTACCGTATTATTATGTTGCTATAAAGATAATCGACGGGTAATGTCGAAAACAACGAAAGAAAAATTCGGCGAGTTGAAAAAAAACGATAATACGAGTATGTCCTTGTATGTCGACAACGAAAACGATGTCCTAATTATTTACATATAGGATTATTACAAAGGCCTGTATAATAACACTTATTGTTAAAAACTTAAACATGGCATATAGTTTGTACCCCGTATATTAATTATTGTAGGTATAAATAAAAAGTTTAATCGAAAGTTTTAAAAACGCGATAACATGATTTAATCTCAAAAATAACTATTATTGTATATTATAAATTTTGAATTTTTATTTCACTTAAAGATAAATTTTCATATAAATTCCGATTTAGAGGATTATTACAATATTTTTTTTTTACCTTTGACATAATATAATATGATTAATTTACTGTTATTCATTATAGAATTATCAATTTGTAATATATGTATATTATATAATTATCAATAGTATATACGCGTATCCGACTGTATGTTCTTTTTTTAAATCAAAAATATATTTAAAGTATTTATTTTTTTTACTAATTAAACTGTATCATTTTAATTTCACTAATTAATTTTTTTCCCTAGAATATTGTTCTTTAAAAATATATTTCACATAAATACAGGTATAATTATTATACGACTGCGTATATTTCAAAGAGTAATAGTAATAATATAATAATATAATAGTAATAACACCGCGTGACTGTGAACAAATCGACGGGAAAATAGGTGTGGTACTTTTTGGCGATTATTTTACGATTATAATAACGCCGAAAGGGAGAAAAATAATTAAATCTAATTGTTATACTTGCCTACATATTTTTATATTTTTACTAGGCAATTAGTATTAATTTTTTCCAAACATTTTTTATGAACTTTTTGAAACTTGATCGGAAATTATTTCATTTGCACCGAAAATAGGAAAAACAATTTTAAACCTACAACATCTTATATTCTTATGTAACGCATATTTTCCATATTTTTTTTGCCAATTAGAAAATCACCAAGATTATTACTTTATCGATTATTGTAGGTAATTTGTGTACGCTTTTACCACGTCTTGCATAATTTCAGTCATCGCTTCGGTGGAAATCGATTGTTTAAATGGAAAACACAATAATTAATGTCTATATAAAAACTATTTAAATGGTAAATAATATTACGCTAGAATATTAACTGCAGGATTTTTAACTTTCAGTTATACAGTGTGATCGCGTTATTTTGTTTTGCAATAGTAAAATTCTATACATTTTGAATAATAACCATAAAACAACGAAAAATAATTCGTCAAAAATGATGCGATACACTATCACGTTTTATTAATAGGTAACATTTTAATTTTTAATCCAGTTTGACATTTTATTTATACGTTTTTTTTTACGTTATTTATTTTTTCATTAAATGCGAACACTATCCAAGTTCCTAGTGTCCTTCTAGACTCTAGTTACAATAATATTATATGGGCTCATATTATGTATTTATTAAGTACGTACTTTTCGTTAAGTTTTTCACTTAGAACGCAATATTCTCATCATGATCATCACATTTCGCTGAAGTCGAACGCGCGTAAATCTGAAAGCGACACACTTATAAATTACTTCACACACAAAACAATTTTCTCGGCGCTATATCTATTTATTTTAATATCATATTCAGATGGTAAAGCAAATTTAATTGGCACGCTTTAATAGTTTTGAATTTTTAATGCGCGTTTGATATATGTATATGTGTGCACTGTGCATGTTCTCGTAGTACTTAATTTTCAAATGTTTATGCGTAGACACAGACAATAACCGATTCGCGCAGGCTTTTAGTCAAGATTAGTGTTGAAAATGTTCTAGTATATTATTTGTCGGGGAAACATAAAATATATATTTCGATAGACATTCGAGATTCACTCGCTGTAGGTTAAAAATGAAAAAAGCGTTAGTTTAGGTTAGGTTAGATTAGGTTTTAGGGAGTTCCCTGAAGGTGTTGGTTAATTTAGCCAAATGGAACCTATTGGAATGTGGAAATGTAAAAATTTTTCTCCTAGAGCATGAGTCTGTCGATAGAAAGTAATGAAAAAAAGGAACATAAAATCGATTTATACCCCTAGCAAAATGTCAAGAATGAAAATAAAAATTAATATCCCCGGTAAGCTTAAATATATCTATTGATGACCTGTTTATAATGGGATTTATATTGTGATCATTTTTTATAGGCATTACTTGAACATTTGTAAAACACGCACTCTCATAAATTAAAAAAAACGTTCAAAACGTCGAAATTTGAAATTATTATACAAATAAATAAATAAAATACCGATCTATTGATAAAAACAACAAGATATATTTAGGAAAAATAACAATGAATTCGATCCTGGTCACTTCCACACAAAAATTGTGTGAATCCATATATAAAATATAAATAAATGTTTAAGATTTGAATGAATCGATTTTTTTTTTTAATAACCTTTTAATTAATCCTTAGAAATTAGAAATAATCGAGAAAAACAGTTTCAGTTTCGATTAACATTATTCTTACAACTGAATATAAGTGATTTTTTAATTTTTTTGAAACCAACATCGTGGTTCCATTATCGTAGTATACGTATTATTGTCTCATATAGGACATAATATACAATTTAAATGAAATATGTCATTTTACAAAAGTTTTCAATGATATTTTCATTAAATTTATAACACAAAATTCTGTATTACTCTGTACATCGTACATTGTTCACCTATGTTTTATAACTCAATTTAATACCATTTACTATATAAACACGACGTTCCGTTTGTAAATCTCTTAGAAAATATATATATATATATATTTTCTTTTAATATTCTCGTTAAGTATTGATTTGTTTTTCTTTAATGTGCAACAAAATATACATATATAAACTCTATTTATGTTTTGTATACAATTTAAAGTTTGATCATGTTAACTAATTTTTTTAACTCAATAAACTTAGTAAAATAAAAATAAAGTTACTTGACTTAGTTAAAAAGTTAATTTATTATATAATTTATTTTAAACCCTGCACATTATTTGTATACGACATCCCAAAATATGGTTTGGTATGGTTGGTGTAGTTTGGTTTGATTTGGATACGTTTATTATTTACAATTTTAGATCTTATTTTAGATTTTATTTACAATCTTGATTTCTTCACTGAATTTTTAGAATAGGATTGAACATTTAGGTATTAATTATTTCGTATCGTATGAAAATTATAATATTTATTTTTCTCTTTTCATTAAATTTACATTAGATACAATAATTAATATTGTATACCAAACTGCTTTAAAATTAAATTCTTGTTGTGAATATTTTGTATGTTTTATTGCAAGTCCTTTGATACACTTTACTAAGCTGTAAGCTATTCATGATATTTAAATCGCCGTTATCAAGGTGGATATATATTAGACCTATATAAACATCGATTGTTATCTAAAGACATTTTATATGTAATCTATACCTACGCGTTAAAAAAAATAATAATAAATTAATAAATAATAATAATATAAAACTCGTCACATATTTTACATGACTGTAAGAAACCAATAATGCCAAGGTTACAAAAACATTCGATAAAAATTATTACTATTATTATTGTTGTTATTGTTATTGGATAGTTTTATTCTTTTTAAAACACGACTGTATGAAATCGCGTTATAACTTTTACCGTTCGTTTTAAATTATGGTTTCCAAAATATATATTTAAATCGTATTTAAAATATTAAAACGTATGTTTATTTTCATTCTTCAATTATATTAATATGAACTCGTATAAAATATTTATAAAAAAAACAATGATGTACCATTGGAGAGGGGGCGATGGGAGAATATTTGTTTTTTAATATAAATATAATATGTGATGTATTATTTACTTAAATATTATGGATTTAAAATGTATTTTGCCCCTTCTCCCAATAAGAACTGTCAAGGTATGCTACTGTAAAAAACTAGCAGTATATACATTCCAAAATGAAAATATGTAACCTTTTCGTGCATTATACAGTAGTAGTAATATTTTTTTAATATTTGCATAATAGTATAATAATACCACACTAGTTTTAAAAATATATAGGATATTAAAATATATGAGTGAAGCTGTGGTATTTGAAAATATGTATTTATGCTTTCGATATTTTGTCGCAATTCAACTGCTATTATATTTTTCTATCAAAACTAATTTCAAAGTAAACTTTCAAAACGTTACATCTAAGTCAGTAACACGCATAAAGAGGTTAGACTATCAAACCTTTTGTTTTTCGTTGGATATACTGTATAAATATAAAGAAGAAATAACAATAAATCAAGCACGTTCAACATGTACATTTATATATCGTTCTTCTTGTCATGACCGTGCGTAGTTCCATTAATTTTCGTCGAGATATTTCACTTTTTTTTTACTCAAAATATTATCTTTTATTGCCGTTATATTGTTTCCTTCCGATAGTTCCCCACTCGAAAGTCAATACACTACGCGATGAATTGTGTTTCGGACGATTTATAAAAATATATACTCTTTTGATTTATTAACATTAGTTAAAGGTATGACGAACAAAATCATTTTTTTTTTTTTTTTTTGCTGTAAAAATCACTCATATAAAACAATATTAAATCAAATATAGCGTACTAATAAAATGCATTTATTTAATTAATTGACTATGGTTAAAAATCGATTAAATAAATAATATTAGTAAGTCAATAATATGAGTTTTTAATTTCGGAGATATTAATAATGCTCAATATTACCTTTTGAAGTTAAATCTCTAGCATCAAAAAAACTATAAATATTAATAATATAAATATCGTTAAATGTTGGTATAAAATGTATGCCTTAATTATTGAGCTGTATTTAGACTTTTGCCACCCCTCCTCAAAAAATCGAACCCATATTTTTTTAAGTATAACAGAAATAGTTAAACAGAATAAAAATGTACCTTTACTTCTATTCAAATATAGGTAGAAATATCCACATAATAAAATCATAAAATGCACAAACAATTTACGAAATATAAAAAATATTATATTTAAAACCATCAATATTTTTTTTTATAATTTAATGTCAACTAATGACACCATAGCTGCCATAGTTCTACATAAAAAAAATATGTATCTCGTATATTAGATGAAATTTGCTGATCTAGTGAAAATTTGCCACCCTTTCAAAAATGTCCGCTAGGGGCAATACGAGACTGTCCCCCCCTAAATACGGCCCTGCTTAATACCAATTTAAATTTATAATTAGAATTGACGAATTTATTTGAAATATGTTTTTGCATAATATATTATTGACTTTATAATATACTAAAGTATATTATTATAAAATCAATGCATATACTTATGAAATAGCTTCCATGCATATAGGTTTTCTAAGCAAAGAAAAATACTCAAAACCTTATAATAATAATTATTATTTTATATAATTACTTAATTTTATCTAAACGTGTAAAACAATAACACTTGCATAATAGATGAGAAATCGCAATAATGTTTTTCTGTTTAAAACATACGAGTAGCAGCTAGAAGTCGTCCCAAGCGCGATTATCTGCGTCAACATCGCGCGTATTTAATAATATGCGTGCTAAACAGTTTGTAAAACTTTAAAACGTTGTATATACTATACGTACGTACTGCTGTTAACCGCAAATCCATTTTACTTTGACGTTATTTACCCGTTAAACTATCGTTTTTAAAAACGCCTATACAATATATTTATACACGTACTGAGTACGTGCATTCAGGGTGATAAGTGTTTCCGGTTTCGAGTATGTGTAAAAATAATGGAGATACATCGAAAAAGTACGCGATATCCACTATTATCTCAACATTTAATTATAATCGCCCTGTTTACCTTATGCTACTAAGAACTCTCGATGGATGTTATTTATATATATATAATATTATATTATATTGTATTTACGTCATAACGTTTCGTAATAGATTATCGTCGTTGCAGATGACGCTTGTTTCCAATTATTATCGATTTACGATATACTCGTCTGTGTAAATAATAAATAAAGGTACCTAAAAGCCTATAAAATTATACACTATTTATATTTGTACATATTGATAAGTGGGTAATGACAATTTAAAAAAAGTCCAAATTTCATGTTGAAAAAAATAAAATAAAAATACATTTTGTGGGTGTCGTTTTGTCTTCTACTTTACTTCATATAGTTTTGACGGAAAGTGCAATTTTAAATAATGCATCAAACATATCACATAATATTTAGATTATATGGAACCTATAATAATAATATCAATCATGTAAAAAGATAATATAAAATATACCGTCGTGAATATTAGGAGTTAATAAATTAATTTCTGGTCTTTGTACTCCAAGGCAGTTTTTAACTTATTTTATATTTTTAAAAACTACTCGTACATAATAAAAATATGTATTTTCCGTTGGTTATTCATGTAGTTATAGTATTTTTTAGACAATAAAGCAATACAATACAGTAGTATGCTTAATCGATGACTTTTCGACCAAAACTTGTAAAATTTTAAACATACCACTGATTTTCTTTAACAATTTCACCTCGAAATTAACGCCCAAATATGCGGAAATAAATATTGTATTTCAATGTTTTGCTTATATAATAGGTACGTCGTAAGAAACGGAAGAAAAACACGCGAAAGTCATATTAATAAATCGTAAATTCGTAACTCTATATAGATGATGAATATAATAATAATAATAACAGTTTGATTTTATATTAAATGTAAATCACGACCTGGCAGACATAATTCGAACCAGTTTGCAATTACTGTGCCAGCTTGCAATTGAGAAGAATGAAATTTTAATCGAAAAAACATAATCTGGCACGGTGCTTCTCCTCGATTAGAGATTTGAGATAGGCAATTTTGTATTATGCCATTACAATATTTTGTATACTAGATGAAAACATATAATTATCGCTACCTACGTACAGGTGTGGATAAATCGTTTTCGGTAAAGATCGATAATAAAACTACCTATATGTTTACATTTTGATAAAATTATTATTATTTAAGATTGTGTGCGTAGTTGAATTTGTAGATTTAATCCGATTGTCGTAATTACCATAGTTTAATTTGAGTTTGAATATTGAAATATCGTAACTCTTTTCGTTTTCAAATATAATTTCGGGTATTAATATTGTAAGCAACATACGTGGGACTTTAACAGATAGATTTGGTGGTAGATATCACAATACATTTTGAATATTTTAACAATTTAACATAGAAATATCATCATCACTTTTAGTAGAAGACCTGCTAAAACCGCTTATAAGTTATACGTTTAAGTAGGTACTTACGTTGTACTCGCATAAAATTGCATAACATGTCGACAGTTAATATAGTTATTACTTAATTAATATTATTGTTCAATTTTTTTTCTAGATCGATCATGAAAAACGGTTCGGAGACGGGCTGCTCCTCTGAAGTGTGTTTCGGCGACTCAAACAGTTCGGTGGGTTCGGTGAGCGGCGGCAGTAACGGTAACTACAATAACAATAGCCACAACAACGCCCACGGACATTGCGGCAGTGGTGGAGCGAACGGCTCCGTTGGTGCGGTTGCGTGCGCCGGTAAGTCCGGCGGCAGTTCTTCGTCGTCCGAACACCCATCCATCGTCGAACGGAACGCCAGAATCATCAAATGGTTGTGGAACTGCCGTAGGACGAACTTGCTGCAGACACCGTTGACGCCGTCGTCGACGTAATCCACCGTGTGGCAGCAGACCAGTGTTTTTCTATTTAGAAAAACCATAGGTTAGGTCGGGCGTAACCAAGGTTCAGCTCGACCTCACAAATTGTCATTTTAAAACCTAAAACCAAATATTTCATAAATTCTATTTTTCATAATTTCAAATATATTTATGTAGGTATTACAATATCTACTTTTAAATTATTAAATTATATCAATATCTATATTATATTATAATTATTATAATCGTTTCTATAATATTTCAGTATTGGTTTAACATAGAATTTATAAAAACGTGTTTCAATGTATTAAAAGCGCTCAGTGATAATATATTATATCTTTTATTTCGTTTCAATTTAAAAAATATATAGAACATTATTTCAATTCTTCGATGTTAGACGTGATGCTACAAAAAAGTTATTTTACAAATTTATTATAAATGCACAAAAAATCAAATCCTAATTACTTATTCCCTTGGAATTTGCCTCGACATTGTTCTAAATTGTATAATTTGTAGTTTTACGCTAGCAAAAACGCAAAGGATGTTAAATGCATTTGACGTTTGATTTATAAACATAATAATTCTAAGTTTGTTATGAATTATAATAATTATTAACAACGTACAAACCAAAATATTATTGTTAACATGTGTGTTAATTTAATGTTAATTAAGTATGTAATACAATTGTATTTATTAACATTTTAATAACGTGATAATAGAAAGAGAGGACTAAGAAACCCAAGTTTAACAAAGTACTTCCGTATTACATTATATAGTTATATAATGTATATAATAACTTATTGACAATACATTTATATATAAATTGATTTTTAATTTAAATGTTATATTTTATTAATTTATTTTAGATAAATAATAAAAATTAATACAAACATAAGCGCAAGTTGTAAGCTATTTTTAAAATATATTTATTAGATATTTTAATATTATTTTATTCGTTTGGTTGATAACCGAAATTAAATTATTAACCATGCACCGGGTATCAATTCCGATTTATATATATATATTTAATATTATTATTGTAATTATTGCTTCATTTTACAGTCTAATTATTAATGACATGTTTAGAACCAAAATATTATTCTAGTCCCAAAAGTTGAATTTTATTATGTTGATGTTATACTTATATTATTATATTATATATTGTGATTATCTAAAGTAATTGATATTATTGTGTGTAACTTTTAATAATATTGTTATAATGGTATATGCGTATTGTAAAAATATTATGTTCAATAATTATATGTGAGTCGTACAATATAATATTTAACTTTTACGTTAAAAAAAAAAAAAAAAAAAAAAGGATATTAATATAAGATTAATAATTGTTGTATTTATCTTCTTGAAAACTATTTAAATTTCTATAAAGTTGTAACGATATGCATATTATGTTTACTTATTATTAGTATATAAAATATATAATAATTATATTATATTATTAAATTTGTTTCTTATTTTATTTAGAGGGATTCAAGCTAAGCTAAGGTTAGATTAAGTTAATTTATCGATATATGAGTACATAATATTATCGTCGAACTTGTAACTTATGCCTATTATCTATAAACCTTTAATTTATGAATTCTTAAGACTTAAAAAAACCCTTCTAACAAAAACCTGGATATAATTAAAAACATTTTGAAATCTGAAAACCAAACCTCGGAAATAAACAAAAACGTTTTTAATACCTAAAATTGAAATTTTAAAATCCATTTTGACTCCCTGTTTCTCACCCACCTCATGATAATTGTCTCCTGACTTCTGTTCACTTAATCATTTCTCTTTGGATGATCGTCGCCAAACGTTTAACCTATCCTTTATATATCCAACCTGCTATCCGGTTCAATTGATACCCCTGCACTATTATCCTTCAAAAATCCCTGCCTGTGCTATCGGCCATTTTATTCCTTCTGTATTCTTTGCTCTTACTTCAATTACCTAAATACTTTTCCCTTAGTCCGTCTTCATCGTACTGTAAACATCATTTCCTTCTTTTATTTTTAAAATTATTTATATTTATGTTGTTCTGTATATTTTGAAAATTTTTTTTTTTTGGGATATGCGTGTAATAATAATAATAATAATAATAATAACAAAATATGATTTAAAAAGTAATAATTTTCTACATGAACATGATATAAGAACTGGAGGGTATTTTAATATTAATCATATATATTTTTCCCAGTCATTCATCGATATCACATAATAAAATAGTAAAATCATATCACCGCTCGTTTCGAATGTAAAAATTGTTTGACAATATCTACACATACCCGTAAAGCTTTCCTCACCAAACATAAAAAAATGCATCGTAATACAACCGAATAAATTGAAATTTCGCGTGCTATATTATCTAGATATCTATATTAATTATTTTCATAATTGACTAATTTCGACCATTCAACTGTATAACAATTTTTAAAATTCAATTGCAATAACACTACGTATTTCATGTGTTTGAAACATAATTTCGAAAATACTTTCTTCTAGGATTAACACGCCTTTCTTTTATATAAATATGTATAATTTTTGAGTTTTGTCGTTATTTTAAAAATATTTAATGGACCACATTGTTAAAAACTTGATTTTTTTTAAAACGGTAACAATTAAAATGTTTCAAATATTGTTAATTAACGCGTACCTTATAATTTCTTCTATAGTATTTACTGAGTGAATATTTGTTAAAAATTATGTTTAAACAAGTCTATAAAAATGATTGAGTATTAAAAAATTATTTTATATATATATAATAATTATGTAATATTAATGCTATATAATATGTTTAAAGTTTTGTTTACGTTGTTTAAAAAAATTACCTGTTTGATATTCACTTACACTGTCCACATTGATGATGAGATGTTTTGGCGAAAAAGTATATAAGATATAATATATAATATTCAATAATATCTCAAATAAAATAAATTTTGACACCTATTGAACTTAAATATTTTATACAGCTCATTAAAACCAATAGGCAGATATTTAGACAAACTCTTTATTTATTTAAATATAATACTATACAAGGATATTATTTTACTCGATGTTTAAAATTAGTTTATTATATTGTAGGATGCCAAAAATATCAAACGATAAAAATAACATATTATAATTGAATGGGTCTTTGTAGAAACAATACATTCCCCACTCTGCTCAGAATCTAAAAGTCGATATAATGTAAAACTCCGTTTAGGTAGATATAAGTATATTTATTAAATTTTTAACCTCTCTGAAATTTTTTGATTTGTTTTAATTAGTATAAATCATATATACACTTTTAATGTTTTAAAACATTCTATAGAATGAAGATACCCCATTCCGTACCATATTCGCATCTATAATTGACTCTTAAAATTGCGTAAAAATATGTAAATGTCAAATTGACATTTGACAGAACTATAGCATACGTAATACACAATTGAAGTAAGTTTCATATTTTTGAAATAGGTATGTATTATAACTTTTATTTATAATTTGTACCTAATTATCTTTATTTATATTCCTACAATTTTAAAAAATTGTACTGGTCCATATTATAATAAAAAATAAATATTTACATGTTTTTAATTTTAATTTTTAATTATTTTAAGTTGAAATATGTTTACCCCTTTTTAAAAAATAGTCTGGGGATGCCTCTATATCTGGGTCAATATTTTTTATTATTCACTTATAAATTAAATTCTATTTAAAAATATGTAATATAGATATTTTTCAACTCTACATTAAATTATTTTATTTCCATTCTGTATTTTCCTTTTGCTCTATGAAAAAAACTACTAAAAATTGTCTGTAGATTTTATATATTATATTTTGTGCGAAGCGAGGAATATATTGGTTTTATAAAGATGTTTTTTTTTTATGTCGGTTAGCACGGTTTCGGGTAGAAACAATGGTCCGATTACTATGAATAGAGTTAGAAGGAGGAACATCTGGAATCTACCTTTCCGCTTTTTTAACAATAATATACATAATTAATTTTGTTATTTATTTAATATTGGATGATTAAAAACCACATTTTCAGTAGTTTGTTAGTTAGCGTTGTTTTTTTTTTTTTTACATTTAACGATTGTTACAATAATGAAATGTGTACTTTTAAAACGAACTAACCCGGCAAATTAACTAGGCACACAGTGTAGCCAATAAGGAAATAAATTTCATATTTTCGTTTGCTCACCAACGACCGCATTATCATAATTTAGCGGTATCGCTCATATGTTTTCTGATTTTCGTTTTACGAGCCCTCGAGTTCCCGTGACTTTTACTGATTTTTTTTTTAATCAATTTTTTAACCTTAGGAATCGCGATATTTCTACGTCGTAACTCGTAAGTTAGTCGCTAATCCTGTTGACCTCTAAGGTGAGTCGAAATCGAATCGCGACAAAATTCCTCGTGGAAATAATAATTAATATTTGTTTTGTTATCCTATCCGTTGTCGTTTTCAGATGTATTCCCGTTCGATAATCCGTTCATTCTTGACGCGCCCGGCCGCGTACAAGAGGCTTACGGCGAATTCTTCGTCCGCGTCTGTTTTCCAAGCAGAGCCGAAGCCGCCCGTTCAAGGTGTGATGCTGGTGCGCGAGGACAAAATTGTTGGACGTGACGTCGTTGGCTATGGTCTGAACGGAGAGGATCAATATTTCGACTCCATCACCTACCCATTCCCGAGCGTCAGGTTCATGAAAAACACTCCCGAAGTCTTGGTACGATATTGTTGTTTCCATCTGAAATAGATGAGAAAGGTTTATAATCCCAGTACCATTAAAATTAATTGAAATTGATATACACACAAAGTTGCGGTTGAAAGAAAATTAATTTGTCACCGTCTGTCTAACAACTCTAAAATCGAGTGGTTTAGGGTGATAATAGAGATTAATTAAATTTATATTATAAAAATTAAAGACAAATATGATTCGGGACTTATTTACATAAAAAGAAGTTAATTTATAAAATTGTAAAATTCAAATTGTCATTAATTCTCTTTTAGTAAATATTTTACGATATGGATATGCCTCAATATTTCAATAATATACTTTTTACAAAATTGATAAGTGTTTTACCTCTAAATTTACTTTAAACATCTCAATTTTTTTCTATATGTATTATATTAAACTTTTACAGCGAATTGTACGCTTGTATTTTCTTAAAGATTGACTTGAACGACTTATTTAGGAATCAAAGTGTTTTGAAAAATGATAACTAGACTTCTTTTTTTTTATTTTATATATAATTTAAATTAATTATAAGAAGTTATTTAAGTTTTCTTTGTTTTCGTTAACACGTTAGCAGCTAAGAGCTAGCCACGTTTCTAATTCGAATGTATTATTATTAAGCAAGTTTTTTTTTACATTACTGTAATGTTCAAATAATTATTTTAAAATTGGACAATTTATATATCAATTTTTTGTCTTCTATGCCATAATGTAATTTTTTTTTATAAACGTAAAACAATAAAACATTAAAACTATAAGTTGTTTAGGCATCTAGCCTAATATATTATGGTGCTGGGCTAATGCTACTTTTTTCCAATATCCAATATATATTGCCAATATAAAACTGATAACCGATCCGATATTTTTCTTAGTTTCCATGAACTGATATCGAAAAAAAACCTGTATCCGATAATATATAAACTGATAAATTTTAGCATCGGTGTTATATCTTTTATTATTATAAATAATTACAACAAATAGCTAGATCATATATAAATTATGTAATTCGTAATAAATTTAAATTTAAATTTATTAAAAATGTTAAGATATATTCACTTATAAAATGTAGAAACATAAAAATTAGGTCTCTTGACCCTATGATTGTAAGTATTTTTGATCTAAATTTGTCATGCAGGCTCTACGTGAAAAAGAAAAGGGAGATTGGAATAAACTGACTATTGAAGAAAAGAAAAAATTGTACCGGGCAAGTTTCTGTCAAACACTAGTTGAGATAGAGGCACCTACTGGTGAATGGAAAGCTGTTTTCGGTTGGGTTATGGTCTGGCTTTCAGTTGCACTTTTGTCCTTTGTCGGTGTTCGCAAATTCTGTAAGTGTTATCATTGTTCTTTGAAAGTTTTTATTATTACTGATAATTTTATAATTTTTTAAAATCTAGTAACAAATACTGCTGATGATCCTTCATTGTCGCTTGAATCTCGCCAAGCCCAATTGAAACGTATGATTGATTTAGGTGTTGATCCAGTCGATGGTTTATCTTCAAAATGGGACTATGAGAAAAAAACATGGAAAAATTAAGTTGTTTAATATTTTTTATAATATTTTTTTTTTTATATATAAACCAAAATAGTCAGCTACAAGAATAAAATAAAGAGACTATGTACATGTAAACCAATATGTGTAGTTTATTTGTTATAAATACATATAAATAAGTATTATCAATACAAGTGTTTTTCATTATAATATAAGAGCACAAAATATTATAAAAAATTTAATAAATAATAAGTAGGGCGGTTTAAACAATTCTATTACTATAAATAATGTGGTATAACTTTTCCTTTATTAGTATAGTTTGGTTTGTCTTCAACCATTTGTTCCATTTCTGAAATACAATTTTAAACACTTAATTACTGTTTTAACAGATATTAACAAACTTCTATTCATACTTATGTCAATACGACTATTATTATATTTTTCTATCAAAATCAATTTCAAAGTAAACTTTTAAAATGTTACATCTAAGTTGCTAACATGCAGAAAGAGATTACTGATTAAGCTATCAAATATTTTGTTTATCATTGGGTACCTACAGTATAAAAAAGCAATAACAATAAATCAAGCATGTTATGTACATTTATATATAGTTCTTCTTGTCATGATCATGCACAGATCCATAAATTTTCGTCGGGATATTTCATTTATTTAACTGAAAATCTTTTTTTTAGTCGCATTATATTGTTTCTTTGTATTAGTTCCCCACTCAAAAGTCTATACACTCAGCAATGAATAGTGTTTCGGACGATTTATAAAAATATATACTAGGGTGGTCCTTATTTTGGAACATTCAAATTTTTAATTTATCCCATCACCTATTTGTTTAATACTATTGAAAAGTAATTTGTGTAAATTTTTATAATTGTTCATCCCCTTCAAATGCCGTAAGGGGGTTGTTTTATAGTTTTTTGAGTTTAATTTAAAAACTATAGCTCTTGACATAAAAATGTATAGAACTTAACTTTTAGATCATATTCAGATTATTCTACACAAAAAATGTATAGACATAATTTATTGTACATGTACTATTTCCAAGATAAATAATTTATAAATTATTAAATTATTAATTATTAAAATTTACAAAAAAATTTGTTTTTTCGAAAAGATTAAATGTTTTGTCATTATTTAAATGTACATGATGAGCGGTAAATTTTGCAGCAAAATGTTGGTTATTAAATTTTATAAAAGAAAAGTTATTTGTAAAATTTGCATTGGAATGTATGTTTTACTGTTAGGGTGCAAATTTATGTGATATCACAGAATAATTTCTGAACGTATGTTGTCTATTTGTTGTTATTTGGGTTGTATATGGCTGCGATCTATTTTATCTTTAAAAAATCTTTTACAAAATGAAATATAACACATTTATCGTTTACATTAGGTGCATGCAATGGCATAGCCAGGGGGATGGTTTAAGTGTTAAAACAAGGTGTTTACCTAACCTAACCTAACCTAACCTCCTTTCGACAATATTTATGCCAAAACTATGTTGTTATAAATATAAAATTTATCCGCATTCATAATGAAAATTATATAAGTTGCTTTGCCTTCTATAATGTAGTTATAATTATTATATAGTTATAGTTTATAGTTATAAAAATATAATCAAATTAGTGAAGCATAGGCGCAACTAGAGGTTCGTGAGGGGACGTGTGGCTGCGAAGGGAAAATAACTAGTGTAGGTAAAATTCACGTGCACAATAACACAGTATTAATTAACGTTAACTAATAATTGAGTCAACGGGTCAAGGGTTTTGATTATTGCAAAACTTTAGGTCAAAATAATTGTAAAAATGTGATGATTAAGATAAAAAAAATTATAGTAAAATTATCTACAATAAAAAAAATTGTAACAAATAACAAATTAATTCGAAATTTAAAGTTTTAAAATGCTATACTTATATTGTAAAATTACAAATTCGTGGTACCTACCCAAGTACGTATCCAATATTATAAAAAACTATCATATATTATATTGTCATTATAAATATAAATTTTATTATTTGTTAAAAAAAAAAATAGTACTAAAATAAAATAAAATACTTTGCAAATTGCTGCACAGTAAATACTAAATTATACAGCAAGGAGAAAACGTCATAAATAAAGATATTCTTTTATTCTAAATATAGAATTGTATGAATATGGTTGCTGACCCCGTCTATAGTTGAAAGTGTAAGGTGAAGGTGAATTATTAGTATAATATCTTAAATTGATCTATTAGTTCTCCAGGTGGTAATGCACTACCGCCCTTTTTTATGGATGTTAATTCATTACTCCTGTAACCAATGATGAGCGTCATTGGCCATTGGAAATTTCTATATGAATGTATTATTATGGTTGATAAAGTAAAAACAATACTATTATCAGTTATATTATCACTATAATTAATAAAAATGATATTATTTTTGTCACGATTTACGCGCGGCGTCCATATTATGTTTAGGCTACGCGCTCTACTGCTTCTTCGACATTATCTAACATCAGCGTTGATGTTTCGTCTTCTTCACCGTGCTCGTATGTTTCGTTCTCAATCTGTTCTAATTTAATTCTGAGATTGTCACGAATATTCATAAGTTTGTCTAGTTCGTCCGTAACACTTATTATCAAGATTTCTAATTCGGCTATTTCCTTAACATCCGGGTTATCAGCGCACATGTTCGTCCTTACAAACCTTTCCGTATAATAATAAAAAATTATTAAACATTATTGAAAGTTTATAAGCAAAAAAAAATTAAATATATCCTTAAATAACTATAAAAGATTCTCACAAAAAAAATATCCAATACAATCTTTTTATTGTGTGACAAGATGATGCCGATAAGATTGAAAGATAGATTGATAAGGCAATAGTGAGGCCAGTAATGTTGTATGGATTGAACAAAAAAATGGAACAGGATGAGTGTAGTGAAAATGAGAATGCTATGATCGATGTGTAGAATGATAAAATAAGAAATGAATACATTAAGGGAAATGTGGGAGTTGCATCTATTATAATGGAAATGAGACAGAATAGGCTTAAAGATAAATATTAAAAGATTAAAATTTTAGGATATTTAAAGATGGTTTGGACATGCTATGAAAATAAATAATTCAGAGGCAGTAAGTTGTTATGTAACCTAATCTAATAGTTTTGTTAAATATCTTATACCGTCGTTGTGTACATTCTGTACTTTTTATGTTATATTAATATAATAATATGTATTTATATTTATATGTAGGGAAATACGTTATTTATTGACGCTTACTCAATGGGGTCGGAAGGCTTTACTGGTTCGTTGTACAAGTTGTACAGCTTTATTAATGTATCAGTGATTTGATCCAAAACACCATGTTCCTCCAAATATTTCATAAACTCATTCGCTTCTTTATTATTCGTATACTATTTTTTTTAAATTTTATTATTAGAATGTAAAATTATATGTAGCACCATCTATTGATATAATCTCAGAAATATACTCTTACCTCGTTTGAACTCATTTCTACAAAATTTAAAGTTCTTACGAAAATAATAACGAAAAATTAAAATACTAATAATCCAACTTAAATTGTCTGTACACAATATATTGTAAATACTAAATTTGCAATATTGATGGAAATACTTTTTAAACGAATTAATATAACGGTTAAATTAAATCTATATTAATAATATAGTATTATGTATCCATAGAACCCTAATTAATAAATTAATTAATACTAATTAATACCAAGTCAAAGAGAATACAAAACTGTAGTTGATAGTATGACGTGTCGCAATTATTTTTACAAATTGTACAAACTACAGGGCAAGATTAGGTCGGATCTTAGGTTAATATCTGGGTAGGGAAATTCTAAGGTATGGTCGGCGGGTGCAGTGGCCCACCCAAAATTTTTTTTATAAGTTTTACCTATAAAATAATAATTTTAGATTAAAAATTTGGTTAAGAAGTGAAATGGAATAAAGTAAATTGACAAGACTAGTATATTATAATACACAATATGTGAAATCGTTGGCTACGGTTTGAACGGAGAATTAATATTTCGACTCCTTCATCTACCAATTCCCGAGCGATAGGTTCATGAAAAATACTCCTGAAGTTCTGGTATGATATTGCTCAGATTTTCGTTCCATCTTAAATACGGATGAAATAGATGAGAAAGATTTTCAAAATTTTCCATTACCATAAAATGAATTGAAATTGACTTATGACACGTAGTTGCGACTCGAATGAAAATAAATTTGTCAGTTTGTCACCGTATGGCGAACAATTCTAAAATTGTGTGGTTTAAAGTGAGATTAATCAAACATCTACTATACAAATTAAAGATTAATTAAATACAATTTAATTTAAAAATCGATTAAAATGATTCAGGATTTATGTATAATACACATAAAAAAGAAGTCATTTAGAAAATAATAAGTTAAAGAAGTCGGAATAATTGTCATTAATTCTCTTTTCGTAAATATTTTACAATACGGATATGTCAATATTTCAATTATATTCTTTACTACAAAATTGTTAATAAGTGTTTAACCTCTAAATTTACTTTAAATAGGTAACTCAACATTTTTACAACAGCAAGTTGTACACTTGTATTTGCTTAACCCTGCTCTGGGTAGACCTTTTTTTAAAATATCTTTATATTATTTATTTATTTATAACGGGACAAGCCCAATTAAACAGACAAGTAAACAAACAATAGTATATAATACATAAAAAGAATAATGCACAATAAATAGTAATACAAAGTTTAAAAAAAAAGTTAAATAACAAAGGATCTAGATTGGCAGAGTGAAGAAGACAGTACATGAGGGCGTTTTTTTTAGAAAATTAGAAAGAATGTGAAACAGAAAAGAAGATTGGGTTGAAAGTGTAGAAACTTAAAAATTTAATATAAGAACAGGAGAATTAATTTGATTAGAGAGAAGATTCGAAAAAAAACGAAGATTTGTCTCGTGCCTACGGTCTACGGCCAGCAAAGCTTAAATGACCAAATATACATAGCACAGAATTATCATGAGAAGGACAAGGAATAGAGTTTGTATGAGGTTATGCGTAAAAATTCCCTTTGGACTCTTTTGATCATGTCACGCGCATAGAATGTATTAGGGTCACAGAGAACAGAGCCATATTTTAAGATTGGGCGAACTAAAGCACATAGTGATTTTAGATAGTGATAGTGATGGAAATCACTGAAAGTACAAGAGATAAATTGAAGTAATTTATATGATTTACACCATATTTATGTCAATCAATGTGTTTTATATACCACATTCATGGTAAGAGTAAAACCAAGATCACGAACTGCACTACATGATAGCTTTAAAGCAATGTTGTTTATAGAATAAGAAAATGGTAGATCAGAAGTAAATAAATGTTATAACAGAACACTTAGAAATATTAAGAAATAGGTAGAAGCAGGTAACAAGCCGATTTAGGTCATCTTGTAATAGGAAACAATAAGAGAGGGATTTAATACGAAGAAAAAGTTTCATATCATCAGCAAAGACAAGTAGCTCCACATGTTTGAGAATAGATGACGAAAAGTTTACAAAAAGGGCAAAGAGAAGAGGAAATAAGATTGCACCTTGTAGAACTCCAGAAGGAGTAAAAACGAGAGAAGAAGAGCCCAGGATAGATACAGATAATAATTTAAATGAATTATCTAACATAAATTATTTAAGTTTTCCTTTTTTTGCTAAAACATTAGTAGCCATCCATCTTCCTAATAGAAAAATACTATAAAAATTAATTTGTTTAATATTTTTTATAATATATATAAACCAAAACAGTCGCCACAAGAATAAAATGAACAGATTATGTAAATGTAAACCAATGTGTGTAGTTTATTTGTTATAAATACATATAAATATTATCAACACAAGTGTTTTTCATTTTAATATAAGAGAAAACAAAATAATATAAACATTTTAATAAATAATAAATAGGGTGGTTTAAACAATTCTATTACTATAAATAATGTGGTATAACTTTTCTTTTACTAGTATAGTTTGGTTTGTCTTCAACCATTTATTCCATTTCTGAAATTTAATTTTAAATACTTTATTATTGTTTTAACAGGCATTAACAAATTTCTATCCATACTTCAATATTGTTAAATGGTTTATAATTTATATATTTTATTAAACTATATGTAGCTTCTTCATCATAGTCAATAAAATTTGATCCAGCAAATGCCCAATGACAAATGCCTGACAATTGACATAATGCTTTGGAAATCTGTCGTTTATAATTACGAGCACAAAGTGCATCATCTAATATTATACGATCCCATTTGATTTGATATAATGGATTCTAAAATAAAATATTCATTCTTTTGTAGTTTAAGACATTTTAAATGTGTTTTCCATATTGTCAAACATGATAAAGTTACAGTAATCAATAGATACTCTTTTTTCAAAATTCTTTCTTTAAATTGTATTATTTGGTAGGTATTTTTAATACTATACTTACATTTTCTTTTTGTCTAAAACCTGTTTGGGCTAATTTAACTGTTGTGATAACAATATCTTTTTGAGTTAAACTAAAATAATTTAAAAATTGTAATAAAATTATATTTTAATGTATAATTACAAACTCACCTTTCAAGGGACATTTCTCGATTTCTCCCATAATGAAAGCATACATTTAATGTATTGGGAGATATCTTTTTTTGAACACATTCAATCCATTTATCTATCTCACTTTTATTGGAGCATATAAGCAGGGTATGTCCTACTTCATGAACAGTTTCGTCCAAATCAGTTTCTCCTTCAGATTTGGTATTGTTCATATAAGGAACATTTGACTTCAATAATAGACCCATAATAATTGACATTTTATAATCAACAGAACCCATGTCAGTTGCTATAAAATTACAATTATAATACCAAATAAGTAATTATAATTAAAGAAACAAATTATACTTGCCAATAATTCCCCCATAGGGTTCTCGACTTTCACAAGTAATCATCCACTCTATAACTTCTTTTTGATGGTAATTCAAATTCAAATTAGAATTATCCAAATATTCTAAATTATCATCATCAGAAGAGCAATCTCCATTAAATGTATTATAACTGTTATTTTTTAAATTTGTCATTTGAGTATAATATGTAGAAATAATCTGAGTATCTTCACTAGAGTCATTAAATATTCCACTAAATGAAATATTAAGACATAATGTAGTCAATATATCAATATAAAAATTAAAGAACTATTTCTTACCTATCATGAACACCAAAATCTAATGTGTTAATAGAACTATCATGATTATTTCTTTGAATGTTATTGTAGTTTAGTGAACTCTCATCAGATTTATCCACACATTCCTCTTTTCCAACATCACTTGTATGTTTAACATTTTCCCATTGATTGCCAAATTTATTTTCTTCAGAATTACTTTTGAACTGAGGTATTTTTAATTTTCTAAAATATAACAATATTAAAGATTCACTGATGTCGTAGGAAAGAAAATATTTATGTTACATTAACATTTATTCAATTATTAATTAACATTCATCGATAAGTTGAATAAATTGGATAATATATATGCTGTATAATATAATATTGGGTTTAATCAACAAAAAAAAAAAAATCAATATTCAATAATATTATATTATTATATATATATTATATTATTATATTATATTATATATTAACTTATAATTGTAGGTATTTGCTTACCTCGAAATTTTAATCACTAATTTTAAATAGTATTCAAAGGAAAATAATTATTTACCTAATTAATGAGTTAATGACTAATGTATTATTAAAGTTTATGATCAAATTAGCAATATTATTATATAATATTAATTTCTATATTTGATATTATTTTCCATTGTGCCTACTATATGTTAGGTATTTCATATTAAAAATAATTGTTTGTCTAGTGGGGACAAAATTTTTATTTTCCATTATTTAGTTGGAGACCCTTAAGTTTGGTTATTTTTAGTATAAAATAGATTTCAGTATAATGTATAGTAATAATTTATAATACACCAATTATTCAAGAATGTGAGACTAAAAATTTACTTCCTTTGTCCCACAAAAAATAAACATATTCACCACATTTAAATAAATGTAAAAAGTGAATAAATTAAATAATATCTATTATATTTCTTCTAAACCAACACGTATTTTGATAATAATTGTGTAATAAGTAAAAAAGTACCTATGCGACTCTGTGACTGCATAAAATTAATTTAATTGAATATCTAAATTATAAAAACATCTAGTAAATCTTCAAAAATTGGAATGTGAAATTAATATATTTAAAGGTATTTATATAATTTTATTTAATGTACTATCATAATTTTGTGAAATTAGTAGTTGTTAATTATATAGCTGGGCATTGGGCAAGTAAACTATTTTTCTTTAACTCATAAAATTAAGTTCTTTAAATGTTTAAGTTAACTTAAAAATATAAATAAAAATAAAAGTGACTTAACTTGATTATAAGTTTAAGCAAAGTTAAATATATTAATTTTTAAAAAGTGGAAAAGACAATTGTGGACGTTCCTCCTTCGGTCCTCGGAGAAATTAGTGGTTTATTATAATTATTAAGATTTGAATGCAATGATATTGCATTAGAAAATACGATTCTGAGCGTATCTAAATATATTGCAATATATTATACTAATAACCCATTTCAAAATTTACCACAAATGTAAATTACATAAATAAATATGCAAAATAAATTTCAAATCCCTACGATCAATATTCAAGGAATTATAATTACTTTTCAAGGAAAAACTTATAGGAAATTCAAAAATTGAGCTAAAAAAGTACCAACTAAATGAAATTTGGTATAGAAAGGTTCCCTTTGTGTGTTTGTGTGGTAATTGGACCATTATTTCTACTCGAAAAAAGGTTTTCATAGATCAGAAAAAAATAAAATAAAAAGCCTATAAAAAAAATTTGCCTGTTTAGATTTTTAAAATATTTTGTAAAATGATTAAGTAATATAGTATTGGACTACTATAAAATTTTCAAACAGATAATCCCAAAATTGTAGATAATATTAAATTTTTTTGGGAAAACGTTCAAAGCTCTATATTTTTCCAAATAATTAACTGTTCCGTTCCAAAATTTAACCACACTTGTAAATAACCTATGTTAGTACTCAAAAAAATTTTCAAGTCTCTAATATTAAAATTTAATAAGAAATCACGAAAAAAAAAATATAATAAAAAGTGTATAAAAAATTGCCAATTTTCCACTTCTTAAAGAAAAACTTTTGGGAAATTCGAAAAATGAGCTTAATAAAGTACCAAGTAGACAACATTTGCAAGCGAAGCATACGCTAAGCGTGATAATCGGACCATTATTTTTACCCGAAAAAATGCATTCATAAATAAAAAAAAAAATCTTTGTAGAATCAATACATTCCTCGCTCAGCTCAGAATCTAAAATTAATGTACTATTAGGTAGTTATCTATACAATTTAATTTAAAATCTACCCAACCTTCAATTTTTCTATATTGACAAATTTAAAATTATTAAAATATAAAACTGAGTTAAATTTTATATAAAAACATTAAATATATATTATTTAACTAAATTCTATATAAAATAGTCAAGTTAAATGTAATAATAAAAAAAAAATTAACACATAATATAATTTAATTACGATTAAGTTAATAAGTAAAACTCATTGCCAATAAACGACAATATAATTTAACATTTAATTTTTTGAATTATTATGATTAAAAGTAAAATAATTGGGGAGATTATTTAATTAAACTTTAAATTTTTTATGCATAGGTAAAGGGTAATAGATTACATTTTTCGGTCAGCGAAATGACTTGAAATCTAGATTAAAATACAATTTTACAATACAAAATCTTCTACAACTAAAAATATTAATATTATTACCTTTGATTTTTTTTATCCATTTCCGTTTGTTACTCTATCAGCTAGGTATTTCGTATATTTATTATTAACTATTAACAGAGTGTAAAAAAGTGAAAACCCCGCTTAGATGTTTAGGTTTAATGAACTGTATCCATAGAGCGGAATATCTATAGAGAAAAGTGAACTGTCCCAGACGGCCAGACCACTAGACCAATCATATTAGTTTTAATCTATAAGCCAGACGAGAGTTTTTAAAAGTTCGATTGCTCATTGCTCTATAAAATATAGATAAGCATAAGATGTACATATTGGCTATTATTATAATGTGCATTATACATTGCACAAAGAAAAAGTTTTAAATTAAGAACCATAATAAAATTCAGTGTTACCACTCATCACGTTGATAAATAGTGCAATTATATAATATAATAATTATAATATTATGTAATATAACTCTTGTTGGGTGAGGCTATTTTTAAAACACATTAATATATAGGCTATATGAAAAAATAATGAATGGAATAATCGTGAATTTTAATTTTTAATTATATTTATATATTAAATTAATTAATTAATTTGCTATTTCACATGTTTAAATTTTAAACACACATTTTCTTGAACAGTCGTATGTTGTTTTTATAGTTTACAAGCGACATACAAGTTTATCAATTTTTTAATTTTCTGAGGTTACTCATTATAATTAAATTGTTAAAAAACAATTAATTCTAATACTAAAACACTGTTAGTAAAAATATACTAGATGAATGCATCCAGGTGCATGGAAAACTATGTGTTTCTAATTATTTTAGTTAGTTGGAGACTCGGAATACTGTGGTGGATACAAGCATTGATATAACATACATATGTTATAAAATCAATGATATAAGTCTATATTTTTTGGTAATTTATTGATTTAACTAAGAGTACAATTTAAGCTCATTTTTTCAAGGTACATAGAGTTAGAAGTCTTAGGTCAATAATATGTTTCCTTCTTTTAATTTGATGTTTGCTACAACACTGAGTGCGACAAATAAGCAGGTAACCGTAATTAGTAGTTACTCGTATTAGTACATTATACTTGAATGATTTATGTACGATTTCATTTAGTATTTTTTATTTTTATTAAAGTACAAAAATAATTTTAATATATTATGTCATATTCGTATTTTTTTCAAACTGGTTTATTACCTTAAATTATTTGTTGTAAAATTATTTTATATATTAATTAAAATTAAAATATTAAAACCGATAGCTTCAGGTCAATGTTAAAAATATTCTAAATTGGCAAATACATTTTAAAGGTGTGCACTGTGTGCAGGGAAAGTCAAAACAAAATAATATTTAAAGAAAAAAACACCATAAATATATTATAATAAAATAAGATGTACACCTCAACAATATAATCATTAATATAATATAATGAATAAAAACCAATAATTTAGCCAAATAAATTTAAATAACAGCAATAAAACAAACTTTATTTATAATTTAATTTATATTAAGAGGAAATTTGTCAATTTGTCAATATAAATTTTATTAAAATGCAAATAATTCTGGGAATAATGTTTCATAGATGGGTATAGGCTGATTAGTAGTTTCAACAGTCGAAAGCTTGTTCGATAAATCTACTTTATTGAACACATCTGTTATTTTTGTGTGTAATGATTGTTCATCCTATAAACAGATAAATATTATTAGTTTTAAATATACAATTTTGTGTATTAAAAATATTAGCCACCTTCGATGCAGTTGAAATTGCTACCAAATCCTGGAACGATGTGTTTCTGAACATATCACACAGTTGAGTTTGTCTAGTATTTTGTTCAATTTTTGCCATTGGGTTGTCCAACAAAGAACGTTTCATTGCTTCAAATGAAAGATCTTCATTTGGTGAAAAACGCTACAGAAAACATAATTTAATTTAAATAAATAAAATATAAATTCATTTTTGTACTACAAACTCTTTGCATTGCTGGAGTGGAGTTGTCACTATCTAAATCTAAATTACTAAGATCAGTATAACTTCCTTTCATTGATATATTTGTATTTTCAACCCAGCTACGTCTATGCGACAATACTGGACCAGTTTCCGCTATTCACAAAACATAATTTATTATTAAAGGGTAAAATTTAAAATAAATATATAATACGGTTTTAAAATAAATTTTATGATATAAATCAATTGTATGGTAAATTAAAGAAAAAAAAAGAAATTTAAATTTAAAATTTCTGTCAATGGTTTCAATTTTATATTTTACTTTTCAACAGTTTAGACTTATTTAATTAATTACTATATTTATTAATACAATCAGACATTTTTTATAAATTTATCTTTTTCTTAGTTTTTTATGTAACAAAAATGATAATAAATTTACCACTATGTATTAACTTAAGTGTTATGAATTATTTAATTAGTTATATTACATATTATACTACTATTATTATTTAAACAACTTTATTAAAAACAAATTAATATACATTACTAAATAATATTTTTTATAATTATTAATATAAATCAAAACAAACTTGTAATATCAATTCCCGAAGCTCTTAAAGCTTCAGTTAATTCTGGTTCTTCAATCAAAACTCCAGCTGGTAATAGACTACCAGATTTAACTTCGTTGTGCACACTTAATTCTGGTAGCAGGTGAGTTGCATTTAGTAACTTTCTTTGCTCAATTACCTATTACAAAATATATTATATTGATATTTTGCATCATTTTCTACATTATATTTTTTAATTTGTATATATTACTTTATCCAAATAATCTTTAAGTGGATGTAAATCTAAGATAACTGCCACTAAGAGCATAACACTAATGACCAGAGAATGCAAATGGAATTTTTGTTGTGTCGAAAGTACTGCATTAGTAATAGCCAGCTCTTGTATGCTTAAAATCAATCTAATAAAATCTAAGACTGTCTCTTCAGACATTAATTCAATACATATTAAAGCTAATGTTGTGTACACAGCTTCAACATTCTCAACAGGGTTATTAGTCATTTCTAAACTTTCATAAATGGATACGTATATATCTTGAGCATGTTTACGAATAAATATTGTATCACTGCGAGAACATTTCTCTAGATTTATTTCAGATTTTATAATATTTATCCTATAAACAAAAAAAATTAAACATTAAATGAAATTTGTATTATGTATATTATACAACTTACGTAGCTTTAGAAAGCTTAGGAGCGTTATTATGCCTGTCTAAAAGTGTATGTAATATCCGCAGTACAATAAAACGAATTTCATCCTCAGTAGCGGTTAATGTTTTTAGTAATAGATCCAAAAACGATTGTGGAAAAGTTGCATTCATCTGTACTGAACTATACTTAGTGCTTACCTAAATAATAACACAATTGTACTAAATAGTAAAAATGAATTTAAAAATACAAATAATGAAAAAATAATTCTAACCATTAAGAGAGATTTTAAACACATTCTTTGTACATGGAGATCGTTGGGATTATTTGTAGACTTGAATTGTGGTACTTTGGACATAATAAACATCATAATCTCAATTTTTTGGTAATCAGGTAAATGAGCAGCAAATTCTCCAAGTGCATGTATAAGTGCTTCTCGATATTCATTTTCTCCATCAGATTCAGATAGACCAATGTTTGATGGTGGTCGTCTAGTGACCGATGTACGGAGATTGGTAAGTAAAGAGTTAATAATTTCTAATACTGTTGGTCCAACACTTTCATTAGCTGCAATAGCAATTATCTTAGACAATACATCTGCAATACTGGTTCGGATTTTTGGTGATGCATTATTGTTTTCATCTAAATGTGTCATCAGAGTCTCCACAACAGCATATGAATATTGAGATTGAATAGAAAACATTAAAATACGGAAACATTGAGTAGCAAATGCATTTGGTACCCACATATGATGTGCATCTAAATGTCTATGTGTTCAAAATTATATTAATTTATATTAAATTAACTTTAAATTAATTATAATTACTTAAGTACAGGGCGAATAACACTCTTGACATGACCAAATGATGCTCTACCAATTAATTCCCGTAAACATGATTCTGCTAATGAAAATGAATCAGTTTTATCATTAACCTCTTCTGAAATACCACTCTCAATAATGGTGTCCGATTTAGATCTATATATATATATATAAATATATTACAAAAATCATAATCAAACATATTTATAAATAGAAATGTTTATCTCAAGAAATAATAATATTCGGAAATTATTAATTTAGTTTATTCTATAAACTTTGATAGGATGAAAAAAAAATTACTGACTAAATAACAATTAAATACTTACTTCATTGTATGCATATTAAATAATAAAGATGGAACAATTTTGTCCATGTGTACAGGTTCCCAGATGTTTTCTACTAAGTCATCAGAGACAGTTTTTCTAATAACACCCTACAAAAAAAAAAAAAAAATTAATTTAATATAATTAAAAAAAACTTTTGAATTAATTTTACTTGAATCCCTTTGATTCCGGCCATTCGTATCATTTCCATAGTAGCCAAGTTTGGATTATTGTTATGACACATGGATGAAAATTTGGAAACAAAAAAATCATATCGTCTATGATAAGATGGTGTATCTTCTTCTATATTAGAAAATCGGACAAACTACAAGCAAAATAACTGTTGTTAACAACTTTTTTCTTTACAATTAAAATAATTATATAGACCGATTGAGTAGCAAGAATTTGTAAACTGGGTTCAGATGATTCAAGTAGTTTTTGCACAATGCGTAAATAGCTTTCAACAAACAAATTTAGAGTTTGAGCATGACACGCCACTAGAAGTTGATCCATAGCTTCCATAGCAATCATTACAAACCTACAATTCAAAATCTAAATATTTGTATCTTGATTTAAAAAATAATAAAACTTACTCATTTCTCTTTCGAGAAATGTCTCTGCTAGCCTTCTGAAATAGATATTCACCAATACGGTCTAATTTTTCTGGCGACGATAACGCATAGAATGTCAACTTTTCCATATTGTTCTTCACTAAGCCATCCTAATGTAAAAATAATAATTGTTTTAGTAAAATAATATCAATATTATAATATTGATTTAATACCTGAGGTACGGACGGAAAAATGTTGTCAACGAGCCGTTTATAACGAGGACGCATACGAGATAAGCAGCCTATAATAATAAAAAAACATACCATATAATTTATGAATGAATTGTAATCTATTTATTTATCGTGAAAATAATAAAAGTTTCTTAGTTAATATTATGGGTATTAAAAAAGTGGTGTATTTATTTGTGACCTTGGAAACACCCTTTTCACAGGCCAAGATTCTGAATTACTAAAAATTGTTATTCAATAAATATAAAATAATATATGATTACATTACACAATGGTGTTTTATATTAACTCACCAACACACATTATACTATTGTTTATATTGAAAACAAATTAAATAGCTTGTTATTTTTCTAGTGTTTCCAACAGTAAAAGAACAGTAAAGTTACTCAATTATCTCAACAAGCTTATAGAACATTAATAATATTAATAATTTTGATTACAGCATTAAAGACCTTGTAAATTAATAAGACCTAGAAAATGACGATTGATAAACCCGAAAAAAATATAAACTATAAAAAAATTACTATGTAGGCTAGAGGACACATAAAATCTATGTAACAAAATTATTAATTAATAATTATTATTGAATCAAGTTTTGGGTAATTAATGGTAAAAAATATTGTTTAATGATAACCGTTTTACGATAATATAAAATATGTTGATAACATTGAATCGTGATCGGCGGGATGTTTGTTTGTTCCATGATTTACATAATAATATTTGTCTTAATTTATTAGGTACCCAACTACCTACTATTAATATATTATTTCTATGAGTAATTTCTATTCAACTCTTCTAGTCTCAAAGTACCAACTAGACAAAATTGATTATAAATATAAAAATAAAAATATGACTTCGACTTTAATCTAAAAGATAAATTGATTACGTACACCATACACGATAAACGACCTACAAAAATCACAACGAAAAAGGTGTTTATATTTCTTATTTCTTCACTCGGAATTTAAAATCACAACATATCAAAGTAATCATAAGAGCGTAAGTATAGGTTGCCTATTACCTATAACTTAAAGAATTTCTTATAAGAATTTAAATAGCTAAATTTTGTTTTAATGAAATAAAGTAAATAATCTTTTTTACATAATATTATAATATTATTTTAATATAGACTGCATTACTGTAAATAAAAAATTATTAGCTTCTGCGATAGGTTTTAGAGTTATTATATAATGTTAGTTTCCTATTATATATATATAAATATATACACTTATGAAGTGTATTTATACCTACAATAGATTAAAAATAACCCAAAAAGCTTTTTTAAAATTTATTTACCTATTTTTATTATAAAATTGAAATTGTTTCATTGGCGATGTCTGTTGAAAACTATTTTATTATTTATTATACCGTACAGGTAAAAATTTTTATAGATATATACACATATTTGATCTTCGAAAGATAATTTCAATAAACTTGTATATTATAAAATATTTCTATAGACTTAGGATACGGTTAAATCCTTAAATACACTATTTCGAGAAAAATACGAATTATTAAAATAATAAAATATGTAAACATCTCAATAACATTCAAAGATCAAAGTAGGTGTAGGCACAGTTGTAACTTGTAGGTCGCAATCACAAACTTGAAGCCAATTAAAATGGTAAGTTAAGTATTAATATACTAATTAGGTTATAACATGTTATTAATTTATGATTATGAATAAGTAATACTATATTCATATCTATATATATATATGATTGTAATTTATACCTAACACATTTTTTAAATTAACACAATTCATTTTTTTTTTAAATAAACGTTCATGGTTCATTTAAAAACTACCTATATACTAATGAATAACAAGGATTTTTTAAAAATTTTAAATATTAATTGTGAAATAATATTAACACAAAATATATATTAAACGCACTACAATATTGTTTCTTTATTTTTTCAGCTGTAAATACATTATATTATTAATTATTATCATAATATTGGTAGTTGGTACATTTATTATATACCAATTATGATTGTTATATTAATTTTGAGTCATAATATTTTTGACAATGTAGTAGAACCGAGTTTATAGTATTAAACAAATTATACTTACCTAGGTACTAATTATATAAATAAGAATTTTAAAAAACAAAAAAATAATAAATCTATTCAAGAATATAATTTAGGTACGTAATTTGTTTTATTATGCGTAGTGTGTATAATATGTAAGCCTGTAAAAAAAGGTTTTTAGACTTGAAGTATATATAGATAATACCTGATAGTGTGGATAAATAATGTGACGACGACAGTCGAAATGAGAATGAAGTATCAAAGTATCAAACGTTTATACCGACGAAATATACAAAGATTTCTAGAAGTTTACCACGATTTGCAGATAAGTATATGTATAAACTTTGTTGCCATAACGACGCTAATTTGTCTAATATGTATATATTATATATATATATATATATATATGGATACAGAGTGATCAAAATATTGTGTTAGAAAAATGGTTGGAACTAAGTATTTTCAATCTTCAATGTCATTCCTGTTACGAAATTCCGTTCACTCCATATAAATAAAATGTGACCAGTATACTGTATGTTTGTATATGTACCTTTTTGTAATATAGTATGAACTATGGATGTGTGTATTGTGTATATATATATATTATCTAAATATAGAAACTCTATTCCCCCAAAAAGTTATTTAAAAAGTAAATTAGTAACATCATCACACGTCATCATTCTGATCGGTCATTCGGTAGCAATGTAAGTAGCATACAAATATATAATATACTGTACAATTACATTTTCCTAATAGTAGAGGATAGTGTAACCTAAGAATAATAATGAAAACTTATAAATAACAAAACAAATTCAACACACAATAGCTATAAAGCTATTTTGAAGATAAATCTATTTTGGTTAATTTTATAAAAATAATAATAACCCGAGCTGAATTCTAAATCATTGCCGAATAATATACCATAATATTAAACAGTTTGTATATTTTAGCATTTGACGTAGGTGACACAGATTTAAAAGTTTTGAACCAAAATCAGTTTTTAAAAAATTCAACAATTTTATTTTGTATGTAGATACCTAATACTTGTATTTTGCACAATTAAAAATATTTAATATTAAAATTGATTTTTTGGAATAAAGTAGTTTTTAAAAAAATTAGGTTTCATCTAGGTCCTTGAAATAATTATTTTCATTCATTTTGTTTGTTTATTATGATAATCACTCTAAATTAATTTTCTTTTTAATATGCCGAAAACTGAATAATGTTAAAAAAATGGTTCCTTATTAATTTAAATTATATTTTATAACATAATATAAATTGTAGGTACTCGTATTATAATATAATAGCTAATAAGTAATAATTTATAATTTGTATACAAAATATTACCTTTTGTCAAACGAATGACATTAAACGATCGAGCCAACACAACACATATATGGGTCATATCCAAATTTATTATTATACGTTTGATTAACAGAACAAATACAGATATAATTAAATGTTGATAATTAAATGAAATGTGATAGTAGATAATTGCTATAAGACTATAATATACACGAAATTCACACATTCATTTTTTATTTACTATTTTTGAATGTGTAGGTTAGGTTACATATATAGTTAATTCATAAGGCAAGCTTTAGCCACAAGGGGCTAGAAGGAGCATTGTCATCGTGAATTTAATCATTGCTCCCTCAAACATCTCGGTAATCTACACGTTGTCGACATTAGTAAATTATGTTATATGTTGTGATTCGATTATAGGATCAATATTTTTTGTTAGAGTTTTATTTTAATTGTGTTGTATAATTTTGAATGAAAACTTTAAATTAAAAATAGTCATAATATTGTTATTTTAATGACCGTCTCCTAAAACTCTCCCCACCTGGTGATTTAATCTGGCTATGGGCCTGTCATAAGGTAGTTAATTTTGAGATATAACTATTAAGTATTTATTTTGCAATCATAGACGGAAATCCACCGAAATTTTTGGGGGGCTAATAAACATCAAATAAATAATATAACAATAGCTAAGTTTTTTTTTTTATTCATAAAAAATATTTTTTTGGGGGGGAAAACCCCCCACAACCCCCCCCCCCCCCCGATTTCCGCCTATGTTTGCAATTAAAAAAAACAACTACAACAACAACACGCGATAATATATAATTGTATTTTATTTATCTTTTTGTGGGGTAAACTAATTTAAAATTTAAAATATTAATCTAATTTTACAAGTCTGATTATAATTTTTCAAATACATTTTACAGCGTATGTGTAATAATAATATATTAATATAATAATATATAATATACATATAATGTATTCAATATTTTATAAATATTGGGAATTGCATAGGTATCTTGCAGTTTTAAGTAGAAATATTTGTTTATTTTAGAATGCAGTTAACGTTTTAACGTTTAGATAATATATTATATATTATTGTTTAAATAGAACGATTAATAAAATTTTACAATATTAAAATAAAGTTAATATAATATTAAATTACTGTATGGGATGTTATTGTTTTAATATGTATTATAATATATAATACATGTTAAAAATAAAGATATTATATTTTAATAGATATGAATGCAATGCTAAAATAGTTGTCTTCTACTGTCATATTCTATAGTAAGTCTAACGAGATAACTCTATTATTTATAAGAACTATCCATTTTGATAAATAGTAAATTAGAAAAATTTATACAGAACAATCAAAATTTTGTGTTACAAAAATAAAGGAAATAACATTGAAAATGTATTTGATTTTCATTTCACATCCATTTTTGCAACATGAAATAATGATCACTCTGTATTCTAAATATTATGTTATTTGGAATTATAACGTACTAATATATATTAGACTTCTATTTGTTTATGACAATATATAATTAGAAATATAAATATATTATTTAAAATAATTAAAGTATCTATAGCAACTTTTAATGAAAGTTTTAATATTACTGTAGAACGATATAAGTTATAAAAACTAATAAACGCATTCATTATTTATTGAAACATTATTTCTTTACGATTCATCATTGTACATAAGTATTTCTATACCTATTAGTATATTTTAAATTAAAATCGCTATTTCACAAACGTTAAAAATTTAAAAAATATGAGTAAATATTACGTGAATGAATACATATAATAATACTCGAATTAATTGTTATGATTTAATAAATTTGTATGTTTGGAAGTCGTTTTAATTATCATATTCTCATTTAAAATTATAGGTAATAAAAAACGTATGCTATATATGTTTGTATGTCTATATGCAATTTAATTGTAATATTTATTTATAACCTCTACCTATGCATATTATTAACATATTTTCGCGTGCATACAATATTTCCCGTTTAATAAAGGTTATAGGCACGCGGATGTACAATTAACTATACATATTACAATCAAACCTGTTTAGTAAATAAAATAAAATAAACTGACAAAAAGAATCGGATGATACAATAATGTTAAAAATGTAATGACGACGAATGCGTAATACTTATAAATTAAATAAATATTAGTAAATTTAAATAATAAAGAAAATACAAAATTAAGTAGTGTAAGAAAAAAATTTACACACTACATACCGGTGCAGATTTAAAAAAAAAAAAAACATGAAACATTTTTAATGTTTTCATTTTATAAAACTAAATTTATTTATGGTGACTTTATTCACTCTTATTCACTCTTATAAAAGAAATGAAATTTAAAGGAAAATGTTAATTTCACATTTGTTCAAACGCTTTTTTAGGACTGTGTGTATTTATTGCTTTATAAAATAAATAAAATATATAGGTAGTTATAGTGTAGCTCTTACAGTCTCATTTATGTACACTTTTTTACATAAGAGTTTGTATGCTTTTGATTTATAAATATTATTTATAATGATGTGGTGAACCCTAATCTTTAAGTCTGAAACGAACCTGAACCGAACCAATAAATTATAAAAAATAAATAGTTTGAAAAAAATTATCTGGATGAAAGTTCGGTTCGAAAATTTGTAGTAATACGTTTGATTTTTAAACCAAACCAAACACCCCGAGTTCGGTTCCGTTCAAAATTCAAACAGTTTGTCACATCACTAGGTAGTGATTTACTATGATTTCACAAATAACACGTTTATGATAAAGTTCATAATGAATAAGTATAAATATTTTATTGGTTTAAATAAATATTAATAGTTGAACAACGAAAACATTCATTGAAATATATCTGTGATTACATTCCTGTCATAATCTGTCATTATAATTACAAATGCATAATATATTATATATTCGTCGCCAACACAATCCATGAATCGACAAATAAAAATTGTATTAAATTCAGTTAAATTCATAAAGTCAATTAATAAATTCATAAAGTTAAGTATTTATTGAAAAAAATGTGAATGAAAATTTTTTTTAAAATATTTATTTTTAACTTTCGTTGATCGACAAAAAAACGATAGTGATGGTGTATACTGTATAACGTATAAACAATATGTCGAGTAACTTATCTAAAAAATCTGCCATAAATAAAGTATATATTTTTAAATTTCAAAGGGTCAATATCTAAAACCTCCCTGAACCCCGAGTAGATAATATTACGTAATATTATAATTCGGGAAGTGTTTTACATTTTGCCCTTACTCGCTAAAAAACAATATACCTACCACAATTTCAAAGTAGAAAAAATGATTGAAGATATTTCAGGGGGAGAAAGGGTTATAACCCGATAATCACTCCTGGATACGTCACTACTGCTGAGTACGTTCATATATAAACAATACTTAAAATGATTAGTAGTTGTCTAATTATTTTACGATTATTAAATTTTTACAAAATTAATGAAGATAATAATATTAACTATTGTGTATGCGATTCCTATCATCATTGTAAAATGTTGATCACTTCTTTATTTTATAAATTATAACTGTTATATATTGTATGTGTACTTACATCCCGGATCGGTACATTTGTCCACGATTGTGTCCACGCACTTCATCACGTCCTCCTGTTTGTAACAACAGCAAAAACTCATGTTGGACATTGTTTACACGAGAATTAAAATAAAAATACACTATAATGTATGTAAGTGTGATAAAACATATACTAGGTATTATAATTTTTTAATTATTTTTTTTTATAGCACTGTAACTTATTATTTTTATTTGTAACAATGCCTCGCGATCCTAATCTAAAGATGTGTTTATATTAAAAATTCGTTTATTTCGCGTTTCAAGTTTAAATTTTGAAAAACTTTTTTAATTATTATGTACAGCGACAGTTTTCGATTGAACTTTGTGTGGGTATTATTATCTACGATGACGATCTCATGTTATCATTTTTTTTAAGCACGCGATAACGAAATATATTATAATTTTCAATTATTATGTCGGTAAAAAAGCCGATTTAACGCGGACCGACAGCGGCTGGCTGGCGGGCTGACTGCGCGTTCGGACGGCGACGGCGGTGCTCTGCTGCTGTTAATTTATAAAAAAAAGCTCGTTCGCGCGTAACGCCATCGCCGCCGGTGCGACGACGACCCCTAGCGCCGAACGGCAAAATGATCGTACGCGAGACCCGTACGCATTGTGCATTATGATTTACTTTTTGCAGGTCGCCACTGACATTTATAAATATTATCAAAGGTAATAGAAACAAAACCCAAAAAGCTCCCGAAAAAAAATGTCAAGTCTCGTTTATCTTTGTTAATCATCGCATTAAATAACGAAAATAAATTTCATCAAAATAGATTTTCCATGTCTTATATTATAGTTTCTTTCTTTAAAATAAAATTGACTTTACTATAATAAAACCGTTTTCGCAAGTTAAAAAGTCAATAAAAATGGGTTTCTATATTAAAATATATGTATACAATAGAGTTCTTTTTCCTGTGCGTATAGCATCCATTAAAATAATCCTAAAATAATTGTGTATATAATTGCGCTCATAAACCCAAAATAAAAAAATGACAAAAAATTTTCATATTTAAAAATGTATTATTATTTCCAATAGAAAAGAATGATTATATGAACATAATAAACATTTATTTATTAAAAAATAAGATATTTAATGAGATAATAGATAATATACTAGTATCTATCCATCGGTTATGACAAACATTCATAGTCAACATCAAATTATACCGACCTAAGAATTTCAATATATAATAAAACTGTAGAAACATTAGAAACATAAATACATTTTTTACACATAAAAATATTTATAGATTATAAACAATATCATAATTATCATGTAATTTTCTCAATTTGCAAGTTTTTTCTTTCCTCGATATTATATTATATTTTTCTATGGACAAGTGTCCATTTACAAATATTTATATGTAATTAATATAGATAACAATAAAGTATATTAACAATAGATAACTTATAGTAGATAACAGTTACATTAATAAACGTAGGAACTAGATTATAAAATATATAAATTAGATAATATTAACTATGAAATAGGTACAAAATTAATTATGTTTATGAAATGATTTTTTTATTCCGTGAAGTTTCTTAAAACTTATATATAATAAAAATTATTAGTAAATATTTTCTTCAATGAGTGTTAAATATAAAATAACTATATTAAAAAAATATTATTATCGATTGTCAATTATTATAGTGTTCAGCATTAATATATTAATATATTAAAATCAATTCAAATAAAATATGTTTGATATACTTAAATTATTATAATAAATAAATACTTATATAAATGTTTATTATTTTATAAAACAAAATAAAATTTTAAAAAATCGGAAAGGACGATTTTAGGCATTCCTCCTTCATCCCTTCGGTCCTCACCTATTCGGAAAAATTAGTGGTTTATTATAATTAAGATTTGAATGTAATAATATTACATTCGAAAATATTCTTTTAAGCGAAACTCAGTCAAATCTCAAATAATTATAATATATTTTACTGATAATTATCCGTTCCAAAATTTTACCACGTGTGTAAACTACCTATGTGAATATTCAAAACAAGTCCTACGTTCAAAATCGCATTAGTTATCATGAATAATCTAAAATATATATCGTCAAAATTACGATTTCTGCACATTTTGCTGTTTTCCCTTCATTTTTTGGTAGCTAATCTTATCCCTAGGAAAATTTTTTGAAAAATTTGAAAAATGAGCTAAATAAAGTATCAAGTTGATGAAATTTGCTATTTGTGGTAATCGGACCAGTATTTTTACCCGAAAAATTGTTTTTAGACTTTTAAAAATACATAAAATATCATAATATTCAATTTTATTAATGATTATAAACAAGAAAAATAGATTAAAAATAGATTACTTATATAAAAAAAAGACGTGACTTACGATTTTACAAATATTTTGTAAATAGATTAAATAGTATATGATTAGGCTATTATAAAATTTGCAAACCGTTAAACACAAAATAACATGTAATACAAACATTTTTAGAAAAACTTCAAAGCTCTAAATAGTTAATCAGAAAATAAACATTTTCTCATATATAGAACACCTATTTAAATATTCTAAAAAATATTCAAATCTCTACGGTTAAAGTTGAATTAGTTATCACTTAATATTTAAATGTAAAAAGCGTAATTTTGCCGATTTTCTGTCATTTATTGGTTGCTTTTTTCTTCCAATGAAAAACTATTAAGAAATTCGAAAAACTAATTAAGTATCAACTAGATGCAATTTTCTACCGAATATATACCTTATTCGTGGTAATCGAATCATTATTTCAACTCAAAAAAATGTTCAGGCATATATAAAAATCTTTGTAAAACCAATACATTTCTCGCTTCTCTCAGAATATAATCATTATGTGATTTATTTTTTCAGGTTCTATATTTAAAAACTAATCATAATTATACGTTGGATCTTGTTTAATGGCGGTCTTTTATATAAGGCATATAATATATTATGTAGCATATATACTTACTTATATGTATAATGTTTCCTGTCTTAAACATATTATTAAATTTAATCTATTTTATATTGTATTAATCCTTTTAGTATAAACTATAAACATTTAACTTTACTGTGATTAATGATTTTACAAACATTTGTTATTGTTTTATTTTATATTTAAATTTAAACATATATTTTAAAATATTATAATTATATATAATATTAATATGACTATATAACGTAAAATTCTCAAATAACTATCTGAATAAACATATTTCCGTGTTAGGTTTTAACAGTAGTAACAATAATTATATCATATTTCGTTAAATTGTAAATTAATAAAAAATGTAACGTGAACGTATTTTTAATGAATTAAAATTTCGACCCATCATGTCATTTTTTTATCATCATCATTTTGTGGAACTCACAAAATGACAAAACCACCACGAAATATACGTCCTCGAAACAGTTGAAACTGATGTTCGTGTCGCATTGTAATATTCACGATTATTTTTATATTATTTACACGTGTGTAGTAACATTGATTATAGAATAGACTATATTCTATAATCAATGGTAGTAAGTATACACTTAAATATTGTAGGCGACTTATCCGAGAAATACTGTCAGTATAAAGTATAATATATACGACGTTGATCGTGGATGTGCTGTATTTTTTTATTATTTTCTTTAATAATACAAGTAAAAATTACGTTGTGTCAACATGTGAGATTTTTGCACATCGTCGTTATTATATTATTTCATTCAATTTGAACGTAATAAGGAAAAAAAGATGTTATGTTCACTATTATTCGTACATTATAATATAATATTATAGGCAGCGTCTATGGATGTAATTTACTAATGATTTAACGAATTAATTTTAAAAATTAACAAAATATTTTGAAATTTAGATTTAATCGAGTCAAGTTTGAATCACTAATCAGGTAATCATTAACATCGTTATTGTCATATTATTGACGTTCTTGAAATATTAACTATTTATGTGCATACACGTAGTAGGCAAGTGCACGCATACGTTAAATTATGAATATCGTAAAATCTAAAATACAAATTGAAAACAAAGACAATTCTAGATAGGTATAGCGTATTATATAGAATCACTATAACTTTTTAACAAAAAGTTCATAAAACATTCGTAATGTTAAGAAAATCCTTTTATAGGTTTAACCGGATTAAATTAACAATAATATAATACCCACCTGCAGTTAAGTTGGCCTCAACCGTTGGGTGAAATTAAATAACGGTAACGTCATTATAATCGAATGAATAATATTGGTAGAAAGAAACATAATAAAATTGTCATTTAGTAATAATAAAATCGAGTAGTCGATTCTGGACATTCCTTCTTCGTCCCTTCGGTCCTCGGAGAAATTAGTAGTGGAATTTTATTGTATTATATTATAAATAAGATTTAAAAAAAAATTATTCTGGGTCAAACTCAGTCAGATATACAATATATATTATATACTGATAATATTTATTTTTATACATTTTATTTATTTATTAAATAATATACAACAGAAAATTATTTATTATAAAATAATGAAATTCAAGTTTGTAAAAATGTATGATAAATGATATAATTTTTTTGTATGAAAAATAGATTCCCGTTTTTAATTTTGGCAATGGATTTTTAAGTACTAAATTTAATCTAAACGTCACCATTTTATTCTACTACGAAGGGTTGTTTTGGCTTTCTGCACGTTATACAAACAGAGATCGTGCGACATCATCTTGAGCAACATAAAATTATATAGATACTACACTACTACAGATAATGCTAAGCCCTTAGGCAAACAATAAGCGAGATAATATTGTATGTATAACAATACTATTTTGAGTGGAAAAACAAAGTCCCATTGTTTTCCAAAAATGTCAATTTAACATCGTATAATACTTTTTAACTGTGTAATATTGACATTATTGTTCAAGTACTATAACGTGTGGTCTAAAAATATTGCATATAATATAATACACTGAAAACTGACATATTGGCTAATGGCTATAAAATTATACTTATTATTTATTATGGTATACTGGATATACCTACGTTATAAGTACGCCGATATTAATATATTATGATTATTTATAAATTAATACTTATTAAAATTTAATATTCTTACTATTATAATAGACAATAATATATAATACATACGAATATATTAGGCATATTTGAATAAGCTCACCTAACCAATTGGCTTCCTTGGTGATTTACACCAATCCATGCAACCATGGTGATTACACCTAACTGTTTTGCTAATTAATGTTAACAATTTATATAATATGAAATATGAAATTGTATACAAAAAGTTTTTCAATTCTTAGATAATATTAATAATTATAATTAATATTATTATATGAAAGAAATGATTAAAATTGTATGCGAAATTATACCTTATATATTGATATTTAAAAACACATTAACTAAATTAAAATTTGTAAAATATTCGCATAAACATTTTATTATTTTATATACCTATAATATATCTGGTACATTTCTACTAAACTTATCACTTTTATCTTTATCACTAAAAATTTCCAAGTTTGTTATACAAGTTTGTTTGTATTAGTTTGATATACAAACTATTTTAATGTCCTTAAAACCCCTGAAAAATGCCCTTAAAAAAATGTAAAATTGACCGATTTAATTTTAATTTACCAATTTAAGATTATTAAATAGGACATTTAGTTATTATAAATATACCACGTTAGTTTTATCGTAGACGCACTCGTTATCTAGGTTTTGACATTTTAATGATTATCCGATATAATATACCTACTACGATTTACAAATACCTACTTTATAATTTTTTATACTTGTATATATATAAAAATTATGTTTATGTGTAAAAGATTTAAAATAAAATTTTAAATACACATTGCATCTAAACACTGCAAAAATGTTCAAAAAATTCCAAAATACCTCTAAAAACTTTTAAAAAAACAAAAATAAATTTTCTTATTCCCATTCAAAAGTGCACGTAACAGATTTGTGTCCAAACGAACATCGCACAGCAACCTTTGAAAAAAAAAGCAAAATGCATCGAAATCCCAGCCATAGTCAACCTAATCAAAATACCTAGCTTATCTACGTAGGTATAACTATAATAATATTATCATTAAAATATACCATATGGTTGAGTTTTAAAAACCAATTTATATAATTGGTTTTGCCGTCAATTAATACATATTATTATCGACGACGGGGGCGTACTTATTATATATCGACACAAAAGTCCAACATATTCATATAGGTACATTTTATATTATACTCTTTATAAAAGTAGCGTATGGCATCGTGTGGGGTTAAGATTATTATTATTTATGATAATACGTGTTAGGTATGTATAATTTACTAATTTGTTTTAAAATAGTTGTTTATTAATTTATAATTATAACATACATTTTATCGAAGAACGAATAGAAGGAATTATTACAACCGCAAAGTTAATATGTTATTAAAAGTATAACAAAACATTGTATGAAAAATTATCAAACATGTTTGACGTGTTCGATTTCTGTAGTGTGCAATACTTTTAATATTGTTTATATTAAAAGTTTCTTGAAATATTTCATTTTAGTAAAAAATAAAACGATTGTTTAGAAATAAAACAATTAATACCACTACTGCATTCTTTCGTTAAAAAAATAATCCACATACGGTTTTATTATAACTCAAAATAACGATGCTAATAATTTAATAAATTAAAATAATCTATTTCCAACAAGATTTCATTAAGCGTAAGGTTCATAACGAGAATTCTAAATTATAATCAATATAAATCTAAATCCTCTGCATGATTATCTATCTTTTAGACAAGGGATTTCATGCCATAAAATATCCTAAAATCTACACTCATTTATGCTCTACAAGGCTATAAATATATGTTTATACATTTATTTTTCTTCGGAAATTATACAAAAGTTCTTTTTTAAGCTTCCCTTTAAATAAACAAAATATTAAATTATATAGTATTCAATAATTATTATATGTATAAATGAATTGCATTTTGTGGATTATAATGTTGATTATCAAAGGTAAATTGAGTGGTAATTCACTATGACCAATACTTTTTTGTATCTCAAAATTGAACACTCGACATCGACAGATGTAATTGGAGCGAATTTGTAGTATCTATACTGTAGTTAATTTATTTGTAAGTCGTTGAGAAGTCTTTCCGTTGAAGTGTGTATTCTTAAAACAAGATTACACCAAACAATGTGTTTTCAGATGACCAGAAATATAAACATAAATATAAATATAAACATACGGAATAATTAAATACTAATTTCGAAGTATATATGAAATGTATACTTTAAAATGCGAATATAGAAAAATATGCATTAAAACGTGAAAAAAAGTAAAATATGCACCAAAAAATTGACTGTAAACGTATAGTGATTAATCCCCTTACCATTATAGTCCCAGTTATATTATATAAAATTCAAAATTACGACAATTTAAAACTGCATTTATTCGGGGGCGTACCTAGTAATATTGATTATATATTAATATATAATATATTTATTTTTATCTCTGAGGCCTAAAAATTGTACGATTTTTGTATTCTGTTCAATGTCAGATTTCCTCAAGATCTCAGAGTTGTTATAACGCGTTTAATTACCTATAATCAAAACACGTTTACCATATAGTTTCGTATTTATTTTTTCATCGTCTGATCATAATGGTTATGTTTTATAATAAATAAGATATTATATACATTTTCAGAGCGGTAAAAGAGAACATTTCCGAAATATTACGATACAAATAATATGTACTTGACGCTGTCTCGCGCATCCCGCAGCGTGAATCCATTACGGGAAATTATGGTGGCGTGTATGATGCGTGTGCTGTGGTGGACGCAAGGTCATATTTATATTATGTTGCGTGCGCGAACAGCGATCGATACTATCAGTCCGCGGCTCCGCGGTTTCGGTCGCATACGTCGAGGGTTGCCCGAGGGTGCGCGCGCATCGCTAGACGGCCTCGAAACCGGCCTACAAGACGCCCGCGCTTCCGAGGACACCCTCAGACTACACGCTGATGGCCTACGGGCTGCCGAGGATTCCCCCCAGACCCCACGCTGACCTCCGCGAAAACGCAATAGGCCCGCATTACCGCGTCGGCTGACCTAGTGATCCGGTTCCGGAGCGATCCGTCGCGGCCCTTATTACGACCCCGTTCGGCCGACGGTATCGTGACCTATTTTTCCTCAAGTCCCCTCTCCTCACGCAGTGTAACGGCCTACTTCGCCCGTGTTTGTCACCGCCGTGTCGGCTACCGACAAACACGTATAATATAATAATTTATAGAACATGATCCGGCCCACGCGAGCAGTCCTGTGATTATATATAATATAATACGACGTATCACATGGTAATTATAATAAGATAAGATAAGATAATATTTATTTATTGACCAAAATGATAGATAATATAAATAATTAATTACATTATAAATTATTTACAATTTATTTGGCCCAATTCATCACTGAGGTAGTACCCCGTATCGGTGAAATACATAATGTATTATAATTAACGAATATTTAAATTATACTATGTTTGGTGGTGTAAGTTTAAAAATTGGGCCCTGGTGCATATACTATTTTACAGTACCTTAAGTATCTACTAAGTAATGCGTAAAGGCATTAATAGAGGTTATGTAAATAAAACTTTAATATAAAATTTATCTAATAAAACTATATTATATTTGTAGTTTATTATTAAATGATAAAAATAAATAATAATGTACATTAGATAAACACATTGTTTTTCAACAGGTAGATAATTCCAAAAAACATAATTATGAAAAATCAGTCAAATTTTTTACGGGTCCATAAATTCTCCGGGCCCTCTGAACTATAGACCCTGTTTCGCAAATCGTTACGCCACTGTACAATATTATACATATACGAGTATATATATATTACATATGTGTGTGTGTGTGTGTGTGTGTGGGTACAGTTGCCCTTTATAGATCGAAGTCTGATAGAAGAGAAATAATAGGATTAAAATAATTTGTAAAATTTAACTTATTAATTTTTAAAAAAATTGGAGAAATTGCTTAACCTATGTATAATATACAATAACGTACGAAATTTAAGAATACCATAAATAATTCACTTATCTTGCAACATTTATACAGGACATAATATGTTTAGGTATAACTTAGTAATTTTAATTAAAATATCAGGATATATGACTGAATAAGTTGAAACAGCGGTTTAAAAAAAATTTGATTTTTTAAATAGCTATATAGTTACTTCCTAACTTTTTTGTGGAAGAATATTTTGCAAAACAACACGAATTATTATAATATGTCAATCTATGAACAATACTTTATTTTTACAATAATTACAGATAATATAGTTATGTGTAAATTAAAATGTTTAAAAGTACCTTTGAACGCAATAATTTGTATTCTGCGTACGGCTATTTTACTTTATTGTTTGTTTTTAATATTCGCGTGATTTCTATAATTTAATTATGCGTTTATAATTAGAGCCGTTGTATACTATGAGAAATATTGTACGTTTTGGGAATTTAGGTTTTCTTGAATGGGAATATATATATTACTCGTATATACAGTGAGAATATGTTACAGTATATTTTTACTTATTAATTTATAATTTGCACATCAATAATGGGTTCGAACATCTGTTGTGATATAACTACACAACTCGCAGCAATCGTATGTAGAAAAAAAAAAAGCCTCTGGGCGATTTGTCCAAGTTAGTTTTATACATTATTACGAAATGGTACTTAATTGATCATCCATGCCGAAGATGGAAACATGTTCATTCGTTTCACTTCTTGTGCATTACAATTTCTCTTGGAATTTCATTATAATATAATAATATATACTAATAGTGAAATAAAATACAAATACATTTTATTATTTTATCTATATCTGTATTACAATAATATTGCGACAAATGTGAAATTGATTTTAGTTAATAATTAAAAAACAAACTATATAATAATCAAAAGGTACTGATCATTTTTCAATTGAGTGTAATATTAGTAAAACAAACATATTTCTAAGCTAAAAGATTTCTACATTTTACGTAATTTGTTAAGCATACAACCAATAAAATTATATTTGTTTACTTTGTATACTTGAGTTTGTTTGGAAAATTAGAAAAATTTAATTTGACGATCAATATTAACATCACTATATCATTATTTTATGTATTAAGGTTATATTGAACCGTTATTAAGAAACTGTGTCGTAAATATTTGTTTTTAATTCAACAAAAATTAAAATATTTTTATTTTTATTGGCTATATAACACATTTTTTTTTTACATACAACTACATTATTGATTTCCGCCTACATTTATCAGACATCAGTAGAAGACATGAAGTCGTTTAATCATCATACAATTATTATAGATGTACTTTAAATATTTTGAACATAATATAATAATATAATCGTATAATTGTAATTAACACACAACGTTATCGAGTGGAAAAATTAAAAGCAAAGATAAAATGAACGAATAACATTTTGACAACAACTTCCCACGTGATCCATACGGCAATAGAAGTTCTGCAATATTATTACTTTTCGATATAATTTACTACGTAATATTTCAAACTCGCCACAGTACAATAATAATAGTAATATATTATGTTTGCGACAACGCCCGCCGAATCGCCAACGCCATCATTAAAAATTCGTATGAAAATTCAATTGTAATATTAGAAATGTTTATTCTAATGTTTTAAAAAAAAATTGTTTTTAAATGAAGTCATTATATTTTTTATTATAATACAAGTGGTGTCCGTATGGTAAAACGCGTTGAATTTAAATATAAATAATAATTTCATTTCAAATAATATCACATACTATTTAATTACCGATAGTTAAAAAAAATATTAATACATTTTTTTTTTTTAATAATATTCTTATCAGATAAGTTATTGATTAAAATATGAGTGAATAACGTAAACCTTAACAATAATTAATATTTTAATAATATACTTATATCTAGGTGCTTGATATTGTTATTATTCGAAATTTTATTTAGGCCGTCAATGACTTATACGATCGATTTGTGCGTAGGTATTGATTCTAGTTTACGGTTTTCAGGAGAATATTTTATACTACCTATTATGTATTTTTTTTTGTAGGCACATCGTCATATTATTATAAAATTTGAAAGTGATTTAAGACTATACCTTCTTTATATAGTATAAAAACAAAAAGTATATAAAAAACTTGTTAAGTTCACAAACTACATAAAAAATAATTACTTATAAAATTTCAATTCGTTATCATTGCATATACCTTGCAGGTAGTTAAAATTTCCAAGAAAAAATTAATTACACATGTTGTTGTTCTCGAAAACGTCAATTTCGGTTGATTATTTAAACTAAAACGTTTTGGCTTTTTTGCACGTTCATATCAACAAATTAATGTTCAAGATTTGTATACTACAGAGAAATTTAAGTTATAAATATATACGTAAAATAAATATATAATAAATTGAAATAATCATTATTTACAATAATAAATATTTATGAGTAGTAAAGCATAAAGCATAAGTCTAAAATCAATTGTCTCCTAAAGCCAAAACCTCGCATATAATTATTACTATTTAACAGCTGTATGTTAATTATTTATTATGTAACTATTATATTATAGTAGGTATTATAGTACAATGTGTATGTGACCATGTGTATATAGTGTTGCGTATATTATTTAAACAACGGAGTAAAAATTTTCGTATATTCTAAACGTTTATAATATGTCTAATGTATAATTATCATTCAATTTAAATTTTTTCATATTCGGTAGTAAAAGCTTAAGATTATTATCAAACACGTGTTCTTAACTTGTAGTTTATTAACCTAACCTAACATAACCATTTATAAACATTTATAATAATTACAAAATTTCAAAATTAATTTAAATTAAAAACCCCGAGTATATTATATGGTGTATTTATAACATATAATAAATATTTCTTTCGAGATAGTTTATGGTTGTTTAAAAATATAGAAAACGCGAAAAACAAATATTTATTTTATGTTTATTGTCTATACAAGTTTTGGTAATACTTTGATAATATTTTGATAATATTTTTCTCAAAAACCCGATAAAACCACCCAGTTACACTACATTGATTAAACCCAATGGGTTTTTGGGTTTTTTGGGGTTTTATTGGAAAAAACATGTGACAAACTGACAAAATATTAAATTCGTATTTGAGATCAATTTCCTACAAAATTGTACAATTTCGTTTTACTTTAATATATTTAAAAGATTATTTTAATCGTGAATTTACCACGATCAATAGTTTGTATAATAAAAGCAAATTTTTAAAATATATTAATTAATTATATTTCAATATTTCGCAGTTGACTTATTGCATGGAATAGACAATAAAACCATAAATGACATAGTAATGGATATTAATTATTTTAGAGAGATTGACACTTGTATTCGTGTATTTGTTTTTTAATGGACGAAATTATATTGCTGAGTAAATATATAAAAAATATATAGTAGCATATATAGAAGTATAATGTAGTAAACTATAGTAATTAATAATTATTTCATACTGTTATAAGAATTCAAAAAACCAAAACCGTTTGTTTCATATTTTTACATTTTTTGCGTATTTCAGAACTCTGAAAGATTATTGTTTACTGCTAATATTCCATCAGATTTACCTTTTTTTTTCTTTTTTGAATAAACATTACATTTTTTATTCAGTTTTTAACGTATAACACGTAAATTTACGATTAATTTTATGAATGATATATTATTATGATTATTAAAAACAAATTGAGCATATTAATTACTTACATAATTTTTGAAATAACTATAAAATATATAAGAATAAGTATAAGAGTGAAAAATGTTATCTTACGGTGGCCCTACTCCGCGAGCGATCGGTATCTTAAATTGCGTCTCGCGTCCAAAACCGCGCGCCGTCGTGTGAACCAGTTTCGATACGGCCGGTCCGCGATCCGGTGCTCTGGCGTGTGCGCAGTTTCGCGGTACAGTGGCGCGTGTTTGCGCGCGTGTTCGCAAAATCGCAAAATTTTTTTCCTTATTAAAAAGTATACGATTTTCGGCATATTCGATTTGTCGCACCGTAAATCCGCTCATCACGCATGGTTTTTATTCGTAGATGTTGATTCGAAGAGCGCAATAATATAATAATAATATAAATCATCATCATGAGGTCCGGCCAACTCGGTGCGACGTTTTAAATGTTTCTACGTGATCATGGTGAGTAGCAAACTGTAAATAAATTGTAATAATAAAAAAAAATTATACTCGCGTTTTCATAATAAGAGAGACGAAATGTGATTGTTTTTTTTTTTTTATTATTATTTTTCGTCTGTTTCTTACTATGAAAAATAAAAACAGTTTTACAATATATTTTTGGATTTCTGAAAATGTTCTTCGGATGACTAAGCACGGCGCTTTTTATAAAATCGTTTTGACTATACACGACTAGTGATAATCTATCGCCTTTTCCTAGATTTTTTATAAGTTTTTCATATAATCAGAAAAATACGAGTATATAATACTATTTGTTTTATTATTTCATTTATACCGGATAATAATACATTTTGTTTAAAAATTGCCCTTAAATAAGTACTAAAATAAGGGTCAAACATACACTTATCACACGATAAATATAAAAAGTTGCTTAAAACTTAAAAATTTTTATACATTTATACTTTATGACAATTAAAAATTATACAATTTTTTTTACAGTAACTATCGTGAAAAGTTTCGATCTTTTCGTTTCAAAAATAGAATATTTCATAGATTGTATTATAGTACATATTTGTTTTTCGTAATCATATTATTATTCTTAAAAAATACATACATTCGTATAAATAATATTATACTTATATGTCCGGGAGTAACGTTACAGTTTAACCGATTCGCGTGGGTAGAACAATGTTTTCCATTATCGTCATCAAATTACACGGCTATATATAGGTAATACGAATTTCCTTTATATTTTCTACTGAATACTCGTTATAAAGCTATAAAAATATACCGTGTTACTAGTAGATCCATATACCGGTTGATCAACATTTTAGGATTCATCAATTTCATTTTACAGTAAAAACATACAGACATTCTCATTAAATTTTGATATATTCGAACCTCGGTAAATCCATTAAAAAGAGTGATTATTTTAATTAAAAATACTAAACTTTCAAATAATAGGTTTGAATTAAAATACGTTTTTTTCTATTTTACATAATAGAAATGAGAAAACTGATGAGACATAATATTTTGATCACTCTGTATACATACATACACACACTTACATATTATACATATAACCACTTTTATAATATTATAGTACCAAAGGTTATATATTTTGTTGAGATATACCATATAAATACGATGATGATAAAAACAATTTGTCATCTCCAGTTATTCTTATGATTATGTCAACTATAAAGTAGATTATCATGAAACCCTTTAGGCTTAAATAGTAATATTATTTATTCTATATATTGATTTATTGTAAGTTGCGAAAAAAATATTACATCGAATATTTTTCATATAAGATGATCCAATTAATTTATATAGTTGTTGTTCAATGGAAAAAAAAAACATAACAAAATCACGTAGAACTTATATTATAGGTTTTATGTCAAACTTAAAATAGTTCAAAGTTCAAATCTTATTATGAAATATAAAAAGACGAACATTCTCGATGTTTCCTCATGAATTGTTTGTAAAATATTATTAAATTATTTTAATTATTGTTATTCTTTAGGCATTTTTAAGAAGTTTTAAACTTTAAGTTTAAGCTGTGCTATATATTCTTTATTAGATAGATGGTCAGACGAAAACAGCAAATGCAGATGTGACGTCCTCTAAAATCACAATGCTGTGTATAAATAGCTATTTATTTATTATACGAACATCTCGCGTAGATAACAAAATATTATTAAATATTTATAAATACCTATATAAATTACAGAAGAATAAAACAAATTATAAAGGATTTATATAGAATATAATATATAATATGTAATATAAATATATTATAATATAATATTTCAAATAATAAAATGTAAAAAAATAAATTTTTTAACGAGTATTTAATCAATTTTAATTTACGGATATATTATAATTTAATTAAATAACAATACAAATTTTTAGTAACAATATACACTTGTATTTAACATTCATTATTATTCTGTCAATTTAACAAAGTAAGCACTATAAGTATAATTATAAATTTTGTATAAAGACATTTTTTTATTAGCAATAAAAAATATTTGTAGTTAAAATTAAAACATATCATTTCGGAAGTTATAGGCACATTATTATTTAAATTTAATATCGGTCCTTCTATAGTATCCGCGTGTAAATCTAATCTTATTTCTAATTCGAGAAAATAGTTTATAATTTATATATTATATAGTCATATATAGTTTAAAGATACATTAATACAATGGACGGTATGTTGCTTATGTGCCCACGTAACATTTTTGAGGTAATGCGTGTACTTGATGAATGACAAGTTGAACGACCTATTCGAGTCATACCCACATCGACATTATCAATAAAAGTTTGCCGGCGGGTTTCCATTGAGCAAAATTAAAAAAACTCTTAAAACAAACCTTATAATGGCTAAAAAAAATATAAATGTCCGTTAATTTAATTTAATATCTGAGCTTTCATTTTATAAAATTGAATATCGTCTGGTTTGCAGGTTTGTATCTAAATATAATTTCAACGAGTAAAATATTATAATATTTTATAGACCCTACGAAAATGTACGTAGACAAATAAAATGTTACAAATTTACAATATTTCAATACCAAGCGATCGATAGTATATTCAGACATAGTCAGAATTTCCAATGCAATATAACATAGATACACTCAATCTCAAACCTAGATGAGATAATAGATTATATGAACCTAAAATTGTTGTATAGATAAAACATAATTTTCTTCTAAAGCCCTGTTTATGTAATGTTATCATTAGCCATGCATTTTGGATAATATAATTGCCTATAGCTACATAATTTTAATATTATCCGGCTAATAAATAATAAATAATAAATAAAAACCCTACGACACAGATAAAGTTCTTCTCTATTAATTATAAAAATTTGGTATATCTACCACAAATATAGATTGAGTAAAGTTGTCCCATTCAAAGCAAGTATAACAATGTTTCCCGTTGGATATACTTAAATAGAACAACGTAATACTTTTAAGACTCTAAGTCTTAAATTAGGTAATTTTTCAAACGTATTATCTATTCATAGATTTCTTCGAGTATAGTGGACAAATGACTTTATGGACCAAAAATGTAAATTTTCAGCAAAAGTTCCAGAGGATGGGATATAGTTTTATTGTATTTTAGGAACTTATATTATATTAGGTATATTAATCTAAATAATTTTAAAGATGTTATTTTTTTGTTATCTAGATAACATAACTGAAGATGTCAAAATACCTATCCATCATAAGATGATTTATTAAACGCATTTAATTGAATAAACTATATTTAGATTAATTTATCTAAATTATGTTTTAAGAAAAACAATTTCTTAATTATATGTATTTAAAATTTTAAGATAAAAGTTAGAATTTTTCTAAATAATTTTCCAAGTACTGTGTTTGAACACGCAATTATAATAGAAATATTATTTGATTTTATTTATTCCCAATAAAGCAATGAAGAATGTTGTTTATTGTATACAAAATTATTTAATGTATCATAAGGGAGGCAAATGCATTATTGATTAGACCATTAGCCAATAAGAAAGTTGGACTCACGACTTTGGAACTTATACATCTATAAAAGTTTATTTGTTTTTCTGTAAATAGGTCAGATTACTATATGTATATACTGAGTAAAAAGAATTTCATGTTACAAAAACGATATCTTATACGTGAAAATTTCCATCTTCTTTAAAATCTAATAAATAATTACACTATATATTATATGTTGTTATGATGTGCAAATTGTCAGAGTTAAAGAATATTAGGGATAGTGACACTAAATTTTTTTTCAATCATTAATTATTAAAGGTTTTGGCACAATGTCTTAATGCAAGTAAATAACTATAACGAGTATATAGGTGTAATACTTTATATATGAGAAACAAATAAAATTCAAATTTTCGCAGCCTGCCGATTTAACAAATACTAATTTAAGATAGTGCACTAAAAATTCGAAAATTTTGACTTGAAATTTTGATATTGAATTCGTATACGTAGTTATTATTATAGTGGCGCCATGCTGCTGTGGCCTCCGATTACAGTTTATGTAATAAAGTATTTGGTATTTTATTTTTATTAAAATCTAAATATTCATTGTTTGAATAACGGCGTAGGTATATGGCATATTGCTATTCTAGAATAGTAATATAATTGAATTCATCGTTTTTTTTTTATTATTTATTTACATTCTATACATGTATTTGTATATTCGGTCGAATTACGTCATCGCTGTGAAAATAAAAAAAAACGTTCATGAATATAATCGACATAAACGGAAAAGACGTAAGGTGAGAGGTGACACCAAGAAAATTAGGTTAAGTTAAACTCCGTGTGTAAAGTCTCATATACGAGTAAAGTTTGTTGAACCAAAGTAAGTTAGAAGAAAATGGGTTTATACTAGCCCATATACTTTGTTAAAATAACTTGGGGTGAATCGCATAAATCGTTACACTGTCCATATATTTGTACGCGTAATTTCAAGTTCGGACGGAAGTATAATATAATACACTAACATTATAATATAAAAATCATTGCGGAAAATTCTGTTAACAAACATAATAAAATAATTTACGAGTATATTTTGTAAAAACGGATTATTATCTCCGATATTGTATTATGAAAGATAAGATCATATAATTATAATATTGTATACCGCTGACTTAGGACTGTGTATATTACACATCCAAATATCTTATTACACTCGCGTAGGTTTAGAGTGTTAAAAAATCTCGTCGGCGTTTCTATTCGTATTATGTACCTATACGAGGAATATTAATGATCCGCGGTTCGTTTAAATACGTCATCGTATTTCGTATATTATATTATAATTTATAATTGTTATTGACGTATACCAATACCTTGGTATATACATAATATACCTAAATATTAGAAGATCGTATCATTCGAACAACTTTAATGACCGTCGAACACTCGCGTATTTCTCGACCACACAGTCGCTCGGATTTAACAGGGGGGAAAAGGACATATTTTAGCCCCTCTACAGAATCGCATTGAATAACATTTATAAATAGTTAATATAATTTATGTAATATATTTTAAAGATACTTTTATGTTGATTTACTAGTTATAATATGTATGAATAATATTGAAGGGATTTCATCGCGATAGCAAAATGAATGAAAATTCATCTTGTAGACCATTATTTCGCTGAAAAATGAAAATACGAAGTGAAATTTACTGCGTTATTATTCATATAGACTAGGTCAAAAAGTGCTAAAATATTTGATTTATTATTATATTTATGTATGAACATTGCGATTGAAGTATCGATAAAACAAAAACACCATTATAATAGTAAATAAAACGTCGAACGCGACGGACGGTCATCCGAACTATAGTGTATTATAATAATATATAGAATATAATGTGTAATATAGAAAGCGTAGGAGCGGCTTTTTTTTAATCCAACGCCTCTGTACCACTTTATTGCCAAACAAATAGATTTTGATGCACAGCCATTTGTTTTTTTTTTTAAGTGCAAAATGCATAATTTTTATTTTTAATTTTTTTTTTTTTTTAATGTTTCCTATTTGTGTATTTTAAAAGTTTTAGATTACAATATTCACTTGCGCAAAATATATTGATTGTTAAAAATTATAATATTAAAAGCAGTCACTACAATTTATAATTGGGGTTCGACCATTTTTCATTTGCAGTAATAAAATTTGTAACGTAATCTTAGTTACGTACTTAGGATTTTGTTGACAAGGATTATATTGTTATTCTGTAATACATATACTATAACTTATTTTATATCATTTTTTAAAAAATATCACTAGAAAAAAAAGGTCAAGAGAAGAGATCTATCCCCATATCGCTCTTCGTCAATGTACTCGTATTTTCATAATCTTGACGTGTATAGGTCATTTTTATATTCATCGTTTGTAGCATTTATTTTAATGATGGCGTGAAAAATTTATAACTTTTCACGTACGTGTTTGTTTTAGTTTTTTATAACTGACATTAACAACATATACGTTACGTATTTGTACGCATATAATACAAAAAATAATATATTTTTAGACTTTATTAATAAATTAACGATTCTATTTTTTAAAATTTAAAAGCACTAACTTATGCAGGGGCGTATTCACAGAAGGGAAGGTTGGGGATTAGAACTCCTATTAGTGACTTAGTCTGCGAAACGTTTACAATTTTTTGAACAATTTCTCTACATAAAATTAATAGAAATACGAATACACGCCTAACAATTTCAATAAGTATATTATATAATAAATGAATCGAGATATCACTTATATTTTAGACCAAAATATTACATATATATTATAGTGATATATTTATAAACTTATAACTTTGTTATAGTATAGTTATACTGTGTAGGTATTAGGAAAATCATTAAATGATATCAGTTATCTACATAATTTATGACCAATTTTTTTTTTTTGAAATGTAGTTATTTATATTACTTATTAATTATTATCTTTTATACATAATGTAAAGGTTTTATATGCAATTATAATAATTATATAGAAATTATTAATTAACAATTACCGTTAACGTTAATATTATAATGTATTAAATCCTAAATATAAAACTGTTCTTTGTCAAAACCTAAAAGTAATAAATAGTTCTTCGAACAACAAGATACTGTTTCTTTAGAAGTAGGTACATAAAAAATAATTAATTAAGTATTACAAATTACAATAGTACCTATTATTGTATTATAAACGGATATTAACATTTTTTTACTTACGATTTATAATATAAATAACACATTGATAATAAATATAATTTAATATATATATATATTAATTGTATATTCAAAATGTATAAAATATACTTAGTTGAGATTGATACTAGTTTAATTTATATAGTTTAAAGTTTATGACACTAAAAAGGCTTATATAGTTATATTATATATATGTATATATGTATGTAGTATACATATTTTATATGTATTTAAAGAGTAATTAATTTTATAAATGCATACATATTATTATTTGCTATTATAATAATAAACACAGTAATAGTTTATTATTTTATTAAATATATTATTAATATATATATTTATATTTTATATACTGTATATTCATTTTTGTGAATCATTAATACTGTAAAATATCTAAATAATTCAATTTCAAGAAGATCTAACTAATAATAATCTAACACTTTAAATATATGTTTTTCTCTTTGTAATAGTTATATTATTCTTTGCTAGATTTCTTACTAAAAAAAAAAATGTCCATACTTGTTTACTTGATGACCTTAAATCAATCTCCATCGATCGTAATACTGGGACATGAATCAGACGGTTAAACTGTATCCGTGATGATAATAATAATATGTTTCTTCAGAAATACTCGTCAGCGCTTGTTAACAAAATATACGGGGTGATAAAATCGTTAAAAATCTTTGAGAATTTAAAACACATTTTTGAATGTACCCTTTATTCATTTTTTAACAGAATATTATGATCGCTCTGTATAATCAGAGTGATAGAAAATCAGATCATGAGAAACTATTGTGTGGACCTGCGCAAGTCTTATAATAAGCCCCCGAGGGAAAACGATTACTTATTCAATTGCCAATTAGCGTCTAACCTGTCTTGTTAACGTAATATAATACGAGTATAATATATAATTTCAGACATGGTCTACAGAATTATTGGACATTTTGCAGTGTTATAATCCATGTTATTATCGAGCATATAGCATAATATATAATCTGATTATCGAATCGATCACTATTTTTTTTATAATTCAAATCGATTATCGAACACGATTTGTCGTGCATTTGTCAATTTCAGTTTACGTGCAACAAGTAAACAGATTGCGAGTTTGGCATTAAACGGACGATTGTGTCATTTTATTAAAATACAAATAATAGATAGATATTAATAATATAATATTATACATAATAGGTCGTATTCTATTGTCCGGCAATGTCCTTCAAACAGTGACATTAGAAAAGACACAATAATATACAAGTCAGACGAATCAAGCCAATTTTTATGAATATTCACGACATGACTTGAAATATTAAAAAATAAATATACACAAAAAAAAAAAAAACGATGACTTACAGAAATTGTTAGAAAACAAACATAAAATAATTTTAATTATGTAGGTAATTAATCGATAAATACTTAAACATGGAAAGTATAAAAAATATAAGAGTTTATTATAATATTATAATTCGACATTTTTAGAGTAAAGTTATAGAATTATTTTTTAAAAAATATGATGAACAACAATTAATAATAAAAATTATTTTTATTTCAAAAAGTACCAACTGTCAAAATAAATTGTCATGTTGCTAAAATATTTACATAAATATTCGCGTCAAATAAGTTGCAAGAAATATAAATCAACACTATTATATTATATATACTTACTGTAAAATTTATATTTAATATATTTTTTGCAATGTATTTAAATTAAATTAAAAACTAAATAAGACATTTTTCATTTAAAATTTACCTATATATATATTCATTTTTATGATATTCTTTGTATTCATTATTTTTAATATCGCACTTTTTATATATTATTTTATTAATCAAGATAAATATATAAAATTAAATTAAATTTACATTATAACGATACATTTAGTAAAATATATTAATCTTACATTTATATTTTTAACGAATTAGGTATCTTATGGTGTTTACTTATTATAGCCCATATATTCGTAAATTATTGACTTAATAGTTCACAGACAACTATAAACTATAGGTACCTAATAATAACATTATTTTTTGTGTACGAAGTATACATTTAAATTCTCGACACATTTTTTTTTTTTATAAAAAAAATAATAATAATAACATTAATATATTAATTTGTAAATATTGAATTTCTTTTTAAGTTAGTATCATTTAGTTACCTACTTATAGGTATCAAAATTAAATTTATACAAAACTGTATGGTTTAAAAACCGCTTTTATATATTTTAATCATTCATATTCTTTGTTTGATAATAATGGTAGCATTTTAGCCCTTATAGCTTATATCATTAACAATGGGCAACAGAAAAAGAGACGATTTCCGAATAGAGACTTAAATGTGCAGATAGCTGTAAAGATGAATAATCAAGGTGGATGATTGAACGACCCATTTCGCAGATAAGAAAGGAAACTAATATTTTCATCCTATAACTTTACAAATACATATATTTATTACTAGAATAAATGTTATAAATTTATAATTAGTATTACAACATAACATACAAATTAACGTGTTTTATAATTATTAAATTGACAACTCGTTTCAAATTTGTATCTAAATCAGGGGCACCATTTTTTTTTTTGGGGGGGGGGGGAATAGGGTGGGCCACGGCTCCCCTATTTTTTTTACGTATTTTATCGCGCAGATACATAATATTCAAACACTATACGCCACCTTCATAATCTACATTAACATTGTCGACGGACTTATTGTAAATTTGTATATTTATACCATTTTATCGTTTGTATTTTGTGTCATTATGGTTTGTTGAGCAGTGAATAATGATAAAGGTATGTTTAATAAAATTAGGTATAATTAAAAAACATTGTACATTCCTTAAAAATGCATTGCAAATGAAGTTGTCAGTTACTAACATAATTTTAATATTAAACAAAATTGGCCCGATCGACGTAAAACTTGGCCTGCTTCAATTTCTGCTCCCCTATTAAAATACTGAAATGGCGCCCCTGATCCAAATCCAAATAATGTAATAGAAATTATAGGAAACGCATCGTACAATTTTGATTACTCTGTATAAAGTGTGATTTTTCTGTGAAAGTATGTCATTTTTGTTCAATTTTTTTCTGACTTAATTATTTAAAAAGTTTATTGTGTTCAATATTTTTTTATACATTTTATATTATTTCTTCTTCGCTAGTCCATCCCTTATTTAATAAATAATCAAACCTCATTTAGTAAGTCAATAAGCAACTTTTAATTTTCAAATGGTAACTTACAATTTTAATATTATTCGAACAAATGAAGCTTCAAAGTTATAGACGGGTAATATTATATCCATATTTAGATGATTTCATAACGAAATCGATTATATTTTTGACCCATTAAATTTATTCAGCTACTATAATCAAATTATAAGAGTTTTATGTAGATATTTAGTTTTTCAAAATATAAATATAGAATATAGAATTGAAAATACCGGTATATTACCGGTACTATTTATTTATATTCTACCCATTGTATAACATGTATAATATAAATTACTTAAAACATTTTTGTCAGATCTTAAACCTGTCAGCATGTATCCGTTGTGCCGAATATGAGACCAGGAAGTAATATTAAATGGAAATATCGAATTGAAAATGTGTGAAAATACTGAAAATTATCTCATAATATATATATTATATCATGTTTTTGGAAAAATTATACTGGATCACGCGAAGAAGTAAATTACCCTGTATATCGTATCTATTACATTGGATAGTTGCTTTTATTATACTCACCTTATGTGACGTCACTATATCGCTATAATATATTATTTATACAGGGTAATAAGAATATTGTGTTACAAAAATAATGAGGGTATCATTTGAAACTGTATGTAAATTTCACCATTATGCAATTGATCACTCTGTATCTAGTACTTGTGCACTACTGCAAAACATATTAATTAGCAAAGTGGGCGTATATTATTTTGTAGGATCGGTTTTATATATTTTAACGTTTATGTAAATCGATATAGAAACGCACGTCTCCGGCAAACCTACACAACGTTAACGGTAATAATATAACAAAATATTCACAGGGTGATTTGAATTATGGCGATTCAATAATAAAGATTTTTAAATTTCGTGAAAAAATATAAACGATTATACGATTAGTATGCATAATAGTCATATTATAGTTTTTATAGTTTTAGACTAGTGGTTCCCAAAATTGGTTCCCTAGCAAATTTTTGGTACGTCACGATTCATTTATTTTATAAGAACTTTATTAAAAAAATATCCAAGACTAATAACTCATATGTAAAAATAAGAGTCGTTAAATTTAAAAACTTCTGTTTAAGATGACAAGTTTATCTCTATTTCACATATTATTAAAATGAGAATATAGCTGCTGTGACATAAAATTATAAATAAATTTAACCTGACCTAACCTAACCTATATAGCTATCATATATATGCGGTTTATAAATGAATCTAACTGTGTTCGATATAAATTTATAAAATGTCATTTTGCCTGTCTGACGTCAATGTATCTGAACCATTTGATTGTACGCAATAAATAATATGCATATAATAATATTTTATAAACAAAGCAGCACGTGCGAGTATTGTTATTTTAATCAGTCTTCGTGACTATTCAGTTTGTAGAGAGAAAGAGAGAGAAATCTATACAAAACGAGAAAGAACCGCGGAAAACGTATTAGCCAAAAAATACGGGACGTTCATATCAATTATTGTCGACATAGCAATGACGCGAATCAGCTAATTAATGTTTCGACGATTCGTTCTTCCTGTGTGCATTCCAATAAATATTTCCATTGTACCTGTGGGGTGATCAGAATCCCCGAAAAGCGTTTAATACTATATGTAAATCTTCGAATATGCAAGACATTGACGAACATTTTTCAGATATATAAAAAATTTAATTTAAGTAGCAGCAAAACTTTAAAAATACGCTATCAGAACGTCACAAAGGTCAATATTCGGGTTCATGACCTCATGCTATAGGTATAAGTTGCTTATAACAGGAGTGTTCCTTCGTCAATTTATTTATTATCTTTGAAAATTAAATATTATACGTTTCTCCCTCTATTTGAAAAAGGAAAATCGACAGACGATACATTCGGAACACGCTGTAGTTTGATACATCACGTCTTTTATATTTTGATAAAAGTTATCTACAAGGAAAGGAGACTGTCGTACCTACCGCGCGCGGGTCACGATGTCGCTGAACTCTGCAAATATGTTTAGTAAATAATAAATGTGATTGTATTTACGCTGCAGCGTATATGAGTAATATTATTAGGATGACCAGTAATAAATAGTCGACATTTATAAAAGTGTTTTCGATTCTATACCGACAGAACAAGAAAGTCTTAATATTTTTTTAATAATTTCAAATATGACAACATTATAACAATAGAAAATCATGTAGGTACAAGGTATTTTTTTTATCATGATCTAACGAATATCTATTGAAATAATATTAAAGTCACTTTTATAAATTTTTTTTTTTTCGCATATAACAATACCATTTCTAAGTTACGACTTAGTATTACATAATATGTACTGTAAGCGACAATTGAATTTCAAACGGCAATATGAGTACACATATATAGTATTATACATTCAAATTTTGGATGGTGATAATCAAAATCTACATTTTATTTCGATAATCTATTAACATTATAAGAAATTAAATTAGTATAATTAATAATATTATGTTTTTAACAGGAAAATGAATAATATAATTTAATATATTTATGGCCGAGAAATATTGATAAATTATTCGAGAGTATATCTTATATATTTTTAAAGTTGACTGCTGGATTATAATAAAACATTCTGTGTATATTTCATTAAACGAAACTATTTGTAAATAGTGTGTAAGGTCCAGTACTGTATTTCGATGGAAATCATGAACAATTTTATTGTTAAAGCTTTTAACAAATATTTACATTTCACATATTTCTGAGTACATATTTCTCAGAAATCTATAGCTTATGAATGGAACTTATAGCGACTTTATTTCGATAGTCAGTTAGATTATATGAAGATGGAAAATATTTAAGGATTGTTTATTGCCAATAAAAGTAATAAAATATAGTTAATATCGTAAGTGTGTAGATTTTTATTGCTAAATAAACGCAATTCAATAAGAATTATAATTATTGTTTTATAGTTTAATAAAAACAAATAATTGTACTATATCAACAATCTCCCAGAATAAGTTAGTTCAGTCACGTATGGTTATAAAACAATATTTTTATAAGTACCAATGTCTAAATTATTACCTTATACAAATATTTATTTGTTCGTGTTAGGTAAGTACTAGGTACATACTTGGCTACTTTTACTATTGTAAACTAGAAAATTGATATTTTTAGAAAAAATTAACCTTAATTATATAAAGGTATGTTTTTTTCGTAATTTAAATAATTATACACCAATAAATTTAATAGGTACTACAAGCACGATCACACATAACATACGCATGGTACTTAGAATATAATTTAACAAAAATAACGTTTAACTTAGGAGTTTTTCTTTCGCTTTCGGAAACATGGAAATATATAAATTAAGTGAGTGTACAATAATTATTGTATTGCTCATAAAATCGTGACACGTTAATTATGGACCTTGTACATAATTAAATTAATGTATTGTATTCAAATGTATACTGAGGTGTAGTATGGTATAATATATAATGTGTAAGAAGGTCGAAATTTCCGCGGCAATAATATACAAGTAATTACTTATATTTTAATATATCATTTACTCGGTGTAAATACATAATGATTTTATACCAAGCCGTTATTTTACATTTATACCTATATAAACGTATCGGAACGATTGTAAACAGTGGCGACAATAATATTATTATTTCTCGACCATAATGATATGCCCTTGTCGCGTGATCGTCACAGCGCAGAGGCGTTTCTTCTGTGTTCAGTATATTACCTATATTATATTATTATTATTATTATACCGTGAGTAGGTATTATTACTACGGTATACGCGGGCACGCGGCTAATATTCATCCGTCTACTAGTACTGGCCGTGGACCACTTACCGGGTATGCGGTACATTATAATACTTACTATAATATATTGTAATATAATAATTATTATTATAACATGTCGGATCGTCTACCTACACCCGTCACGCGCCCACTGGCATCAAATCGCGTGAACCGACATTTGTGTTTTCGTTTTATTAGGATTTTGGATATACGACCTTGAGCGGCCTAAAACTACATAATATTATAATGTCTAAGAGTAATTATTATTAAGCCTAACCATATTTGTTTTACCCAATTTGTTTTGCCGATTTATGAAAACAATTATTATCCATAATCGCAAAATTAATTTACCTTGTGCAATGTGTTTTCAACAACGTTTTAACCAGCTATATAATTTGTATACCTAATGTGTCTTATACACAATATATTGCCATTTCTCAATAGTTTTAACTTTTACTGATAATGTGTCAACAATATTATTATGTGATATGCGTATAAAAACAATATAATATACAACTCATATAATAAAGCTGTATATAGTGTTATAAACACGCTCAACGGCTTCGTTGGTTCTCGATTTACAATTGTGTCGTTCGTGACGGATGTACAAACATGTGTAGATACTCCGTTGTGAAATCCGAGAAGGAAAAAATGGAATCAAGATACGTAGATCGGTTTGGTATTTTTATATTGATATACCTATTCTAATAAAATTGTATTATCAATACGATATTACTATATACACTGTCGATCAATCATTCGATGGATGTTTACATCAAGCACAGACATTAATTAAGTGCTAAATATTAGTTGAAAAAACATCAAGAAAAACGACAGAAAAATTAATTTTACCTGTTGACACCACCTGTTTGCAGGTGCATATTATGTATGTGTATATAAAGGACTTTAAAAAGTAATTATCACGAAAAATAATAACCAGAGAAACAAAATAAAACATGTTTTCCTAATCATTATATTCCTAGTTAAAGTATTCGACAACTTACAAGGTTTTTAATAACGTTATGGCTTTTGAAATTTGAACGATTATTTTATGTACAAAATCGTGTAGTGTTTCATCTTATTATATTTCACTATTTCAGTCTTCCGAATAAATAATTAATTATAATAATATTATGTTTTATATAGTATCTATGGTAAACATTTATAAAATGATATATTTAGTAAGACAGTTCTACTTATACAATATAACGATTAAAATCGAAATACAAATTAATAATTTAATTGAACTTGACACATTGATACTCAAGTTTTCAATATTTTATAATTGTATCGTTTTCATTTAATATTAATTTGTCTACAAAAGAAATGATACTACATTAGTACATTACGTAACAAGAAGTTTTCTTTATTACAGAAAAATGTTATTATGAGTGCATAAAAATGTAAAATAGTTTTATTTCTAGAATATATTTGTAGGTTATACAATTTCAAATTTATAATTTAAGAGAAATGACAAAAGTCGCAAGTTGAAGATCTAGTGATTCCAATATAATAATATAGTAGGTACTTACAGAATAGTGAGCACAGAATTGCAATCACAAACGTGTTTATATTAATAATGGTAAATAAAAAACTTTCCAAACTCTGTTATTGTCATGTTCTGCACAACACTAATTTTGTAATTAATAATGGGCATTGTTGATTGCATAGTGTTAATCATAACAAGTGAAATGTGTTATATTAGGTTAGATTTGTCTTGCTAACACAATCTGTCCAAAACTCCAAACATAGTTTTGTTTAATGAAACAAGAAGTATTATACAATTTGTATTAGTGTTATAAATAAAAAACTTATCAAAATTATATAATCTTATTATGACTTTGAATTAGATTTAGTCTAAGTTTAAATATGAAATAATATATATATATATAACTATACAAGGACTTAAAATACCACAGTACTTTATTTTTAGATAAGTATCATATTTTATATATTTTGTTTTTAACAAAATGTTATCATGCAGTAATAGTTGTCATCGGAAAATCAACATCTCTGGTTAACGGAAAATTTAAGAAACCGGATTTATGAACACTAAAATGTGTCAAAATTATCAGTTTTTCAACAAAATTGACACATTTGAGTGTAACCTAACTTAACTACGAATCGTCTATCTCTCAATAACTCATATATTTTATCTTTTTTCTATCAATAACAATTTGCATCATTGTTACAATCTATCTATCTCCTATCTTCTCATTTCTATTCTGAAAAGACGTATATAATATTGCAGTCCTCACTGCCATCTAAATGCATCATTCCTCCTATCTTTTTGTCTTATACCATACTATAAGCCGAAGTCTATAAAATATATGGATGGATCAAACTACATACATCAACTACTAACATCATTCACAAATTCCATGGCAAAATTTATTAGATAGTTTCACTGCAATACTGCATAATATTCATTTATTCTTATATAATTACATATTCTGACAAATAATATCCATTTATCCACAAATTTTTATATGTAGGGTAATTTCTTATATTAATATAGATTTTAACATCTCTGCCTAACGATCTTTTTCACTTAGATTAATTCATTAATTTAATTAATTTAGTTCTACGTATGTCTTTAAGCCATTCTCATTTTATGTTTGAAATACTTGAACTTCTCAATCTACATTTATTGCATTCAACCTGACTACACCTAGATTATATATAAAGTGATCACTGATCAAAATTTCTTGTTACGAAAATTACGAAAATTACTTTCGATTTAGATAATATTTTATTTACATTTTTTTAAACATAATATTCTGACCGCATTGTATATCGAAATGTGTAGTGGAATAACATTTATTTTTATACTTATATTATTAATATGTAAATTGGTTAGACTTGGTTTTGCAACAATCATTATTCGACGTGCAAACGAAACGTGGTTACAATATATGTATAGTACTTACCACAAATGAGCCGAGTTCCGCGTAGTAGTAACCATCAGCTGTAAAATACTATACATACAATTCTCTCGCCAAGTCATTAAAGCTAAAATTTCAGCCCACACGAGTACCTATATGGGACACATGTGCATCAACGTTCAGGGACATGTTGCATACAACTTAATATAAATATAATATACAGGATGTTTCACGGAAATATGTTATATTTTAAAAATATATGTATACAGAATGGCCACAATTTCCTTTTATCACAATTGTTTTCGTATCATATGATATTCTGATAGTCATGTATATACATCAAGATCCAAGAGACACGCATAGATAATGGATGTTTATAATTTTATATATTATCTTGTATTCGTATTTTCATGGGTTTGCTAATTTCGTCTTATCCTTTTTAACGTATTTTTTTTTATACCTAAACTGTGTTTAATTTAAATAAAAAATTGGAATTAATGTCAAATAATAGAGAAATAGAGAGAGAAAATAGTTGGAAAAACAATGCGACTCCAAAACAGAAACAGATATTATTATATGCGCCTATCCACTCTATTCATTATTTTGTTGTCTATGGCCATAAGAGTGCATCTTTGTTTGCAATTATCGCAGTATAATATTATATAAGTATACGTACAAGTGCAGATGTACTTATTCATAAACGCCCATCCGACAATCAACGGTTTCCGTTGGGTAGGACATATCTGTATTATGGCATTATTATAATAAACATAATATTATTATAAACCTACTATAATATGGATATGGACATACTTAATAGTTCATTATTATTATTATTCTATTATTATTATTATTATTTCGTTTTATAAAGATAATATTGTGATGCTTAATCAAATAATATAATAACTTTTTTGCGTTCGGGCACTTGACATGCGAACAAGGGCATTGTTTTATTATTATGTATCTATAGCAAATAATTATAATACTCTTATTGTCGCGTACTGGATGAACATATGGTTTACTATTCAGAGGAATAAGGAATGAGGATGTTATGAATTTATGATATAGGGGTGGGCGATAATTTCATATCCTAACCAATCATTGATTATTAGTTAATTAACAATCAATGAAAATAATTGTAATTGCCAATTGTCATAATATTATAGTATCCTATATATACACATATATATTTATCTTGTTCTTTGAAAATTTTCAACTAACAGATGCGGAGAAAACTGGTTTCCCATTACTTCTCCTAACTTAACCTGACCTAACATAACGTACACTATTGTAGACTATTGTTCTGAGTATACGGTTTTCAAATTTAACTATTTAAAGTATTTTAAATCAATAACTTCAATAATGTTTTATAACTTGACAATTTTTTTTTATTTCACAATTATTTCGTGCGTTTATTATAAAGCAATATGCTGCGTAAATAAATGTTAAATTAAAATTTTTGTAACCTCACGAAGTTTAATTTATGTTTTATTTTAATTGTTTTAATTTCATATATATTTAAAATAAACATGCGTGGAAAATTATTAATGGGGAGTATCAGAATAAAATAATATTAAAAATAATGATGATTTTTAATTTATTTATTAAAATAATAATAAAATCTATTATTTCTTTAAATGATGCATTGAAATTGAAACTAACTTAGCTTAAAATGTTTAACTCGTTTATGCCAAGTATTTCAATTGTATTTGGTTATACACATCAGTCGTCAGAGCTTAGTAGACCTGTAGAGAATCCAACTTAATATGCAACTAACAACACCATAAAGATTAAACCGTGACACGTATAATATATAATAATAATATGACAAATGTCAAAAGGGAAAAAAGTGTCCCCAAATTTGGTACGAAACCTTGAATGGTATTATTATTATAATATATACAGTTGTCTGTTGTCTGATTTGGCCAACAGGTATAGTAAACGATATTTTTTTCCAATCTTTATATTATATAGACATAATATAGTGTAATCGGACTATATATAAAAAAAAAAAAACTGTAGGTATATATGTACTCACTTGAACAACGTCGTTTTATCGGTTTAAAAGATAATTCGTATTTCCAATATTTATTTTTTCGCATTACAAATTCTTCTGTTAGCCGATTGATGTTCACTAAAAGAATATAATAAATACAAAATTAAATAATAATTTGATATTAGTTCGGTGTAATACGCGCATAATAATAATATTACGTTTATTCGCCTCATTTGTTGGAGTCCAGTGATTCTCAACCTGTATGGGTTATCACACAAAAAACGTTATAAAAACACAGTATTCATATATAAACCCATTTTTTTTTCTCGAGGATAGTCGTGTGAAAATGTTGAGAACCACTATGCAAGAGACCATTTTGTTATATATTACATCGCTTGTGTTTAAACAGTAATACTTTAAATACAAGTTTTCTACGAGAAAATCTGTTAGTGAAAATAAATTTCAAACGATATAATATAATATATATACCTACCTAATCCGTAAAACGTTAAACGCGGTAATCGTTTAAAACATAAAACTTTATCGTTTGTATTAGCCACACGTTATATTATGCATTAAGGATTTTATCTCGTGCAATTTCATATACGTATAGTTTGCGATTTTACGAATACATAAAATAGATACATAGTTTAAATTAAAATTACGTAAGTATTAAAATGTTTGTATTATAAACTATAATAACTCTATTATGATTTATATATTCAATATAATATGCATTATACATTTATACCTGACAGCTATGTCCTGTGTAGATAAAAATATATATTATTATAATAATTATATAAATATAATTTATTTTGCAATCATAGCACATAATAAACAATAAAAATATTAAAATTTAAGTTTAAAATTTTACATCTAGGTTAATTATGTTAGGTTAAGTTTGAATGGGTTATTACAAGCAAAATGGTCGTGGAGAATATTATATAATTTAGGTATACCATTCCGGAGAAATGAATATGTATAGTCTTAATCAGTTTGAGGATAGTTTCCTTAAAAAAAATATTCTTTCTAAAAAAATTATTCCCAATAAAGTTTTTTTCTTACACATTAGAAATTTAGGTTTTTAGACATTTCCTGATTAGGAAGTGTCGATTTGTATAGTGATGCCATAAAGAATCTGAGAACAGATTTAAATAATAATTAGTCGTGAAATCCACACGAGATTGACTTTTCCACATTTTGGATTTTTCTAATACTCTTTAAACCAATTTGAAAAATTTTAAATTTTAACGATCATTTAGATAAAGTAACGTCGTTTAAACATAAAATGTAGTTTTCACGAATATATAATATTTTCATTATAGTATTGAATAATATGAATGATTATTCTCGCAATAATGAATTCGACATAACAAAAATATTTCTTTATATTATTCCTAAACCTAGACCTAAGTATACTACCTTATTGTATATCATAAAAATTAATGCTCTCACAGCCTATGAACATATATTTATAATACTAGTCATATTAAAATGATATTAATAAGATTTTAGTATAATATTATAAGGACTTTGAACATATCCAGATAATAAAATTTAAAATTTGTTGGCAAAATTTAATTTAATTTTGTTTGTATAATTTATACTTATATTTTTGCTCTTTTGTTTTTTGGGTTCTCAATAACCTCAATATTATTGATGATTTTAGATGCTATAATGATTTAGAAATTATTAATACAATATGCAGTGGCGCAACTAGTGCTAAAATTTAGGGAGGGAGCTATAGCTCAAAATTATAATATTTTTTTAAAAAAAGTTGAGTATTGTCTTATTATTTTAAGGGACTATGAGTAATTTTGGGGGTGAGCTAAAGCCCTTCAGCCTCCCTCCCTAGTTACGCTTATGACAATATGTTAAAAATTATATAACATATTAAAAATCTTAGTCAGTATTGAATTGTTTGAATATTCGACATCGAATTATATGTAGATTATGACTTTAAAATAAATATCAATTTTTTGCAATACAGGATGATGTAATTGATGCACTGAAAGTGTTAATATTATTATTACACTGTACTTACTGAGGATAAATATTCGTATTTATATGCGACAAAGTTTACGATTCGGCGACGAGACCGCACGTGTTGTGTTCGCCAAACATCGTTACATTAAACGTTCGGCACCTGTATGTATTAAAATATCGAATATTATTATAATTATTATATAATCCACAAATAACGAGTGATTAGTTTTTTCGGTCATTGTGCACCATAAAAAAAACAAAACCGTTTTTAGTCTACCCCCACAAAATGTATGCGCACACATTGAATATTCAACAATCAATCAGCGGCGGCACACGTACACCAGTCACCGCAGTACACCATTGTGTCCGTCGGATTGTATTATCGATGATAATAGCCGGCGATCATTGTTCATCAATCGTCTGTTCATCGAAACAACAACGAAATAATAATATTATAATATTTATAATAGATGGTGACTTTAACCTAGTATTTTATACACACAAAATAACAGCCGACATTGATAAGTGATAAATTGATTACAATAATAAAAGTATGCATACTTGGTAGAACATAATATGTAATACGTATATAGAAAACTTGAAGTTGAACAGTGAAAATACTATTGAGGACGCCCATTTGGTGATATAATAATATTAATCAAATTTAGGACTTAAATTAACTGAAGAAAATATCTAAAAAACGGCTGAAAACTACCTTAATAAAAATGCAACACGAAGTAAAAAGGTTGCGACGGCAGATCGAAGGTGTAAATTTTTTTCCCGTTTCTTCACAATAACTGGTTACTGAAGTCACTGAGAGATACCAAAATGTTTGCACAAAATTATGTCTAATTTCCAATGTAAGACTGTCATTCTGAATACAATACAACTTACTTGAACTTATTTTATTAAATTTGTCGATATGGTGTAAAAGAAATATGCTTGTGTGATAGATTTGTATTATGATAAACCAAATAAAACCTAATGAGATTTTGATGTATTTTCCCATATCGTGACGTATAAATCGTATAATATCATATTATGGTTCATACGGTAACTTCAGTGGTTAGAGTAATCAAAATAACAAACTACTAGATGCTTACATTATTTTTAAATATGTACCTAAATAAATAACTAAACTCGTCCTAGACAACGGGCAAAACGTTGTTTTTAAATTTTGAAACTTCAGACTTTTTCTACCAAAGACTCGGTATTGGGTGTATGGGTTAGGTTAGGCGTAATGTGTAATAATCCCGTTATGGATGAAAAATAAAATCGTCTGGTATAGAATAAAAAAATAAAAAATACGAAAATCCGTCATTTCCAAAGCGAATAAACACGATACATTATTATTGTTTTATACATTAGGCAGGCACGTGGGTGCCAAAATTTTGTGTGGGCCACGCGGTCCTCGGGCTCTGATACCCAGGTTACCCTACATGGTCAGTGACGCAACGCTCGCGCGCGCACTCCTACCTCAACTCGCTACGTGTGGATAAGTGACGAGAGTCGAAAAGTAAAATAATAATGTAAAACATTGTAGAAATAAAAATTATTAGTATAGGTACGCATACTATTTGAACCCTGATGGAGTTTCAATATATGCGATTATTCCATTTGGTAAAAAAAAGGTGTTTATTTTTATTATGGCACTCGTACGAATATAATATAAATACAAATTTGAGTAATATAATGATTGCAATAAAAGTATAATAGAAAACCATTATCCATATAAAACCGATTGTGCAATACGAACGATATTTGAATTTCGAGTTTAAGGCGCGGTTAGGATTGTATGAATAGTTACACTTACCAGCAATGATTTAGTAATGAACAAAGTTTACAGGCCTTATATAATATGTTCTTAAATCAGGAAATATGTTTACTTCAAAACCTACCACGAAAAATAAATTTGCGCAGAATATTTTGTTTTATATTATTATTATTGAGATTAAAAATATTTGATTATTTTTTATACCTTTATTTATTGTTAAATATTGAGCCTTTGTGATGACAATCTCAATAGATTCATTTAAAATAATATGAGTAAAATTAATTTTGATCTTCGACTCGATTTTATGCCATAGCGCCAAATCTATATGATTAAAATACTATTAATACAATTTTTAAACATTTAAGAGTTTTTTCATTGAAAAGTCGACTGATGAAAATGGGAATCTAAATACTTTTTTCTTATGAAGTTGATAATTTATTTTATTTATTTTTATTTATTTATCACTAGAAATGAATAATTTAAATGTAATATATATATACACTTCCAGATTTTTAATTGCATTATAAAAAAAAAATACGCAAACACCATAATAGTTTCGGTCAAATTTCACATCCCGTATACCTCTCTATCTACTATGAAGCTTTGCGCGTGTTCAACGACCCACACGTAATACCAATAATATAATACACTGTCACGCATGCGCACGATTACAATTATAATTTAGTAGAAAATTTTATAACGAATGGAATAGAATATTATTATTTTTGTCGCATATTTTATTCTGTATCGATTATTATTATATTGTGTCTGTGTATGTTGTTCACAGATCTCGAGCTAAACTCCGCAAACATGCTAGACGTGTACCGTTCGGACTCTCAAAAATCCGACTCGTCGACGACGAGGCCCAGAGTGTCGTTCAACCGGGACGTGCGAATCAAGAAAATCGGTAGATATTTATAAGATATTATATATTCCATGTGCTTCGAAAATATTTGTTGTCGTTTATTCGTTCGTATCGGGAAAACAGTGCGACGGAAAATATACCAATATCTTTTTAAATTGGCTTTAGGGAAAAAAACGAACCGTGAAATGTTTAAACGGCAAATCCGCATAGAGTGTGAGGAGAATAAAATCTAAAATAAAAACATTCTCAAAAGAAAAAATTGCATTTTATATAAAGAAGTTATTTTGATAACTTAACCGTGGTCACATGATATTATTATGGGTTCGGTCAGTTCACAACTCAATTCGGTTGAAAATTAAACCCAAACGTTTCAAAATTCATTACATTTTTTTATATTTTGAAAACATTATAAACGACTAAAGTAATATTAAAGAAAAATTTGATTTTCTAGTGAACTACCTTATTATATTTATAATATAATTATATTGTCCCATTGTCCCAGTACAATATAATGTATAAATTGTTTGAAATCACAATAAAAAACTTTATTTTAATCTAAAATAAGTTTATTAAAACGTATTAGTTCAAAATAAATGTTAGTTTTTAATACCTATTAAAAACTATCAGTCAAATCTAATCAAGAATATTAGATAGACTCCACTATCACTAGTACTACGACGTAGCTATTTTAGTTTAATACTCAGGTCGTAAAATTTAGAATTTTTTTTTTAATAATAGTAGTTTTTTTAATGTTCATGAAGAGTATTTAATTCCTGATATAGGTCATTCCTATAGATAACAAATTGATTAGTACTTAAATAGTTTTATATAAAAAAAAAATATATATATATTTAAAAATTATTGGTAGATATGAGTATATAAGTACGAGTATGTATTAATAACACATAGGTATTAAGAATATTATTTGTTTTGAATTCAAATATTGATTACTAATAATCTTTAAATGTATTTTTGTATTTTCCCAAGTTTGACAATTTACCAAGGACAGATAATGTAAAAAATAATATTACGCCGACATGATTTGAGGAATTCAATAACAAAATAATATTACATGTGTTCGTGGTGTGTGTTTTTTCAGGAGACGAACAAAATAGTTTTATTAATACGTTTTATATAAATTATTATTACGAAAATACAACTTGGTAGATTTTCCAATGTTGTACGAACTGCAAAGCTACGCTGCCAATAAAACAAGTAGGAGTTGATTGATGACTGTTATAGGAAAAAACTCGATAAACAGAAATATATTACACAATTAAATAATTAATATATTATACATATAAATATATTATATTAAATTTGTTATGCTCAAACATTCGTAATCCAGAATAATAATTATACTAATTGGTTACAGGGCCATATTTAGACTTTTGCCGCCCGTGGGCATTACGATTTTGCCACCTTACCCCTCCTAAAAAACGAACACATATTTTTTAAGTAAAACATAAAAAACATTTACCCCTAGTTTTATTCAAATATAGGTTGAAATACCTATATAATAAAATCATGAAATGTTCAAAAGATTTAAGATTTAATTTTTTTAATTTTCTGCCCTGTTAAAAATTGCCGCTAGAAGCAATACGGGACCGTTGTCCCCCCTAAATTCGGTCCTGATTGGTTAATATAAAAAAAGAAGCTAATATTAAAATCAAAAGAAAAAGAAAAAAGAAATATTAAAGGTTAATTTAGTTTTCTTAGTTTTCATCTCTAACTTAGTATTCTTCTAAAGAACCGAAGAAGAGGTGAATAAATGGAATATAGAGAATGATATGACGATAGCTGGTGTGAATGGAAGGTGTGATGGCAGGTGCTCAAAATCTATGGAAGTGATCAATGATGATTTTAATTTATAGGTAAAACAAAAGATATGATACTTAATCTAAAAAGGAAAGGTTATATTAAATATTTATGTATATAGAATATAGATCTAAATCCAAAAAATAACTTACATCTGTGTAGAAAATAAATATCAAATCGCTAATCAGAAGCACTCGGTCCTTTTAGGTTTATGCAGAAGGTCATGAAATCGTTCGATGTCATTATTTATAATTCATTAAATACTACAAACACAACATATATTATCGGAACGAATATTTCTGTGAATGGTATACGTTTTATTGGTCTACTTTAGGCGTTCAAATCTTATTAAGATATTAGATATAACTAAGTTATTGAACTTAAAATAATACAAATATTGCTAAAGTAATTATTTCAAGAGCGTGTGTAGAGTTTTTAAGTGCGCATATCATTCAAAGTAGTATATAAATGCAGGTTAGCACATATGCTACATAATTTTAGACTTCTACTTGGATTGAAATTGTGTTTAAGAAAGTAAATTGTTGATTTATATCAATAAGGACATGTACGTTGTACTTATCTCAGTTTTAAAATATAATTAAAATCAATAAAACAATGATACCTACGATATAGTACCTAATAAGTTCACTAATATAAAAGATGTGTGTAGATTTTAAAGTGGAATTACGTAAATTAAACACGCATTAAGACAAACTATTTTATTTGTGATTTTATTTTTATAATATATTATTATAGTAAAAACATAGGTATATACTTTAATGCTTTAGTGAAAGAAAAAATTACAATCTGTACAAAAATATAACAATATAGTGATAATTAATGCTGAATAGCATAATTGAATGAAGAAGTATAATACAATTAACAAAGATTTATAACAATTGAGTTTATAGAAAGTCGCGTAACCAGTTCTTCCAGAATTTTCAAGGTATAAGAAGAAATATTCCTATTTAAATAAGAGGGTTTATTTATAAGAGAGCTTTTGTTGAAAGGGAAAACGTTCATGATGGATAGTTTTTTAATAGTTGCGATAATAAAGTCTTAGCAAAGTGATATAAATTACTGATATACAATGTTATTTAACGTGCGATTAATTGTAGAGCAAGTTAAATCTAGGAATTCAAATAGGAATATCTGTTTGAGCTCCCCTAAATCCTCAACCACATCTATGGCCTTTAAGGAACTATAACACGAAATTTGTATTTAAAGGCAACTCTGATGCGGCAAGCATCGTGGAGGCTTTAGCTGGAGACGGTGAAGGTCATTTAGTGCCCACGCCAGTTCGCAGAGAGAAGATCAAAGCATCTAAGCGCGAACTTGCGTTGGAAGCAGACCGCGTGCTCAAGCAGGCAGACAGTGTTGCCTCACTGCACTCGGATGTGCCGCCGAGAAGACAGCAGAGGAGTAAACCAGATGGAGGATCACTTCAGCGAAAGTCAAGTTTTGGGGGGACAGACTCTCAAAAATGGAATTCCGAAGGTAATATAATTATTATAAAATACAATTATAAATTTATGACCAAAAAATATGTCTAAAACCTAACATGATGCCATTATAACTATAATAACTGCAATGACGGTGTTTTATGTCTTCTTTACAATTTTATATATTTTCAAACTGATTGCACAACATTTTTTCTCGTTATATTTCACTTTAATCATGTACGAAATTCAAAAGTTTAATCGTTGCTAATTTTACTTTGAAGATAGATTTTTTTTTGTGTTACTTTAAATTAAAAACACGAAATTTGTTTTGCCAAGTTAAAATCATATAGGTACGATATATTGTTTTAAAGTAAATATTTTATATAAAAGTTGGTAAATATTAATATTTTACAGTCGTGTTTCAAGAAAAGTAAACATATGACTTTTACAACAAAAAATTACAATCATTTTAATGTGTGTTACACAAATATATTGTGATCGAAATTTGATCGTATCAAGTTTCTGTTATTGATTAAAGAAAAAATAATTTCACATTTCACATAATGTACTAAAATCGGTAATAATAACGTGTTAGAACTAGAAAATATAGTCGCATAATAGTATTTTAATCTTATATTTCTAGACTATTTCTTAAATAAATAATATCTCGTCATCTCAATAGTTACAAAAAACAAATCACCAAAACAAAAAAACGTAAATCTATTAATTTAATTTAATTCAATTAATTATTATTGTAATAGTATTTACAATAAAATAATGTAAGAAAGAACTTAAGAAGAATTAGAACGTAGTTGATTAAATGAACAATAGCTTAGGTTCTTAGGAAAACGGAAATATATGTGATATAACAATAAAGAGAAAACAAATACGGAAGAGAAGAGTTACATTTTATATCGAAATACTCGTATTGAGTAAAATTGCGTGTATGTGTGGGGAAGGGATGAAATCATTAAAGGATAAGTGATAAGAATGAGCCGGAAAACTATTGTAACCTAAATAAACAAAATGATCAGATTTTCATGTTATCTAAACTGTGGAAACTACGTTTTTAATGTTATTTCCATTATTCTGTATAAATGAAGACCAGAAAAATAAATTCCGTGTAATAAGAAGTCTTGAAAGCCCAGTCAAAGCACAAAAGGGTAGAAGAAAATTTATTATGACATTAAATGAAACTAAAATATTAAAAAGCGAATAAATCAAACTTATTTGTAACTTGTTTTTATATACTTAATATATATTATCATCACGACCATGTTTTAAGATAACATTATTATATTTAATATATTTTCATATTATTTATGAGAAATTAAAACTTTCAAGACTTTTTATGAAATTTAATTATAATTGTCACTTTAATATAACAATAGATCATTAAAAGAACAAAGTGTTAAGTGCAAATATAACATATTGTATTATAAAATTATATGCCTGATTTAGTATAATAATAACAAAAGTTCTCGAGAGAAAATTTGGGAATTGTGCTTTTGAATTACGAATATAAGTACCTAGTAGTTAGTAAGTTATATTCATATAACCATGATTATATTCATGAGATATATTATATACGTTTTTAATAATTTATGATACGAAATACAAAAGTTTCATAACATAATTACTACCTAATAATATTCATGAAATTAATATTAATACACAGGCAAATTGTCATCGTACATGTCATTGGACAGACTCAAGAACAAGAACAGGAATAGAGAACCACCGACTTGGGAGGAACAACGACACGGCGGTCAACAATATCGATCGTCAACGGATCTATCAACCGCAGCATCGCCGAAAAGACGACCGACGCCTACGTCTGGAAGAAAGAGATTAACTAGGAGCGTGAGTGACGCTGGTGACCGGGAAAAACCCCTGGCGGCCGGCGGCAAAGACGCGAAACGTTCGATATCGCTGTTCGGCACCATCGAGCGGATCAAGACGAAGATCAAGAATCGACCGACAGCCGCCGCCCTGGTTCGCAACGAAGGCGGCAATTCCGGCAGCGTGACCGCCCGAAAAACAACGACGTCGGCCATCGAACGGTCTGCCGAGCCGACAACGGCGCCGTCGGCCTCATCACCGCCTCCCGCACCGATACGGGCGAAAAAACAACTGTCCCCCATTATCGAATCGTCTCCGCGGGACGAATATTTCAAGTATTCGGTCGGCGGCCCGTTTGGTGTCGGTGTAACACCGTCACGTCCGGTCCGCGGCAACAAGGTCGACCGGATCGTCCGACAACTACAACAGCAACAGCAACAACAGCAACATCAGCAGCAGCATCAGCAACAGTCGACCACGATGACGACGACGGTCGAAGCGCCGTCGTTGCCAGACGTCGCCCACGCGCACAACGGAAACGAACCGTTCTCGTATACTGCGACCACGTCGTCGCCCACCGTGTTCGTCCACCTACCGGAAACGGCGAAGCGATCGCCACCGCCGCCACAGCAACAGTATCGATCGGCCGCCGGCATGGACGACACGTGGACGTCTTACGACGATCTGAGCCACAGGCGCGACGCGCTGGAATCGAGATTGCAGAGGCGCGCGGCCGTGACTAGACCGCAGCGGGACGCCGCGCGTCGCGCCACCACCACAGCATCGGGATGGTCGGCGTCTTCCCAATCGGCGGGACGCGCACGCTCGTCGGTACAGGAGCCGTCGTCGCCGGACACGTACGCCACGGTGTACAAAAAGAACGAGACGCTCGGCGGCGGCGACAGATATTTCGAGCGAAAGATCGTCACGGAACACCGGTTTGCCCGTAGGACGCCCAGACTATCGGGTGACGGCGACGGCGACGGTGACGGTGATGATGTCGACAATGTGAGCGGCCGTTACGAACGTGATAACGGCCGCGGCCGCAGAAAATCGTCGTCGTCGTCGCCGCCACCCTCACGAACGTTTGGAATGCCGACAATCGTGTCCAGGAACAACGTGACCGTCGTCAACGGACAACGCACTGTCAACGCCACCGACAAACCGGCCAAGAAACGTTCCAGACTGGATAAGTTCAAAATGCTGTTCACCGGTGGCTCGTCATCTTCCAAAGAAAACAAACGGCCGTCGAACAAAACGACCCAATACAACTCGTCCGATCCCGAGTCGTACACGTCTTCGCTACGCAAACGGTACAACGTGTTCACCGGATCCGACAGCGTAAGTGTATATAGATATATATATATATTATATTATTATTATACCATTACCTAGGTATATTATAATTACCACGTTTGTAATATGCAGTCGTTACGTGCACCTTAACACATTTTTAATTTGCATTCAGTTTATCGAATTAATGACTGCACATAAACGTGATAATTATATAGGTACCTATTACCTAATATTATATTTGGTAGACGCATGCTAACGGACAAACAAATCATTTAACCAACTCGTGTAGAAGTCGTAACATTTTTATAAACAGTTAAAGTTACGATATTACAATTGTGTTAAATTAATTTTGTTCTGCGCGTTTTGGTATCTTTTATTGTTTTATGTTTATTCAATGGCATTCAAGTCGTTCCTTTCTGCGTTTTTGAGCGTCATAAAAAATTATATAATAAGTCGTAAATGCTTAAAAATAAAGGTCTGATTTGTATTTATTTGCTGTCTGTCCCAAATCGTCGGAAACGTTTGATACCATTATTGCGATATGATGTTGTTACCAAAATGGAAATCAATTCAATACTTGGTAAGGCTCGATTTCGAAAACGATTGTGAAATATAATATAATGTACAAGCTCGTCCTTTGTACCTAAACATGTTCAAAATGGGCTTGGTTAAAAGTAAAACCTCGACGCCAACACGGCACATAATATTATATTTCACATACGATTGTTTATAAATTATATTTAACCACGTGCATAGATGCAATGTTTCAGCAATATCAATAAATTTAGTAATAATTAATAGTCAATAGCCTACGTACGTATACAGGATGATCAATATTTCACGTTACAAAAGTGGTGGGAATTATATACGTTTTTAATGTTATCTCCATTTTTTTTTTATATAACACAAAATTCTGATCACTCTGTATATTATAAAGTCAAGAATCAAAATATGCGAGAAAATTAAAGTATTACATTTTTTATTAGTAGGCACCTTTATGTTAATAATAAAAAGTAGATATGTGTTTATAATTTCCTAAGTATTTGTAATATTGTCCCATCGAATATATTACGCGTTTAAAGTTACCTTATAATAAATTATTATACTAATATCTATATGCAAATTATGTATTTTACAAAATTAATTTATTATTATATAAATATTTTTTCATTTCTATCTGCTATTGACGACATAGAATTATTATTTAATTGTGGACTCTTTATTATTATTTTTAGTTCCTTATTCCAAATACAATTAATATTGTAATCCAATAGTAAATTTTTATCTGGTGTACAATTCAATACTGTCTATAAATCGTAAAAAAGTTATATATTTAAAGTAGTTTTTAAATTTTGTTAACAATTTTATTTATGACTTACAAATTTTCTTACTATTGTTATTGCTATTGTTCATTAATATTCATATAGCTTTAATGTAATCCAGTTTGACTGTCTGGAATATGTATTTTTTGTATTCGCTGTGGTTAGGATTTTATACTGTCTTTGTGTTGGAGGATTAATATTGTATTGTAGGGTTGGTAAAACAGGTTCTTTATTCATATAAAAGTTGTTTTTAACAATTAACAATAACTATATAATACTATACCAATACTTTGAGTTTAAACTCTGTTTAGCTACTATAATAAGCATAAAATGTTAAATATTTATATTATATATAAATAATAACAATAATAATAATACGTGAAAAATATATGCTTGAAACACCTTGAACACCCTATTTTCTAGTGTTGTGGTCGTTACCACTAACCGCATGACTGTTTAATAGGTAGTTAAGTATATTATACCTAGATGTCTATTCTTATTTCTTAACACCTTGCGTTTGTACATTACTCACCCAAGGTCAGAAAATATATTGTGATATTTTATTAAGTAAAATTGTATTTATTTTATTTTTTTAATGTAGAGTGCAGAGAGCTAATGTTGCTGTACGATACAGATTAATATATATATATATATATATATATAATTACATATAACATTAGCTAACTACCTCCTACATGGTTTGTACATAATAGTTACTAATTTATATGATAATTATCACGTAATTTTCAGAATTTTATGATGGTATATTATTATCCATTCTCCGTCAACCAGACGGGGTGAAAGTCAAGAAAGTCCCATGTAACCGTAATATTATGTTCAAAAGTAAATGTTATTGTATGCACATTAGCGTAACGTTGTTACCGCGTAATAGGTTAAAAAAAAACCTAAACATTTCATTTGCACCCTTATAATATTTGCCTTATATTATTTGATTATAAAATCAGACGTAGATCTAGATCAGATTAAAATGAGGTTATAATTGAAATTATAATATAATAAATATTATAGATTCTACATACAATAATTAACATTCGAACGAGGGGCTATATAACAGGGGATTACAGGATGTCCCAGATTTATTTACTAACAGCAATAATCTCCGAGAAAAATTGCAATTTACCAATACTACTTTTTCATAAAAAAATGATTAATTATGTAAAATTTGAAGATAACTATTTTAAAGAGTATATTTATATAGTAATTATGATGTGTCGACCTCCTAATTATCAAGATATCGATTTAAGGAATTTTTTTCATTTGGGTATTGGAGAAATGATATTTTTGAGGTTTTAACCGAAAATGTTTTTTTTATATTAATTTTATTAAAATAAATTTTCGGTTAGGACCCAAAAATAAATTAATATGCCTACGTATTATTTCTTTGTTATATCATAGGTTCTTATTATTTAAAATAACGAAATAGCTTTACTGATATTACATTTTTGATGTTTTAAAATATTATACGCTCAGACATTTTCACATTATTTTCAGGATTCGAGATAACAGGAACTATAGTTATTAAAAAACCGTTCTTATATCGTTTTATCGTAGACTTTTACTTCCTTTTATTATAACTCTGTTATAATTTTCTTTAAATTTAGTAAGGCTACATTCAGACGATAATATTTTTTCTGTATACTGCATGTATATCAATATTTTATTGATTTTATTAGTGTGGTTAGGTACTAAGTATTATTATATTAATGTTCACACGGAACCCATGTGGTAAAATAACATATTTGTGAAAACAAATTGTCCCGTATACCGCATGAACTTGTTACCAAAATTCAAAACATTTCAAATTTATTTTATCGAATACGTGCGAATAGTGACACTTATCTTTAAAAATGTGTTATTCGCACGAACAAACGTTTCCCTCGATCTCAATCTCAAACTTATAGTACCTAGTAAACTAGTAGATCATAACAGTCAAATATTATATTATAATAGTGCTGTCTCGTATTCGATACAATTTAATACGTGAAAAATGATAATTTCCGTCTAACAGTAAACACGTTATTTTATATTATGTAATATGTTTTTAATAGTTGACAAAAAATTATTTTTAATTTACAAACAATTACCGTTATACCCATTTTAATATCGCCCCCTTATTTATCGTTACGACATATTATGCCCATTAGATATACGATTTTCTGCAAAGTGCCCACTTTATCATAATAATATAATATTGTAGGTACCGTTACAAAGTTCAGTGATTAAACGGATGTGTAATATAATAATATTACTATATAGGAAATGCGTTAAGGAAACGTTCGCATTTTCGGTCAATACACCAAACTACCAATGGTATAAAACACATAACCGTCTTAATCCTGCGACTGATGTATTATGCAATACCCACACTAAAATGTGTCGTGTAAGTCTTTATTTGGATGCGAACCATAATGGTCAACACCCGAAAACTGGTTTGTCACGCGTAGTACATCGCTATAATAATAATAATATCCTTTCTCCTGCGTATAACACATTTTTAACACTGCAATATTATTACGTGTTCTTACCTATAATATTATGATGTATATTGACCGATGTACAAAAAGAGACGAAAATGACGTTTCCGGTGAAAACTTTTAGGTACCGTATACCTACTTTTGCAGAATAAAAAAGAAGCGCTTAAATTAAAATAATCCAATATTTATCTAAACATTTACACTAAATATTTTAGATAGAATTCTAAATTACATTTAATGAACGATTTCAAAACACCGCGAGATTATGGACGTATTTAAAGTTGTAATTGAAAAAAATTTACTACTACAACTTATAATGCTAATAATAAAAAATTATTATTTAGGTGAACAACAAAAAACTTTCTTTGGGAGACTAAGGCCCCCCAATCCCTTTAAACTGAGATACCTTTTTTCAATTAGTATTTCATAACTATAAACTTTATAAGGTATAAATTAAATTACACATTATAGTTTAATTAGTTGTAATATGTAGCACACACTACGTTAATATTGTTAATAGTTAAAAAAACATAATTCCATTAAAAAACTAAACTTAGTTTAAATTCTTTTTAAATTATTTAATTCTTTGCCATATCACGTGATGGTAATTGATTAATATTTGTTCGATAATCTCATTGCGTTTCAATGATTATATTATAAAATTTTTCTCAGATTATGATACCATTTAATTAATATTTTTAAAGTTAAAATAATCAGTTTAAACGTATATTGTTTATTATTTTAAAGATACTGTTGCATGTTTTTCTTAAGTGCAGTTTTTACTAAAATACACAATCTACACCGATACCACATCATGGTACAACGCTTGTGTCTTTCCGTTCATTGATCGAAACTCCGCACAATTAATATAATCATGCTTTCTCTGGCTTATATTATTATAATAATATAATATTATATAGGTAGTCAAGCTATCTAGCCTGAATGTCCATATATGCGCACGCGACGGCCATCCGGTGCTCCACCTGTGTTTGTCTATCCTTGTCCATCCTTGGCCTCGCTCGTTGCAAATATTACAAACATCAAATTATTATTACAGTAATCCCGCGATTTATGTAATAATACAAAAATTTCTATAGGCAACCATCAAATAATAATCGAAATGTAGGAATTTTCAATGCTGCAGGGCATTAACGAGTTAAAAAGTTTAAGTTAAGTTAATATTAATTTTTTAACTTATTTAATTTATTAAATTTCTTAAAATCCATATTAAGTTAATACATTTTTATATTTACATTTTAATAAATACAATTGACTATAATTTTTAATGCTAAAAATGATTTTTTCAACAATTTAATATGTTTTTAATTTTAATTTATCGTATACCACTAGAATCAGACAATTAGGCATGTACAAAAAATAATTTTAATATATTATTTGTTTTTAAAGTTAATTTATTGAGTATTACTTTTTAAACGTATAGGTACTCCCAAGGGGCAGATCCAGCCCAAGATAACAGGGAGGGCAACCCAAAAGAAAACGGGAAGGGGAGGGGTAAACTATAATTTTTTGTATAGTTCGTATTATATATGTATACATTCAGCAAAATGTCCATATCTGAAATTCAATTTTTCTGATGTAACAGGGTGATGTATCCAGTGGGCGATAGCCCCCCCTCTGGATCCGCCATCGGTACTTCCTTAGTCCTCTGTAAATTTAAAATTTAAAAAAAATTAAATTATTAAAATGTTTATTAATTTAAAAATAAGAACTATCACACTCAATTTTAAAGCTTATACGCAACAATTGAATAATACCTAATACTGCCAAATGCATTATGCAAGTATAATAATTAATATGTAAAAAACCAAACTAATCGGGAAATTGTATATTCTATATTTATGTGTTATTTCGAAATCACTGAAGATGTTTTTTTATTTTTATTTTTTGATGTTCCACAACTTAAACGACACACGCGAACCTTACTATTGAATATAAAAATACAATCAAAATCGTGTAGAAATGTCGGGATAGTATCTATTACCATTTTCGGTTGAAAACATCGTAACAACGGAGTACCTTTATATTATATTGTATTCCCCAGGGTCACGTAACAAACGTACCTATGCAAAAAAAATGTATGAGTAAAACAGTTATACTCATCCATAGGGTGATCGGAATATTATGATATAAAAAAAAACATCAGAGGTAATGTAATCTTCCTATTTAATAATTTAATCATTGTATAATTACTTGAAAATGTTGTTAAATCGAAATCCACTTGGTAGGTACCTACCTATCGTATTATAAGTTAGATTTGGTTAGTAGTTATTTGTACATAGATACCAATACAAAGACTAATAAATAAATTTGTCGACGAAGTGATCGCAACTTTGGACTTTTTAAAAGATTTTAATATAATCAATAATACTTATATAAGAATACATTTTTTTCAATATATATGTATCATTTACACTACCTGATATTACACTGTAATAAAACATATTGTTTACAAATTGCCCCCCTGAAATAAGGGTCAAGGACGCCATTGTACTAACAGCTGGTAGAAGAAAAATGCGTTTACAAGAAGATATTATTTTAGATATGAGCATCAGTGCATCACTGAAAAATAAGTAGATACACTAAAGTGAAATTTTCGTACAATAATTTGTAAAACAAAATGACAAAGTGTCTAAAACTATCTGATTTTATTTAACCTATGAAGAAAACATGAAAAAACTTGCGTAATTCCCACCTACTCAAATATACAAAAATTATAGTTATTATCATTATTATCCGAACATTATTTTGTATTTCGTGTTATAGCCAATTTCTTGTATAGGTCTCTATAAAAAAATACAAGAATTGCGTTTTATTTTAAAATAATTTCTTGGATTAACTTGAATTAAAATTAGAAAAATATTCTAAGATAGCTATTGTGATGTTTAATTATCACTTTTTAATTTAAAATTAGGGGGCAATACTATATAGAACTATAAAAGTATACTCTACTTCTACCATCATTCTATCTAAACTTTTATATGTAATTTCCTGTAATCATGACTAAAAATATCTCACCTACCTAACAAAAGTTAATTTTTTTAAAAAAACCCAAGTCTACAAATTGACTAGATTAGATTTTGTTTTTAAACAAAAACGTATTTTTATTTAGTATAAAAAACACGTAACTTGTTTCAATTTCTTCTAAATTCAAATAAATTATTAATTTAATATATATATATATATATATATATATTAGATTGTATTTCCTCATTTTAACTATAATATTTTTCTTCCTTTGCTACAGAACAAACACGGTAATCATGTATCCCGAAACGGAAGGATGTTGTCACCGAATAATTCGTCAAAAGCGACTAGCGGAAATAATACGTGGTTCAAATCATTGGACAGATTCGGCAAAAACAAAAACAATAAGGTACATAAGACATAACCATAATAATATTATACAAAGTAAGTAATAGTATGTGCTAGGCATTATTGTACCTATATAATAAATATACAAGATATAAATCATTTTTACTCTTTTTACTCAATTACTTTTCAATACAAATCCCAAATCCACACTATTACAAGCCTTCCAGTAGTGTACCTCTGGTCTTGTTACTTTCGCTCCTTATTGGTATGTAATTTAAAATTATACAAAGATTTGAAAATCAAAACAATAAATCAACTATATATCAAAAACATATTAAATAATGCCATTCAATATCTACAAATTAACTATCCTTTGATGAAACTTGTATAACCTTTAACTTGTATTACCTATGTCATCCAATACACTTATCAAACAAGAAAAAAATAATACGAAAAATCGCGTAAGGTTCGTAGGGATTATCAGTCCATATAATCGTATTATATTGTTATCAAAGCAATGTTAATTATTGTTCTATATGGATTGTAAAATATTCTGAATAAAAAAACTTAATTATTAACATGCAATCGCATATTGTTCCACAAATTACTAATACGAACTAATAATCATATTTCGATGGCGAACAGTACACAAATTAGGAAAGGTTAGGTACTTTATTAGAAAACCACTTTCAAGGACGGGGACGGGTCCAAGGTTAGATTGTATTGGGTTTGGTTAGACTTGTTTTTCCACTTAGTTAAATAAAAAAATATAATAGCTTTATAAAATTCAAGAATTTTATTTTATATTTTAATATTTTGATTATATATACTAACATAATATTATAATCATTTTTATTTTATTAGAATATTTTTGCATTATAATATATATATATTATAAGTTAAAATATTTATAATATTAATCCTTCCAAGTCATCAATTTATTCAAAAAGTTTTAATATTATAGACTTGATAAAAACATTTTAGGATAGGTTAGGTTGCAGATTATAAAACCCCGACGATGGGCTTAAGATTTCTCGAGACAAGTCATTTTATTTAACTAAGTTTTTTTTTTTAAATTAAAATCTTTTGAAAGTCCAATATTTGATTAATTATCTATCATAGATATTTAATTTTGCTCATAAATACATATACGTTTATATAGGCATATTATGTATATTAATGTCGTCAGTGACATGTTTTGGGATTTTTTAAAAGTGTCTTGATAATCTTTGATCACCAATTGACAATTTGTCTATTGTATTATTAATACTTTTCTTCTTTTTTATCCCTGGGGAATTAGAAAAAAAAAATGAAGTGTTATAAAATTCATGATCGTAAAAACTTTTATTCTGCAAATGATCGATCATAGTATAAAATTACTCATTAAGTGTTTTTTGTAAAACTAATGAGCATTTTTTAAGCCCTGAAAACACCACCTCTAATTACGCCACTATAATTGTCGAACATTATTGTTATAGAGGTCAAAGACGTTCACGTCGGGTAGTGAAAACGATGACGAGATCCGAGTGTTGCGCGTGAACGGTCGTAACAACTCGCGAGGGACGACCCGGTCGTATCATAGTGTAGACAATCTCAATTCAATGGACATGGACCATTCACCTGGTCTGAGGATGACCGGCACCGATAAGAGACACTCGCTGATCGACAGTTCCGCGGGTAGCACTACCGAGGGAGACAGCAGTCAGAAATCGCACAAGTCCACTGTATATCTCCACGCTACGACGGGTACGAGACGTAAACACTTATATATTAATTTGTGTAGACAGGAGAGAACTTTTTAGTATTTCTATTTAAAAATTAATATTATAATATGGTAAGTAAAAATGTAGTGATTTGGGGAAATCTGCACAAAAATCTCGATTTAATAATAATAGGTACTTAGGTAAAAATATTGATAAGAAATCATTTATCGATTTACATTTCAATACTAGATATTACATCTATAATTTATAAAACTAAATAATAAAAATTTTGAGAAAATTAACATAAGAATAAAAAGTAGGTCGCTAAAAATGTTGAAAATCGCAATTTAATAGGTAATATAATATGCAGAATTTAAACATTCGAATCTTTTTATCAGAATACATGCTGTTATACATGTATATGTACTGTACTATTACATATTGCGACATCCTAATGGGAGGGAGATTTTTAAGAATGTTATACAATAAAAAAAAAATTTCAACAATTTTAAGACTGCTTAAGACTTTAAGGGAAAGATTTTAGATACCCGATTTCAACCAATGGGCATCCTATTCAAATTTACTACAAAATCATAACGCTGAACAAATAGTATATTTAATTTAAATTTATTTCATTATTATTATAACGATAAATTATCATCTTAACCAAAGACATTTTATACCAACGTGGCGACGTATATCGAATAGTTTTCCGGATAGTATAAATACTTGTAATAACTGGTGTGACTACTACTACATACCTAATGTGCAACCTCGTGTGAGAAGACTACGCTATTTATTGAGATCTAATGATCAAGAAATATTAATAGACTAAGATTTTAAGACACCATAATAAGTACCTATACTACCTAATAACTATATCAAAATAATAAATTGATAATTATTTTTCTAATACAAATGTTCTATGATGTGATTTACAATAATTTTTCTTTTCATTTATATAAAAATGATATAATAATATAGTATGATAATTTATATTAACACCACCGAATTTTTTAAATTATATTAATATGTTTTAAATTATTAAAATATTATAATTGATATATTATATCGTTGCATTATTAAAAATTTAACGAAAAAATATAGAAACCCCAAAATGTTCACCCAAATTGCGCCTTGAGTGGTACTATAGATACAAATGTACAATATTATTACCAGGGTTAGGGACTTCAAAAGAATTTGCTTATTTATTTAGTTTGACATTAAATCTAAAAGACTGCTTGATATTTATGTTATGGTACAACTATTTTAAATATAAAATTTGAAAGTGCTTATTTTTAATTATTTCGTTGATTTTTATTCATAAACGTTATTTTCTAGTTTTTCCATTTAGATACATATTTTTAAATTAATGACATAAGATAATGATTTTTTTCCAATGCGGAAATAAAATTAGACTATTGAAGACCAAAAAGCGAGACACAATTTTGGGATAGTAATTAAATACTGAAAACGAATTTGGAATTGTCATTTCGTTTCCTAGTGAGTGATCGAAGCAATCGATTATTTGTTCATTAAAGGATGCGTTATTAAAATACTTTGCTTTTAATTATTTAATTTTATAGATTTTAGAAAAATATGCTTTGATCGATCACTAATAGACAATTCAAAGAAATCAAATCCATTTTAAGAATTATAATCCAACTATCCTAAACATCACAATTTTGAGTAACCAAATATTTATGAACATTTTTTCCTATAAATAATTATAATATGAAAAAAAAACAAAAAAGTTCATTTTATATTTACAGTATTTGTAATTCAAGATAAATATATTCAGATTAATATAATTAATAATTATAAAGTTAATATAATTGTACAATTTATACAATTATACTATAAGATTAAGTTTTTGAAGGGATGCTATTTTTTTTATTTTGTAGCAAGTTGCTTTTTTAATTTGTTTATTTTGAAGTTTTTAAGTGCTTTCTTAATCATGTTTATTAAACTTTTTGTATTATTGACAACTGACATAATATACAAAAGCCAAAGTCTTTGAAAATAGATATAAAACTTATAGGTAGATAAACATAAGGTATATAACCTAACTTATATTTATGATAGGTCTATTTAGTATTATATAATATATATAGTAATAACATTGTAGTTGTAGCATTACTGCATTAGATACTTATTTATTATTTGTTATTAGTTCTTACTCTAACTATAACTTAATGATGTTATAATAATCATAATTTTTTTTTAAAGAAGGAGGGTAATAAAAAACTTTTAAATCAATTTGAATAAATATCAATCTAATCTATAATTTCTAACGTATAACGGAAACTGTAAACATAAACTGATAACAGACAAGTAAATAACATAAAATCTATCCTGCGATGTTCTGACATCTGACCCCTAAAATATTGTATGTACCTACTTATTTAATATGTTTAATATATAATATTTTGTAACAATATCTAATTACGTGAAAATATTATTTTTTCGTGTGTTTCAATAAACCGATGCACAGTAGGAGAAATTCCAGAATCTCGACAACTGCACCAATCCGTCTTCGGGGCGAAGAGCAGACGGGCGGCCAGTCGCGAAGAGTTGTCATCACGTAACGATACGTTCGGCACTCAAAAGCGCACGCTGTCAAGATCCGTTTCAGTGTTAGCGCCGTGGGCCCCGCGACCAAGCGAGGGCCGGACCGTGGACTACGACGAGCGCGGTCGACCGCCCAGGGCGCCGGCAAACCATAAGCCCAAACACGCGGCGGTGAAAGTGACCAAGAGCGACCCAGAAGACTCGGCGGCCACAAGTCTCAGCAGACCGTCGTCGGCGGCCCGGAAGTACCGAACGTCGAGTCGGATCAGTTCGGGCGAGGAATCGTCGCTGCTGGACGAAGTGATCATCAGGACTACCGGTCGCACGGGTCGGATGATCAAGGACGACCGTTCGACGTCACGGCAAATTGGTCGGTCCATGTCGTCGGTGAATAACAGCACCGGAGGAACAGGGGGCACTTTGACACGGGTCAGGAAGGCGAAATTGTAGGGTATGAACAATCGTGCGCGCGAAACAGACGACGACGTTTCAACACATTTTTATTAGTAACGGGCAACTATATTTATAGTGTAGACACTATAAATTCTATATTACATTTTTACGCGACCACGGTTACAATAAATTATTCGTTTTATTTTCAAAAGTCACGCAAATATAATACTAAAAAATATATAAATAATTTATTGTAAACAAAAAGTCAAGTCTCAATACTGTAGTAAATTGTAGGTAATAATATCATAATCATAATATACACCAGCTCTCTTTCTCTCTCTCTCACTGGTGCAAGAAAAAGCAATCTATCCTTGCCCCCCATTTCCGCATTACTACATAGAAAAAACAAAATTAAATGAAATTTTTTTAAAAAATACTCTTCCGTTAATATTAATAATTAACACAGTACGTGGTGAGCCGCCGTCGACACTAAAGATACTAAAAATATATAATTTTAATATTCTCGCGCAGTTCTGTGGCACAACTAGATTTTCAAGAGATTAATAATATATTATACAAATGCTAACTCGTAGTTATATTGATGTCACGAAAATAGGCACAAGTGTCCTAAAATAAAGAAATTGGGAGACCGAAGTTTCAATGTAGATTGAAGAATTTTAATATAATATTCTTTATTATTCGCCAATATACAATAAATTTAAATAGAAGACAAAATACAAACATTTTATAATTCGAGGGGACTTAGAGAATATTTATAACTGTTGTTTTTTGTACATAGAAATTTCATTACCTGGATTCTTACAAGTCTGAATGTGCGACAACAAAAGTATGCATAGGTATAACTGAAAAGAACTTGGAGGACTTAACCCCCTATTATGAATTAAAATTTCATTAAAATGTATTCCAAATTTAATTATTATTAACTATACCCCTATAGCTCAAACCCCACTAATTTAAAGATCTAGTTAGATCTAAAAATAGATGCAGTCTCCCATTCTCACTCGAACTAATATAACTTAAAACTATAGATGGATCTATATTCTATACTCTATTCCATAAGAGACCGAATCTATTTTACTTATAGGTCTTGTTACAATGTTAGATAGACAAAATTGGGTCTCTCGTGGAATAGTGTATAGTGTTATGGTTTGTATAACCTAACCTATTATAATTATATATATATATATATATTATATTGTAACGTTTAAGTGTATACTTACAGATGTAAGCTCTATACATTAATTTTCAAAGTCAATGATTTTTTTATTAATTTTTTTCAACTTGTTATTCTTTAGGTAACCCACAATATATCTCTGGATGACTGGCTATAATATATTTTATACCTAAATAATATGCAATATTTGTACTCTAAATAATTTTACATTATTATCTTCCTAGTCAAGTAACACCCTAAAAAATAATACACGCATTATACTATATATTATATTATTATTATATAATGAGTATTTACTATATTTTTTTTTTAATAATGTAAATATTTTTAATAATCGTATAGATATGTTGTACATAATAAATACCAATAATAGTATAACTATAATATTGTTATCATATATCTTCTCAATACATATTTTTGTTCTTAAAATCCTATAACTACATAACAAAAATTTAATAATACATAATAAATAATAAATTCATAACAAATTATACTTAAAATAAATATTTCATACGAACACACTTTAATTCTTTGAGATTAACTTACATATTTTATTTTTTTTATTAAGTCTTTTAATAAAGCTATATATTGTATAATATGTTACATATTATATATAAATATAGTTATTTTTTGAGTTTACTCATTATTATAACCTTATTCATACCCTTCTTATAATATACTGACTAAGACTACGGCACCACGACGAAGATAGAGCGGCGCATGGACACCATCGCTATCTTTCTAGGTGTGCATCCATTGTATCTATAACACTCTGCTTTTGTAAAAGAGCATTTTTTAGGGCATTAATCTCATTCTCGTAAGTTTTCTTCATTCTTTCTAATTCTGCGGATTGCTCATATAGACGATCGCTCAGACGGTTTACTTCCTGGTGTGCACCCTGTTCAACACACTTTAAACAAAACATAATATAAGTGCCACATTATCTTGTTAAAAATTGAATCACATTTTAAAATAATAAAATATTACTGTAGTTTTAAGTCTTGTTGAATTTAATTAAAATGAAAATCATATTTCATATATAAATAAATATGGAAATTATAAGTTGCCCCTTGAAATTAACTCTACATTTTCCCAAAACTTATAAACTATTGAGTGTAATATTCTGTTTGAAACAGTATTATTATAATAAACCTTTAGATGTTCGGTGAGAGCTTTCACACGTGCACTTATTGAAGCACTTAACACAGCGGCTGAAGCATCGTTCTGACTATCACCAGCTGCATGGCGCAATAACGCTTCTTGTTCGTTTATAGTTTCGCGCAAAAACACCATGGCATCGGCCAACTGTTTTTTGTTAGTGTTCTTTTCAGATTCACATTCAAACAAATGTTTCTCCAAAGCATCACATTTCGCCTTCAATTGGCTGCAAATAAACAAATATACTATTATATAAGTTTATGTGGTAAAAAAGTAGAGAAGTTAATAAGTACTACGGAAGTCATTAACGTGTGCACTGGATGTGCCGGGTGTACCTAGACACCACCTGCTATTATTAGTTAAGGGTCAAAATTTTATAACTCAAAATTGTGTATATAAAATGCATTGTCTATAAAGTACATTTTATAAAATATAGTATACATAAGAGGTAATATCTTTATTAACCAAATTTCTTATGTAATAACTAGATAACTCTATAGTGTAGGTTTGGGAGACATACAATTATAATAATTAATAGTAGAGATGAGCCAGTTCCTGAAAAACAATCGGTTCTTGTTCAGTTCCAAAATGTCTTCTTTCAGTTCTCAATGTCGGTACTGATACCAATTCATTCTTTTACAATTTTAATAAAATAAAAGAATGAATTAGTTACATTATGGGATAAATTTAGCTTGAATACAAATCATATTACCCGTTTAAAATCCAAAGAAATAGGAACAATAGCTAATAAATATATAAACAAAATAATTAAATTAATTAGATACAGATTATTATTTTATAAGATATTTTTTTTTTATATTTTGTTTATTTAAAGTTTTATTTAAAAACACTAACATCCTCACTTTGTCTGGATTTAGTTTATTCCTTTTACCACCAATGTGACCACAAAAAATAAATACATAATAAGAACTGGTACCGATATATAATTATAATAGAACCGATGTAACCGAAAACCGGCCTATCCTTAAATAATAGTATATGCTATATATCACATGTTATAAAAAATTTTAAATAGTTATATAATATGAACATCTTACGAGCATTGAAGACCCAAAGCTTTGTTAATGGACCGTTGTTGATTTAATTCAGTGGTCAGAGAAACGATTCTGATGTCAAGAGTAGGTCTTTCTTCTTCAAACGTTATTAATCTTCGCATCAGTGTATCACGCTCATCGTCGTACCGGCACTTGAGTTCTTCGAAGAGTCTAATCAATAGTGTTTATAAGTTCCATATACTTAATTAATAACATAATTAGTTACTCATTAAATTTCAAGATTGTATTAAGGAACTGAATAATTATTATTCCATATTTAAATATGTGTATTACTAATATTATAATAAAATCATAAACATATTGAATTTAAACATTTATACAATTATGAATAAAATATTATGTTATATACCTTCGGCACTCATTCACAGCTGATGTGTGTACAGCAATTGGAATTTTATTATTGTCCTCAGTTTTCATACGATTCAAGTCTTCAGCTAATGTTGACACACGACCTTGTAAATGAAGAAGTTCTATACGGGCATTTTCGTACTTCTCAGACAAGTGATCTCGTTCGCCGTTCAACTCAGTAACTAAAACATTTTAACAAACCAATATCTAAAAACACAATATGACAATAAACATAAATGTGATCGTTGTAAGGTTTAGAATTTGGTCTAAAAATCCTCCAAGTCTTACAAATTTATTAATATAAATAATAAATTTTAAAAATAATATATCACTACTTCTTGCTTACCCACAAATTCAACTTGATTTTTGCATAGTCATGTTGCAATTATAATATAATACTCATAATAAATTAATAATCGTATAGTTGTCTCTGAAAATATACTTATCCATTCGTATTATCATCCATTCAAAAAAATCAAGACACTCAACTTTCAATATTTTGTATAATTTCAATGTTATCTCCATTAGGTAATTGTTTCACTTTCATTCATAATGTTATCAATATATTTATCTATTCTCATTTCGGCTCATCATTACACCTCAAATACACACAGAATTTTGTTTGTACATATAATAATAATTTGTATAATGCAGAAAGTCCTAATAAAATAAATAAATCGAAATATCAAATTAATATATTAAATTATATCCAAATACTATATATACATATATTATAAACGTATAAATTATTATTTCTTAAAAACAATTATGAATATAGAATATATTAATATATTTAAAACATTTATAAAGGTAGTCAATGTTATTCTTATTGTATTAACAGTTATTAACATTTAAGTGATAGAATAATCTTTAAAACTAAAAGTGTAAATATTATAATTTTTATTAACTCTTAAAACTTTTTCAATGAATACTATAATTTGTTCCAATTCAGTATTTTTATAGGAGCGAAAATTGACAGCTTCATTTGCGATGGATATTTTAAGAATGTACAAAGTTTTTTAGTTATAATTTTATTAGACTTATATTATTATTCATTGCTAAACAAACAATAAGTATACAAAATACAATCGACAAAATGGTACAAGTATACAAAAATACAAAAAGTCCATGTTATTGTAGATTATGAAGGAGGCGGTTGCATAATATGTATGAGATACAGAAAAAAATAGTATTTTTACATATTTTTCAAAATATAGCGTGCCTCGATGTCTAAAGATGGGCAAAGAACGTTTTATTTCAATATTTTTTTTCGATGTTTTGGAATGGTTGTACTTGTAACAAACCAAGACATCGTTTAATATCCAAACATTTGAACAAATTATTATTCTTACAATCATTAATACATAATATACAGTATGCTGTACGATAATATAGACTAGTTAGTACAATGAATTAATGATTATAATAAAAACTATACATTATGACATTATGTATTTATATATCTATACAAATTAAAAAACATATTTACGTTGGGAATTTATTTATATAATAAATATACCTATTTACTATTGACAATAGTTTATTGTAATTTTAATTTACTGTAAATCAAGATTTTAAGGTGGTATGAAAATGTTAAAATATATTATTTCATTTTCCTTATTGTGAAAAATGTTTTTGTTAAACTATAACAAAAAAAAATGAATAACCGATAGTTTTCATTCGAATGGGTATTCGATAGTCCAATCAAACTATCGAATGAATAACAGATAGTTTTCATTCGAATCAAAAACATCCGATAGTTTTATTTGAATGAAAATCAATAATCATTCGATAATTCTATTCGAATTTCGAATGAATAATCATTATTTATTAATCATTCATTCAATCGACTCCATAGGCATAGTCTGGATCGAATTTGGTAAATTTGGTAAACAGAAGCGCCGAAATATTATTTTGATGGCCATTCTTATAAATTTTATCTTTTAAACGTACCTAAATTATGTTTAATTTATCCAGAAAATTTTACTTTTATTAACACTCTTCCTATGAATTTATGTAGTGGCCCACCAAAATTTTCTCAGTAATTTGCTTGGCTAATTCGAGTCTGGCATAGGTAAGAGGAGGGTGTTTAAACACTCCCCCGAAATTGTATGCCTTTTACATTATGATTTAATATTATATAATACTGTTACCCAATTCCTCCGAAAATATTTTTTCTAACTACACCTCTGAATCATTTGAATTTACATTTGTCAAATTTCAGTTGAAATTATTTGGTTTGAGCATGAAGGTTAAATTTTTTTTTTTTATTAATCTTTAGGATTCAAATAAAGATTTCTATACACTTGAGTGGTAATATTCTATTATCTTGGTGATAGCGTTATAATGAATGGCTTTGATAAATAATAAAATAAAAATACAAATACGTAAAATAGTTATGAACACTCAAAACTCAACCTTATAGTTTACGAGTATACTTTGATAGTATTTAACGTCCTAAATTATTCAACAGTCTAGTTTACACGACACACGTGTTATGTCGCTAATCGTTATGTGTAAAACTGTAAGATGCAAATTAACAATTGTTGATTTTTAATTGACCAAATGACCACCGAAGAGACAACAAGATAACTGATAAAGTGATAATATAGGTAAATTAGCACCACAAATTAGCAACAAAGGCAAAATTGTTTATGTATGATTGCCACCACCACGCACTTTATATCTAACAAAGTAACAAAAGGCCGATTGTGGACATTACTCCTTCGTCCCTCCGGTTCTCGGAGAAATTAGTGGTTTATTATAATTTTGATGATATTGCATTAGAAAATACGATTCTGAGCGTATCTAAATTTATTGCAATATATTATACTGATAATCCATTTCAAAATTCACCACGAATGTAAATTACATATGTAAATATGCAAAATAAATTTTAAATCCCTACGATCATTATACAAAGAGTTATCATTCCTTTTCAAGGAATAACTTATGAGAAATTCAAAAAATAAGCTAAATAAAGTACCAATTATATGAAATTCGATATAGAAATGTTACCTTATTTGTGGTAATCGGACAATTATTTCTACCCGAAAAATGGTTTTCACATTTCAGAAGAAAACCTATAAAAATTGCCAATTTTCCGCTTTTCAAGGAAAAACTTTTGGGAATTTCAAAAAATGAGCTTAATACCAAGTACACAACATTTGCAAGCGAAGCATATGCTATTCGTGATAATCGAACCATCATTTCTACCCGAAAAAATGTTTTCATACATAAAAAAAAAATATCTTTATAGAATCAATACATTCCTCGCTCCGCTCAGAATCTAATAAAATAATTCCTTATGTTAAAAATTATTCTATGGTCTTATTCGAATTTCGAACAAAAAACCATAAGATTGTTTCATTTGAATGAAAATCATTCGATGGTTTTATTCAAATTAAAATTATTTGATAGTTTAAAAATACAATCGAATGACTAGATAGTTTTAAACAATCGAACAAGTCGATAATTTTTATTCGATAGTGATCATCACTATTTGACTGTCTTAATATACTGATACTGTCTGTGATTGTCATCGATAGGATGACAATTTTTTATGAACATCGATGTATATGTTACCAAACATCGATATTAACATTATCGATAATTTGAAAAAACATCGAAATCAAGAACTCGTTGTATTTGGGAAAACATCGATGTTTTTTTAAAAAAAACAAACACTTTATATAGGATAAAATTTAATTTAAATTACATAAGCATACTTAACAATCACAATAAAATAATATTTTTTATATAATATCTTAAATTAAATTAATGTTGTTTATTTCTATAATTAGATATTATAAAAATACGAAGTTTTTATATTATTTCTCTAACGATAAACATTATATTATTATGAATTATGAACAACATCCAGTCATTCTGACATATTTTTTCAATATTTATATTCAATTATGATTATATCTATTTTAGTATGTAAATAACTGAACATTTTTAAAAATATTTATTTTGTAAAATATCCATAAATATCGAAGAAAAAGCAAACATCGAAATAAAACATCGGAGTAAACGTATACCTCGATGCAAAACATCGAAACTTAACCATCGATTATTTTAGTCCAAAACATCGATGTTATATTGACATCCCTAGTCATCGACTCATCGTCAGTGCTTTAAGGATGCCTCCTGGGTCCAGACTTTATAATAATAATTTAATATTCATGGTTGCTGTAAATCCACAGATTTGTATACTATAGTTTAGAAATTTGTGTGCGATGTGTGAATATAAGAAGGTTAGGAACCTCTGGCTTAGCAACACTGACAGATAAATCGTTATTTGTGTTATCATAAACTCCACAATGCTCACCATTTTTTTTTTTTTTTTTATGATATACCTAATACTTGATTATAGATATTCATAATTAATATTATTCATTAATAATTATGAATGTTAAATATTATTATTATTGTTATTGTTATAATAATATTACATTGCGGTTATTATTTGATTACTTAATAAATTAATAGTTTGGTGGATTATATTCTAATTTAATATTCGTTTACTGTTCATGTAAGAACAATAATTTATGACTTATGGTGTTTTTGTGTATTTAACATTATTTTTTAATACTATTATGTATTAACAATCAATCAATTTCAAAAAAGTTATAAAAATCATATCATGTAATAATTGTAAAACGTTTTAACAATCAAAACAAAGTATGTTAATTTTACTTTCTTGTAGAAATAATAGTTATTTAGTAGTTTAATTAGGTACCAAGTTATTTAGGTTGGGCTATCTATTTGTTTTCTTTTTTTTTATTATGGTACTTATTAAAAACTCTTAGCTTTTAATATTTTTTGGTATTTTATACAGTTATAATTATGTATTATTATTATAATTGGCACATGTAATAATAATATGAAATGTTAAATATTAATACCATGTAAAACTTAAATATAACATAATCAATTTGTGGAAATAAACCGTATTATTAATACAATGTAATATATTATTCACAAATGTAAGAATAGATACAATAACATGATATTTGATTAAACATTTATTATTGTTTTTTAAACTCAATAATATTTTATATAGCTATATTATTTATAAAGATTAAAATAATACCTATAAAATTTTAATTAGTGTAAAATACTATATTTCTCATTTCCATCAACAGTATTAGCTATAAGTACTTATATTGTATAACGTTCTTCCATCTTATTATTTTTATCTATATTTTAACTATTCCCCAAGTCCTTGTCACATTTTATATTTTCTGTCTGTTCCTGGCAAATCAATATTTCATGCTTTCTTTTCATTTATCTTGTCAACTATGTTTATCATCCAATCTTTTTTATTTTCCATAATGGCTCATTTTCTCTTTCTTAAAATATATCCAAATCCTGGTAACCCTTATCTTCTTAATTTTTTCCAATCTTCATTTTAGTATGGACTTTATTTGTAATTTTCAATTTTTACTAATACCACAATTATATAAAATTAACCCTACCTAATTTTGGAAAATAAAATGGTTACATAATGGAAAACAAAGTTTGTGTTAAAATTATTTTGATAATAAAATAAATAAAATAATTACTTAATTTGTTAAAACTTTACTTGACATAATTTTTCCACTGACTAAGTCTATCCACTTTATTTATTATGCTCTATAAATAGCTAAATAAATATTATTTCCATTAATTTTAACTTTATTTTTTGTTTATTATTATAACACAGAAAAAATCAATATTATTCAAAACATTAAAATGGGCATTCCCGGGCTTACATCTTTCATTAATCGATACTCCACAGAATATTTTGAAAATCATGAACTTAAAGACACTTTAGTAATAATTGATGGATATGCAATAACAAATTATCTCTACAGAATGTATGAAAATCAAACAAGTGCATTTGGCGGTGATTATGACATTATGGCAACAGTTTATATGGATCTTATTAACTTATTCCTAAGGTGCAATGTGACTCCAATTTTTGTATTCGATGGTGCATATGAACAACGTAAAATTGAAACAATTATGAGTCGTATGAGTCAGAGAATTCAGTTATATGGCAAGACTATTAAAACCAATGAGTGTATGCCATATTTTGCTAGTGACGTTATTTTTCAAATTCTTAACGATATGGAAATACCTGTTATAAATTGTGATTTTGAAGCAGATTCTGAAATTGTTGCTATGGCAAAATTACTAAATTGTCCTGTTATTAGTCGGGATTCTGACTTTTATATAAATACAGTACCATATATACCATTAGATATGATTAACCTCGATTTAAAATGTACAGAAAATGTAATTAACTGTAGAATATATAAAGTAGAAAAACTCTTGAAAGCATTTGGTGGATTGCATACTGATTATTTGCCTTTAGTAACTGCACTATTAGGAAATGATTACATAAGACCAGATACATTTTCTTCATTATTAAGAATGAACCCAGGTAGCTTTAACTGTGGATTCAAACTTAAACGAATTACAGATTGGTTAAGAAAACAAAGTACTGTGTATAATGCAATGAATAATATGATAAATAACTTATCTCATAACAGAAATTACATAGCAGAGCAATTAAAAATGATCATAAACGACTATAAAAGTATGGAAAGCAAATATATATTATTTATTTTCCAATGTAAAAGGATGAGTAGATATCAAGATAGCTTCAAAAATTATAAAAAAGTAAATGAAAAAAGTATACTACCTTCTTGGTTAGAACAAAATTACCGTAAATGTCTTATAAATTCAGAGGTCATGACATTTTTAACTTTGCGAAAAATATTTTTTAAAGTTCAAATTGAAGACTATGAAAAACCACCTTATTATGAAATTTCTTTCAAAATTATTGAAACTATACTTGGATTACTTTTTGGAAAAACTGATTCAATTCCCAGTTTTGGTCGAAAAAATGGATACAATATGGGACAATATAAGATTAAATCACATATAAGTAATCCTTATGTACCATTAGCTGATTTAAATAAAATGGACATAAACTATCGTAAAAATATTATTTTAAATTTAATTGGTATCACTAAATTTGATGGTATTCCAAAGAAATGGGAGTTATTTACTATAGCTTTAATTTACTGGGCTAATTATACAAATAACCACAAATCTAAACACATAAATACTTTAATTGTATGCGCAATGACATTCAATATTATTAAAAATACTAAAATAAATTCACAAGATAAATCATGTGATGATCTTGTTAACAAAAGCATTATAGAAGAAAATATCTTAAAAGTGAAAAAAGAAGAATCAATAAAAGCTATGGATGTTATGTCAAATTATTTTCAAGTTAATGAATACAATGATAAAAATTTGTATCACAAAATTATTCACTCATTCTCTCAGTTTCAATGTTGTATTTACTTCTTTATGATACTGAATTCATTACTGGATTTTCCATATGATCAATGTCGCATTGAAAATTTTTTTAAAGGAACTTTTTTATACAATTTATGTTTGAAAATGGATTCTTACAATCCAGAAGAATTTATATCGGAGAAACTGTTTAATAAACTGGATTCTTTAAATTTAGTCTATAAATCAATTATGGGTCAATTAAATTTATTATTTTCAGTTTCAAAAAAAAGAGTATCTGGTAATCCAGTTAACAATTTGAAACCTAAAATTAAAAGAACACGAAAGAATAAAAAATAAACTGTAATATAATTAATTTAAATTGTAAATTTCTTTAAATAAATTATATTATAATAACATTCTTACTTTTTTTTGTTCTAACTTTTTTATATTCTAGATATTTTAAAGTAGCATTTATTCATTGTAATTAACTAAGTATTAATAAAATTGACTAAAAAAAAAAATCATAAACTATGTATTTATTATTTAAACAAAAATACCATTTACCTCTAGATTGATATGATCGCAGTAAATCTTGTAACTTCGCCTGATGTAATTTCGCTTGTCTCACTAATAATTCATTATGTTCTTTTAACATGGCTACCTCAGATTCTAACGATTTCCATTCTTCATATGTAACTTCAATCTTTAAAATAATAATAATGTGCACGTGAGAAAAAATATATTCTATATTTTATTATGTATATATATTTATTTAATAGTACTTTTTCATTGGCTTCTTCTAGTTGTTTATAAAGATTTTCATTTTCTGCTGCAATTTCTCTGCTTCTAGAGGAAAATCGAGCAAGTTCATTTTTATAACTTTCAATAGTAACATCTTTTTCTTCTAAAGATGTTTGGTATGCTTCTAATAAAGGAGACACTGCATTAATATCTTCTCTTCGCCAGTTTATATTTTTTGGATCTATACAAAAAGTTTATATAAAAATGCATAAATATTAATTTAAAAAACATTTTAACAACCACAAATATATGGATTTTTGTGGTTAAAAGAATAAAACAATTGTAATTTTAAGGTATAATAATATTAAATTTGTAATTGTAATAATTTTTTTTTTCTGTATACTTTACATGTGATATAGAAAAGTAGTAATATAAACTTGTATTTAATTATACATCTTAAGATTATGTTTATCATAAGTACTGAACTTTTAATATTCATACTAACACTAAAATTATTAATTATTGATTTACTAAAAATTATTTTTAAAAAATAATTAAATTTTGAAATCTATATTAGATGAAATACCTTATAAAAAATTGTTTCATTTTAAGGTCTATAATTAATATTTAATTTATTTATACACAATTAATAATTATCTAGGAATGTATAATTGTTTTTAGTAATTTTTACTGCAAAATATACTTTTATATATATTTTTATATTTTTAATATATTTTTGTACAGTGTACACTAGGTACTTTATACCTTGCACTCGCATATAACCACCAGATTCAGTAAATTGATCTTTTGACATCAGTTTATCTTGACATTTTTCTAATTCTCTGTTCAATCTGAAAAAAAAAAATGAAAATCTTAATACATATAAACTATGTATTTTAGACCAAAATTATTATTTTAAGACCAAAACAACTTTATATGGAGCCCCCAAGACCCCAAATAAATGAATGTATTAAAATAATAGTTTGCATCCTAGCCCTGTATAACTAAGTTGCGGCACTGTAAAAGATATGACTATTTTTCATTTTAATATTTTAATTTTAATTTCAAAAATCATACCTGTATGTCAGATTTTTTAATACAAAAATGTCTTGTTTCAGTTCTTTATTTTTATCAATTAATTTATTCACTTCACTTTGCCTATTTATTGTTTCAATCGCTGTGCATTGTCTTTGGAGTTCATCTCTTTTTTTCTCTAACTGTTTGAGATGGGACGCCATTCTAGCCACATTATCTGACATATCTACATCTGTAATTTCGAAAACGTTTTAATATCATAAATAAAGTATCTAAACATCATCCATACTATTTCTTAAGCGGTCCAAAGGAGACATCATGTCTCCCCTGCTGGACTCCCTTCGTGAAATCCTCTCCATAGCAGGAACTATACATCTTTCAGCCACCACATCCACAACATAAGGAGCCTTAGAAAGTTTTTAATTAGATGTTAATTTGTTGAATACTTGGAGTATATTAAATTATATTTTCAGATACTATTACTTTTTCCGATGTGTTTGAACGTGCTCTGCGTGGTGGAATAGGAATCTGTCCGTCTTGGCTGTAATTACTCGCCATACCATCTACAATAATATGTAGATTTTAGACCTAACTATGAAGTCATTAAATTTTTAAAATATAATTAAATGTATAATATTTGTGTACATAATTAAAAAGACTATAAATGTTTAAAATGTGTCTTAAAAATAACTTTTTCTTTTGGAATATTGTACTTATTTAATGGAAATAACGCTTTAAATTATTCAATAATAAAATAGAAAATAGGAAGACTGAATATAGTAATATACAAGAATTCACGACGATTGAGTATCGACTTTCGTTCGTTGTGTGAACTGTGAAATTATTATGTACGTACGAAAAAATCGTTAATCTTATCAGTATAGAAATGACAATACTGATAAACGATAATTGATAACATTGCGATTACAATAAAAAATCAAAACAAAACATGTTTGTTTATAATTTAGTATTTACAGTTTTATCATGGCTCAATTTAGCCACCTTAGATCTTATAAGACAGACTGACAAGCACTAAGTTTACATTCTATGCAGAGTAATCACAATGCAGTTTTTATTAAAAAAATAAAAGAAAGCGGACTATGAAATTTAAAAAAGTAGTATCCCTTGCAATGACTGAATTCAACTTAACAATTGGTCGCTTCGAAAAATTTAGAAAGACTACAACCCCAAACACCAAAATAAAATAATTAGAGCATCCATAAATGTACCCCTTTGTTATAATATTATAAATATAAAAAAAGTACAATGGCTAAAGAAGACCTACAGTGATGGATTTAACATTCTCTCAAGGAGAGGATATTTAATATTTGTGTACATATATTTTAGGTACACTTAGATCCATATAGATCCAACACTGAAGTTTTGAATGCATTGATGAATAATCATTGAACAATTAATGAATAGCAATCATATAAAACTTAGATGATACAGCTTTAATACTTTTATACTTAGTATATATAGTCAATGTGATAATTATAATTAGGTAATAGTCAAACTTTAATGGCAAAATAGATTAATAGTAAATACTTATTAAAATATTAAATGTAAAATCTCTCAAGGTGCCCGCATGTTCAGTCTCCATCTAACAGTGATATGTATAGTGTTTATATAGCAAAATCAGAGCAACACAAAACATTTAAGATGTTTAGGTTGAACTAGAGTACTAAAGTGTAAAAATCTAATAGCAAATTTTATTAGAAACATTGATTATAGAATAGACTATTCTATAATCAATGTTAGAAATATATTTTAAAGGAAATGTAATCCATTTTGTAAAATATTGTCTGTCAAAGTAGTTACAGAGTGTTTAAAAAATGAAAATATTAATACACTATTAATTCTTTGCCAGATATCTTACAAAATGGATGACATTCTACCAAAAGTTTTTTGTTTTTATTAAATTTACTAATAGATATTTAATCTTCAAGATCTACAACAGTTAAACAATTTAAATACTATATTTCTGTTATTATGCTTAATTCTTAAGTAGATCGAACATGTAAGAATAATGTCCTTTTAATGACAAAATGTAAAATTTACGCTTAAATTATTATTATTAATTTGAATTTTAAATTAAAATTAATACTTTCATAATTCAAAATTGCCTAAAATATTATTAATAAAAGTATGTAAACTTGATTAACTTCTATAATTCTAACTTATATAACATTTATCACCAATAATTACACATTTTAATTATATAATTTACTTACCATAGTACCCAAAATTCAAGTAAACTTATTATAATAAAAATATTTTTTATAAAAAAAAAAAAAAAAACAGTAAAAGCTATACAATAACATTTTCAAATCACAAGTTCTATATTTAAATTTACAATTAAATTCCTAAGGATAAAAAAATAGCACATAATGAAATACACATTTAATTATAAAAATAAATGTAATTATTGTGTAATAGTAATTCTTAGTTTATATTATTTATATTCTTACTTTATCTCACTTAATTTCACATGTCTGAAATTGGTGTTTAAATTATTTTGAACACTACTAAAAAATAAAATGCAATAATTACTTTACTAAATGATGTCTATTGTATGTTTTTAATTATATTTATTAATTATTCTAATTCTTTATAATCATATTATTAAAAATATTAAAATTTAATTTAAGACATATTAATTAATATTAGAACAAAATATAAAAACCAATACAATTTAAAAACATGATTTTTATTGTTACTGATTTATTTATTATAATACAATGTATTTAATTAATTAATTAATTAATTAATGGATACACATATATATTAATATACTTCGAATGTAAATTATCTTAAATCTAATTTCATAAACAAGAAGGAATACATTTCAAGGAGCTGGTGGTTGTTGACGAACAGCTTCTTTGGGATTTTTGACAACCAGAATAACTGAATCACCACGTAGAAACATTTTAGAAATATATTTATCTCGACTAACGGCTTTTGCCTAAATCAAATAATTTAAACTCAATAAATACATTTTAAAATAAATAATAAAGTTTTATTAAATCAACCTTTTTTTTGCCTTTGCCGGTTTTTGGTAACTCAGTCCACATTTCTCGTACATTTTCTAATACCATATTACAATGTCGGTCAAAAGCTTTGATTCTTGCTAAAAGTTTTCTGTTGTTACGGCAATTAATCAAAACTTGAGTGTTGTTCCGAACAGACTGAGTTAATACAGACATTGGACCAGTAGTAAATTCTTCTTCTTCACGCTTTGCTAACTCTTCGGGAGTCATTTCTGACTTGGGTTTGTTTGCTACTGCAGCCCTGTAAAAATAGAACAGTTCAATTTAATATAATTAAATAAATAAAATGTTTAAAATAATATAATATAAACCTAAATAATAATTTTTAAATTACTTTTTAATGTAATAAGAATACATAATATTTATTTTTACATTTTACTTCATTACTGTAACGGTTTGTTTTATAATGGTAACAATGGAAGTATGTTTGAATATGTACCGAATATATACAATTTACGCCATTAGAATATCCAATTGGAATGAAGAAATATTGTAATAAACATTGATCGATAACTTGACACATATAATATAGATAAATTATAAATATTAAGACAATCATCATATATTTATATGATGTAAACAGCAATATAAAAAATAATAAAACTATTAACATTAATATAAAAATATATTAAAATTTGAAATTCCATTGTTGTTGGCAAATGAACTTATGTTTTTATGAATTTATTTGTAGTTTTTAGTCTTATAAATAAATATATAATATTGACATAGACGTGTGCAGGATTATTTTGCGGGGTGTGCAAATTGCAGAATAATTTTAATTTTGGTAAATCTTCCTTGACTTACTACAATTGAGTAAGATAAACATTGTCTATACAGTGTAATTAATTAAAACTTTACTACCTTATTTATTTATAATAACAATAATAATTGTAAATAAAAAATTTAAAACAGACAGAATTATTTGCAGTGTGCCATGGTATGCAACCGCATACCCTGCTTTTGCCAATGAATATTATATAAAAAGTTATTGTTAGACTCTCAGAGTATCAAAAAATATTATATGTGTTTTAAAGTGTCATTAAACCAAATTATCAAAATTTCAAATGAAACTCAATTTAAAACATAAAAATATCCTATCATAAAAGTCTAAGAAATAAGTGAAAGCACTAAATTATATTAAATATAATTATAAAATTAACAAATATATCAATTAGTTAATGGTTTTCAATGGATCGATAATCTAAAAATGAGGAAGATATCAATCAGTCATTATTAATTGTTAAATACAAAAGATATTTATTTATTCAAATATGATAAAATAGTTAACATTTAAAAGCGACTTCCAACTATTAATTTTATATATTATATTAATACATAAAGAATAACACATAAATATTAACAATGACATTTATATTATAGGAATACTTACATTTTTATGATATTTTGACAACACACAAGAAAGTTAGGTATCTAATTTATTATAAATATTATACAGTATATAGTATATTAGTATACACTCTAATTAGTAATTATAATATTTTAGTCTTGAGTTTTTGACTTTAGTAAACAAATCAAATACTAAATAGTAATGTACCGAATACGAAATTTCGACAGATACCGTATAGAAGCTAACCTTAAAATTATATTACTATATACCAAAAAGGTTTAAATATTTATCTTTTTTATAAACTCTTACCACGGTTAATGTAAATTTATTACTTTCCTCCATGTATTCGATAAAGTGTTAAATTTCCGTACTATCTCAATATATACGCTATCTACTGGTACTATATAACATTTTTAAAAATTATTGGATTTTGTATTTTGTTAGGTATTATTTTATCAAATTTGGACTGTTTTAAAAGTTAGAACATCATTTCAGTCAAATATGTTGTTTCTTAAAGAGAAACACAAATTATGTTTAAGTCAGTAAGACTTTTTTGATAACATGATATGATATTGATATTGTTATAATTGTTCTATAATACAGCACAAGTTATATGAATTTTTAACTAGAAATAACACTTAAATGCATACTTATATATATATATATATATATGTGTGTGTCCGTGTGTGTATGTTGTGTTTATTCGTTTTATACAAATTATCATAATCGATTAACAATTATTTCAATTATCGATATTTTTATGCATTGGTTTAACTTATCATAATTTCGGATAAAAAAAAAAATATATTCTTTTATTATTCATGTAAATAATAATATTGTATTCCTTAAACACCTACTGAATTTTTTTTTAGATATTTTACACGATTTTGTTAAAACGCTGTAATAGGAACGTTTACGATTTATGGTCACAATAATTTAATATGGGACTTATATTTTTTCCTATCCTCTGACTTGTCTGACAGGTGATTTCGAGAAATGTTCACCATCAACATATTTCTCTGAAACTTGAAGATTCTATATTATGATACAATCACGTCCAACCAGCAGTTATAGTCACTGCAAAGTGCGACCCCGCTATGCTCTGTAAATATGGGACGGCGGCGCGTTGAGCGGGCGCGTTCGACAACGATTTTCCATGCCGGTGGACGGTGTTAAGGGTGGTAAACCGCGGCGGTGAGCGTAGGCAAAACACACGCACACGCGCGCGCAACACTCTACCGCGGTGTCGTATCCCATCGCAGGGGCTTACTTTTACCGCTTACGCAGTGTATAATATTATTATTCTCGTTGTATCATTATTATCCTGCACAATACGCTGTGCACGGATATAGCGTGTCCGCATATTAATAGAACGCGATCGGTGTACATTTTATGGTTATCATATAATCTTCTTTTTTTTCGTAAGACAAAACAATAACAGACATACTACGTCTGTATTACGCGAGTAGACTCGTAGGGGGCGTCGCGAAAACGACGGTACATTTTTTTGTTCGTATTGTTTCCCTTGCCGGCGAATGGCGCCCAGGGACAATCAGGAGTTGGTGCCGTTGACCGACGGCAGCGGCCGGGCGAACGACGACGACGAACCGGACGACGGCCAACAACTTCGGAAGAACAAACCGGCGGCGTCCACGCGTTTAGACGACGTCAAGGGACAATTACTGCAAGCGGCACCGGTCAACGACGTCAAGGTGTCCGTGCTCGCCTGTCAACGAATCATCGGGTTGGGTACGCTGTGGCGATTTCCCTACGTGTGTCTAAAATATGGCGGTGGTGAGTATTTTTAAAATTAATAAATTAATTATTTAGAACGTTTTTAGGCGCAATTTGTAATTATAGATAATATTGTACATATCTATGGTTAAGAGATAGGGACATAATGGCCGAAGAAGAGGTGAATAGATGTAACGAGTAAATGTGATGAGGTAGGATTTCGAATCTTGTTGACTATGAATTATATGAAGGTGTAGGATCTAGAGTAACCCATTCCATATAGTCGAAAGTTTAGGACAAAGTAGATGATTTTTTTGAAAAGAATAAAAAGTCGATGGAATTCAGAAACATGTTATTTTAGTCCAATAAAATATTGTTAATTGATTCGCACGTTAACATAAATACTAAATTATAATTGTAATATTTGTTCTTATCTACAATTGTATAATATACATTGTATAATTTTAACGAGTTTTAAGCTACTCTTATGGGCTACAGCATCAAGTAAAAACAAATAATTACCTAAATTAAATAAACAAAAATATAAATATATATATATATATATTTATTAGATATGATTAAAATTAAATTTAAGTAATATTTAAACATTTAACATGTATACATTTACGTATACATACAATATACATAATACATACAACATAGGATATAGGACATACACATACTCATAGAAGCTTTAATAATTTAATAATTATTTTTAATTAGATATTCTAAACATAGTTTATTATTAAAAAACAACATGATTACAAATTTGATTACAAATTCAGATTAAATTATTTTAATTAAACAAATGTACAATGTGAAGTCGCGAACATTATATGTAATATATTAGTAATTTATTTGATAACCATAGATAATAAATATTGTATTTTTATAATTTATTTAAATTTTCAAATGTTTCTATACATTTGTTGCATTGTACTATTCTATAGACAAGTATAGTATTAGTTATTTATTGCAATATTTAGACTCAAGTTACATCGTATTATAATAATGTAACTTATAAGTTCGATTGCCTTGCACGTCACTGTGGTGGATGACCTGGGCACCATAAGTTCTTATCCATCCATAGGTCTATACATGGTTTATGGTACACGCACAGACATTCAAGTCTAGCGATCTTGTTTCCCAGTTCCATATTCTCCAGACAAATCGAACACTCATCAATCCATTTATCCGTAATTACCATGTCCTCGTTATACATCCTGGCTCGTAAGTCGACCGTTTTCGAGCATTGCTCTACGTGCCTATAATACACAAATACAAAATAGTACAAATTAATTATAATTATGTTACCTAGTTTAATGAATAATGATAATTACATTGTTTATTTATGTGTTACAGTAGTAACTAGGTTTTTAACAAGAAGTGGACTCTGTATTAATGTGGACACACAAAATATACTTTTAAAAACAACTGTATGTGTCGTACTAATTTTTTATGTAACCCGAGTGGTGAGCATAGGCGCAACTAGACTTGAAATTTTAGGGGTGCTAACATTTTAAAATGGTCGTAGACCATCGTACAACTCTATACACTATGTATGTTAAAAAAATATTTAGGTGTGCTAAAAATATTTTGCGAGTAGTCTATATAGTCTAATATTTATATTAGAGCCTACCCGCTTGATTTACAATAACACTTGATAGGAATATAAATTATAGCAGGTTAAATAGTTTAAATAAATTAGCGGAGATTCTATTATTTATTACAGTAGTTTCTGTGAGATGTTATTGAAATTTTAAAGGTATAATTTTGCATAATTTGTTTTACATTCTGAATACTTTATATTAGAATAAGATTTAAAACATTCATGTAACTGAAATATATATTTATAAAACTGTTTGGAAAATTACAAAAATATTTTTTTTTATTAAATATAAAATATCAAATGTTTTAAGCTAAAATTTTCTATACGAAAAGACCCTAAGAAACTGTATGACCCTATATTTTTGGATTGAAACAAATTTTTAAGTATGTAGGTATATAAAATATTTAATAAGTGAACTATAATTTTTGTTATTTAAATAATTTGTAATTAGTATTTATTATTTATTATAAGGTAGACGGTAATTATTATGCATAAAATATTATTATTTGGTACCTACCTATTTACTTGGTAATTTATTATTTTCCTATGCGTGTTATAATATATAATCTAATATACACGCAAGAATTCATTGATTTTTTTTTTATTACCTAGTGACTATAGTGTCTACAATTATGATGAAGTAACCATCTATGGACTATAGTTTAAAGTGTTTATTTATGAATGTTTTCAAATAAACTAGGTTTAATTATAATTATTTTAAAGTATATCTATCTTATTTTATATTTATATGTTTAATATGAAATATTAATCTTATATTTTCTTATGAAAAATTCACTTAATCACAAAACAATTGTTAAAAACCAATTACATAAATAAAATATTAAAAAATTGTAATTTATAATTATTTATAATTATATCTGAAAAAACTATTCAATTTTTTATATAAATATTATTTTGTTTACGTTATATCCTGCGTTTTATTTATTTCAGTTCGATCAGGTAGGTACTAACAAATATTTCTGCTGATTTTAAATTAATATTGTATGTAAGTACTATATAGTCTTTAAAAATTTTCTGAGGACAACTAACCTGTTCATCAGATATATTTTCACATTTCACATTTACTTCTACTTTACAATTCTATTTAAAGGTAAGGGAATAAAAGTTAACTCGTCCACTTTAAATACCACAAACTGATTTTTATCTTCTAATATTTTTTTTAAAATTGAAACCACCAATAAGTTGCATAAATATTAAATGATTTTATTAGGGGGAATTGATATATATCGTATATAATTCATCGTTTAATTGACAATACCAAATCATTGATTAAATTTATAAATATAATTTTATACCTATTATTGAATTATTCAATAACTATAGTTTATGTTAAATGATTATAAAATTTTAACAGAAAAAAACACTTCTTAACATCCCGTTAAAAGTATACAGGATAGAAATCGAATCATCGGGGAAATCATTAACGGACCTTTATCTTAATATTTAACGGACCGATAAAAATTTAACAAACGTTTACGTTTGTGCAACCAAATTGTTTAACGGACCATTAAAACTGCTATAATAATAGACCATTAAACGTTAAATCGTATTTTATGCTACATAAACTGTGTCTGTGTAAATGATATGAACATTTTAACGATCTACATTTTAACGTAATTCGTAATCCATAAATGCGTTATCCATGTTTATAGGTGGTTTAATATTTATTTCATAATATTATTGTTTATTAAAATTGTAATCTCGTATCAATTGTAAATTGTAATTATCAAATGTGCAAATTATGACATTTAAAATAGAATATAATCCCAAATCAGCTACTGCAGAATGTATATTTAGTATTTAATTCAAACTGTGTGTATACATCATTTCAAAATGTAATTCCTTAGAACTTTAGTTGCTTCTGTTTTTATTCATTATTAAAGGAGCATATAAAATATTACTATGAAATCAATTAAATCATTCTAAAATTTTGGTTGTAATAATTTATAAATTAGAATTTAAAGTTATCTATAAAAGTATCGTTGGTATGACTATTGGTTAATGATGACCTAATGCAATATTATTAATAATAATATTATAAACTTATTTACTTAGGTACATATACAGTGGAACTTATACATGATTAAAATTAATTATAAAATGTAATCTTAAATTTTTCACTTATTAAACAAATTACTTGGGTACCAACTACCTACTACTATACCTAAAAATTAAAATCAGTATATATATATATATATATAAATAGGTTATACTTTACAAGTATTTAGGTATTAATAATATACTATTTTATCGTCTAAGCTCTGAGATCCTCAATGCATCAAGTGTAACTACATACTTATTCTACAAATATAACTATGTTATGGCGTCTACAGGTTATAATTTATATCAAATCTCATTAAATTATAGTTTTACAAATTATTTTACTATCATTAGTCATATTCGAGTCATATAAATATTTATATATAGTTAATGAGTCATTAACGATTTTCCAAAAATGTTTATTATTAATATTGTGTATAAGTATTTTAATATACTAATTAACAATATGTAAATTTCATAAGAGGTTTTTATACTATATTTATTAATAATATTACAATTATTAATCGCAATGTTTACGTGTATATACAAAAGAACTGGACCAGAGGTCTGAAACAATTACCTAACTATAAAAATATGTTACAATAATATATTGTATTGCAAGTATTAATTATATTGAGAAATTGAATGATTTAAGGTTCCCGTATATTTGAAAATTATCATGTTAGTTTGTTTTATATCAATGTAGAATAAATTAATGAAATTGGTTTTATAACATGGAACTTAATTTGAACACATATTACAATACAAAATAAAGTTTAATATTATTATTATAGTATTAAAATTATGGATATATGAAAATATGGATTTTATAAGTAATTAATTATTATAACATTCTCTTACGATAACCCACTTGTAATATAAAAGTTCTAAAATCATTTTCTTGCATATTGGACAATTTGCTTTCTTGGGCTTTCTGCTTTTTAGTTTAGATAAATAATACGACCAGTGTTTGTATAGACTCATTGTTTTTATTTCGATGTTAATTTATTTTGTACGATTTTCGTTGTTATATTTATATTTTTAATAAAACTAGTAACCATGGAATAATGAACTGAAGTAATGAGTATAATTTTATATTATTTATTAAAATATATAAATGAAAAACACGTTGATAGAAAATAAAAGTTTAGGTTTTAATAATATTATTATATGAATAATTCTATATTTTTTTAAAATATTATACCTTTAATACTACAATTAAAAGACAATTTACAATGTTATTATTTTTTTTAATTTCCAGGTACCTTTTTAATACCATACATGATCGTTATGTGCTTAGTGGGTTACCCATTACTTGTTATGGAAATTGGAATCGGCCAGAAAATGAGACATAATAGCTTAACAATATGGACAACAATTAATCCTCAATTGGGAGGTATCGGTATAGTTATGTGTTTGGTTACTATCACTATGACTTGCTATTATGGTACTATCATAGCTTGGGGCACCAAATATATGATCGACATGAATAAGGTGAATAATTATGTTTTTATATATTGAACAATTTTTTTTTGTCTGTTTTACTAAGTAAAATAGATAAGATAAATGAAAAAGATAAATATCAACACATAGATATTTTCTTACACTTCTACTTTTTGCCCAACTATTTTAGATCGGTAGATCCTAATCTATCTAGTCTTCAACTTCCACTCAACTCGATATCCCGATCTTCTTCACTTATACAAAATCTATATATCACTCACCATTCCATACAACCAGCTATTCTTAGATATTCTCCTTTATCTTTCTACATAAATTTAATTTGTCAATAATACTGCTTATATAACTTAATCAATTTTCTTCCGTCTTCTATACTACTGAAGCTACATCTAATCTTACCATTTATATATTCGTTTCTTATTTAGTCTTGTCGATTATTTAAACACATCCTACTTAATTTTGTAGCTATAACTATACTACTACCATTGTACAATTTTCTTTTTAGCCTATATTCAAATTAAAAGATTATTTTATCACACATTTAAATGATATTTTTCTACTCCTTTAATCTCAATCTTCATTCTAAATTATTACCTTCATCATGCACCTTATTATTTATAATTATTCATTATATAGTCGCCTTTAAATGACTTTCCCTATTAATTTTATGTTCTCTACAAAAATATTTACATTCTATTATACTTATCCTTAATCTTTTACCATAAAGAGGTTTTCTCTTTATTTATATATAATATAGTATATAACATTTATATTACACAATTTTTTATAAAACACATAACCTTTTAAACTAATTTTCACTTCAATATTTTTGATTTTGATGTCTAATATATTTAATATTTATATTTATTATTACACAAAACATAATATTATACTTTTTATTGTTTTCTGATGTGTATCTGGTGTGTATATTTATGTATGACTAGGTATATGTTTTTAATTAATATAATAACATTGATTTTTATTTCAGTTTCCAGATTTATGGCCTCCGTATGGTCAACCATCTATAATTGATCCCAAAAGATCTCAATCATTCTGGCATAAAACTGTATTGAATATAACAAGTTCAATGGATGAACCTAGTGAAATGCAAACAAATCAAGTATTTCCATTATTCTTCACATGGTTCTCTATAGCTATAATGTTGACAGGAGTATGGTTAACGCATAAAAACAAATATATAAAAGTAAGTATAATTTTGACTATTAATTTTTGTTTTTTTATGTTGTTTGATGTACTTAATTATTTTTGATTTTAGGTATTAGTTAATTTTTCGAGTTCGATAATTCAGAGTTTACCATTTTTTGTACACATTTTGCTATGTGTTACACCACCATTATTTTTAGTTGTTAAGTACATTGTTGAATCAGGTCATGGATATATTAGCTTCTTGTATCTTACATCCATAGAGGTAATTTAATTGTTTTATCTACTTAATTGTTAATTCATCGAATTTGTATCAAAATAAGTATACTTCTATAATTATTTTTTAGTTAAAAGATTTATTTAGTCTTCCGATTTGGGTTGACGCAGTTGTTCAAATATTCTGTTCACTGGGTTTGGTGCATGGTTCGTGGACTTCATTTGGTTCATATTCGAAGCGTAAAAGCAATTTTTTGCTGACAGCCACAATGGTGGTATCATTCAGCTTCATTTTAATATTTGTATGGACATGGTTTATAGTCTCTACGATAATACCAAATGTATTAAAAGACATTAAAACTTGCGTAATTGGGTATGTATAGGCTGTATAGTGAAATTATATAAGTGACGATATCATTAATTAATAAGGTCAATACACTTATATTGGATGCAAATTTGGTTTTTGGGAACGAGTCATTAATATTGTGTTACGATACCACTAAATATAATATTAATTTATCAATTTAAATTTAATGCGTTGTCTTGTGCATTTATTATTAGATCAGCATATAAATGGGACAGTTCTAAGGGCATGCCTGCACACGTGTTTTATGGTAATAGTTATGATGCATTGATTGCTAGTCGAAAATTAGATGACACCTTGATGAATTTTGACGTACAAGAATGCAATATGGAAAATCAATTCAAATTGGTAAAGTTGTATTTAATTTTAATGTATATTTATTTTTAGCTATATTTTAATTTATAAGTACTTTTCAAAATATTGTACAGGCAAGTAGTGGTATTGGCTTAGTATTTATAGCACTTGGTGAGTTCACAACGACTTTTTCATTTGCAAAGATTATTGGCATCAATCAAACGAGAGTTGTGCTAAATATTCCACAAATTTTAATTCTTACATTGGGTACGACTTGGTTGATGCATTTATTGAATTGGTTAGTTCGTGCTTTAACCGAAATTGAATGTTTGAAAAAAATGTCTACGATTTGCATTTCAAGTAATGACCTAACTTTATTTAATGATTTACTCACAATTATTATTTATTTATTCAATGTATATATAGATATGTGTATAAAGATTACCTAATTATTAAGAGATAAAAATTTGAGTGTAATACTGATAACTATTTATCGTCTATAAAGTTTAGGTAGGTTAGACTTACTCGAAATTTAGTGACATTAATCTCACGCTATAAAATAAAAAATAATAATTAAGTTTATAAATAAAATAGTTTATTCAAAATATATAAAAATAATTAATTAGGTATATGGTTAATATGAAAATAATTCACTATTAAAAAAGCGGGGAAGTCAATTCCAAGCGTTCTTCTTTCGTTCCTTTATCTCCGGAGAAAGTAGTATTTTATTATAATTAAGATTTGAATGCATTGATATGATATTCCATTCAAAAATACGATTCTAAGCAAAACTCAGTCAGATGTATAATATATAATACTGATAATATTTATTTTAAAAAATTTCCATTATTTATGAAATAATGTGCAGCAGAAAAATTAGTTATTATAAAGTAACTAAATATTACCTAGTTCGTCAAAATTACAGTTTCCATGAATTTTGACATTTTTCAACAATTTTTAGGTAGTTTTTCTTATACGAAGGAAAATTTTTTGAGAAATTCGAAAAATGAGCCAAATAATATACCAAGTAATTGCAATACTTATTTAACTGAAAGCATACCCAACTTGTGGTAATATAGGACCACTGTTTCTACTTTAAAAAGTGTCTTTAGACATTTTTTTTAAAATATAAAAAAATAAATAAATAAAAAACATCTTTTTAAAATCAAATCATTCCTCATTTCGCTCAGAATCTAAAATGTAAATAACTATAAATGTTTATTTTTTGGTAATATAAATATTGAATTGCCAAGTTAACTTTATTAATCAACTACCTATGTTAGATCTTATAAATGTCATTTATGGTTATACCAAAATTGCATAGACTATGAATTTATTAAGTTATGAGTTGGGTAGTTCACAGAGACAATAAATGGTAATACAAAGCTCCGACTCCATCATTATTTTATTAAAAAAAAATTAAAATATCAATTTTTATAGGCATACTTTGTACAATATGTTGTGTTTGTGGATTGGTATTTACATCTAGAACTGGTGTGTATTGGTTGTCATTGTACAATGAAGTTTTTATCAATTCGTGTCTGACGGTATTAGCTCTTTGTGAGGTACTTATTATCGTTTTCATATATGGTTATAAGCAGTAAGTAAAATAATATTATCTATAACTATAATATAAAGTTCAGTGGCATACACGATGTTTTATCATACATTCATGATAATGATTAATGTTCTTAATTATGAATTTTTATAGTTTTACCTTAATTTTGTGATTTAAAGTGGAGAAATGAAATTTTTATTATATTAATTATTGAATTTATATAATAGGTATACATTTTTATAAATAGTGAAGCACAGTTATTAAACTACGACTTAAGAACTTAACAGGTGTAACGTATTATTAAGTAGGTGTTAAGTTTATAAAAATACTGAGATACCTACACAGTTTATAGGGTCAATATTTGAATACAAAATATAGTTATACTTATAATAAATTGCAACAAAAGTTTTAATTAACATTTTTGGACTACATATTTTCACAATATAAGTTACGTCGTACGCCACTGACAGAATATTATAGATACTAAACATAAGTTTAAAAAGTCATAACAAAACGTATTCTTTATTATTTCAAGATTCTTACTTGATATTTACGACATGACTGGACACACAATTGGTCGTCTTTCTATATTCATTTGGCGACACATTACTCCAATATTGTTGATATTAACGTTTTCATCAATTTTGACGATTGGTATTCTGGATGGATTTAGATATGAAGTATGGACACATAGGAGTGTAAGTATTTGAATTAAAAATTTTCTAGATTTATATTATTAGTAATTTGATATAATTATGTGATATACCGTAATACATTTCATTATTTCAAATCCTATATAGGTATAAAATCAAATCGTGGTACAAAATGTGTTACATTTACTATATAATATTTTAATTTATAAAATATATGGTCGTTTGATGTTTTATAGCATAAACGTTCTATTGAATAATATGTTGAATAAGGACTATAAAAACGATATGTTACGTTTTGTGTTTTAATTTAGAGTTTCTTTATATATGGATTGTGACCTACAACTCTACAAGTGGGTCACATGACGAAGTTATTTTGATATACTACCTACAGTTTAAAAGAATTATGTAGGTGCTATCATTTTTTATATTTATAGTTTTTCTTAAAAAATTCCTATTTAAATAAATACAAATAATATTAGTATTAAACAACTTAAGTTGTATTTTGTTTTGTTTTTGGGTTACTTATAGTAATAAAAGTTAAATAGTTAGTAGCCATATAATAATATTCCTAATTTAACATATTATATACCTATACTGCATATAGCTTCTTATATTTTATAATATAAGTATTGTATCAATTTAAAATAGTTTTTATTATTATATTAGTTATTTGTTAAAAGTTTTAAAAATTTAATTTATAGGTACGATATTAGATAAAGAAAATTATGAGCCTATTATACTAAAGTAGGACGTTTTTTATTGGACTTCTAGTTCAAATAAAATATTACTTATGATATACCGCATACGTGAAATATAACAATTATATTTTTAGCTAAATAACCAGTGAACTAGGTATATTAATTTTAATTTAATTAGTACTATTGTACTATATATAATTTAATAATTGACCGATAAATATTCATTAATTGATAAATATATTAGTATGCTATGCGATAATACAAATTAAAATTCATAGTTTTAAAATAACTATATTAAAAATACTAAATAATAAAAATGTTTGTCATTATGATTTTAATAAAATTAGGTATTATTTTATATTTATGTTTTAGATATTATTATAAAAACCATTTTTTTTTTATAGTAATTTATCAAATAGATATATGATTTCAAAATCGTTTAACTATCTATGCAAAACTTACAATTTATATTAGAACATTAACGTTATTATCATTATTTATTTATCTACCACTAACAAACACAATACACATAGTTTTATTATTTACCTTTTATCATTACCTGAATAGTTAAAATACCTAAGTATAATATAATATTTTAGAATGGTCATCACGACATCGTATTAAGGGTGCAGTACTACCTAAATCATATATAAGTACAATATATTGAATAAAAATTAATTTTAAAAGCTATAAGGTATATAACCTTATTTGGTATGATAATAATATTTTATATAAATATATAGGTGTAAAATAAATTAAACATGTAAAAATGCATGGTATAAATTAAAAATATGCTTTATTTATTGTTTTTATAGAATTTCCTAATTAAAGCAAAATATCCATATTGGGCTCAACTTTTAGTTTGGGCGATTACAGCCATCTGTTTGCTGTTAATATTGATATTTTGTATGATTGATAGTCGAAAAAATCTGAGTTTCAAATTCATCAAATCCTTGACTAAAATAAAAAAAACAACTGATGGACACATTAAGCGATCCGACAGTTTGTCTGGAAAAGGCATTATCACAGAAATTGATGTAAGTACTTATATTGGGAACGGAAAATATTTTACACAATTTATTTTTGTAAAAATTATTAGTTTTTTTATTTGGAACATATATAAATTATATATATTTATTGTATTATTCATCCAACAGTTTGATGATTGCCCAGAATCAGAAAATGATGAAGATCTAGATACTTCGATGGCTCAAGCTCCGGTACGCATGTATAAAATTGAAGTCCTAGATTCATGGAAATCTGCCAGGGGACAAGTTTATCTTTAATAAGTTTCTGTTTATACACGTGAAATAATATTAAGCAACAATATGTAACATAGATATAACATGTATAGCGAGCATAAAATGTATTGATGTGATTTATTATAAAATAGGTATAAATCTAAATTTATTATAAATACCCACGTATTTATACATACACTAATTGATACAATTAACAAAAATAATTAATTAAATACATACTGAGATAGTGTAGTGTATTTACAACCACAATTTAATGATTACTATATCAATTATCAATATCATTTGTTTTCCAATCTTCCCATGTAACTCGATTATTTCTTATAAATTGTAGTTCATACCATTAAAAATTATCGCCCCATGAAAATACTATTGCATCAGTAGGATTACGATCGAGTGGTTTAAATAAAACTATTTAAACTGAAATTATAGTAAAATTAACAATATTACATATTTTTGATAATGACTTTTACTCATTTGTTGATAAATTTCGAATAAACAATTGATTCATATTTAATATGATTTTTATAATTTTGCTTATAGGTTCATAACCTTAACCTATAATATAAAATGATCATACAATAGGTGCAAAACTATTTTTAAATATTAATAAAGAAGCTAATGATGCATATATTTCTTATTTAATATTTACATCGTTAATTAATTAATAAAAAAAAAAATTACAGTTCGTAATAGGAAAATAATTAAAGTTGTGAACGGTTTATATTAACTTAAAATAACTACTGTAATTAAAAATAATTGATTTCATTAATAAAAAAAAGTATTCGAGTATTTCATTATGATTATATGTAATATTTCAAATATTGATTTACGAATTTTATAATCATCTACTACGAAATTAATAAGTTTTTTTATAACGTTATTATAATAAATTGGTACCTCACTTACTAAATATTAAGATAGACTCGATTAACTAATTGAATACTATGAGATCACCATTAAACACGATAAATAATTATTAAACTGATACAGTAACATTAGTATATAAAAAAAAAATAAATATTAAAATACTAACAAAATTTAAAAACATACAAATTTTATATTTAAGAAACTATAATCACAAAATTCCGTTGTTATAATAATATGAGTAGATATTTATGCACAATACACAGGAACATATAGTATAGCAAAGGAATATGTTTTATTAATAACAAACAGTGCTCAATACATTATTATTATTAGGTTTTTGACTCGGAATCTTGAACTATTTTAAAAATAAATTAGTAAAATTGTAATAACACAATTAATAATAATGGTTCCGTTGTTAAAAATAAAACTTTCATTGTCAACATAACTCAATATAAAATGTTCCTACAGCTCAAACACATAATCTATGCGTGAATATTGCAATACATATTAGGTTATCTATATTTACGTATTATAATAATTGTATGTGAGAAATTTCATGGTGCCCATTATTACTAATATTTTTTATTTTTTTTTGAATATTGTACACATATCACATTCTAAACATTAAATTGTATAATATCTAATATATTCCTATGTCTAACACAATAAAACTATTATAATAATTAATAGTTAAAGTATCTATGATTATGAAATTAATAATTAAATATTAAATCTACGCCGTCCATTGGCTAATATAATTAAACAATAAGATGTTTTACACATCCATTAGTATATTAAGTGTTAGATTGAATTGTATCAATTTTTGCCATATATTGTAATGTAATATTGTAATTTATGTTGAACTAACCCCTAATTTCGTCTTACAATACATAATCGATTGTTAGAATTCAATTAATATTATATTTTTTATTTTCAAATACATACAAAAATTCTAAATTTTATTTACATTTTACATTATAGAAATCTATCTTCAATTTTAGGTATATGAATTGTCTGGAATACATATTATATTATTATGTTCATAATAATATTATTGATAATTTATATGAAAATTTAATAAAATCAATTGTTATTGTCGTTGTATATGTGTTAATATAAAAGCTACCTATCAATTATTATATATAGCATCATAATAATATTATATAATACAATAATATAATATACTTACATTAATTTACATTATACCATAGGTTACCAAATAAAAAATTGTAGATATTTATTAGTAATCATTGATTTAATCAAAATACATTTATAATGTATTTAATCAATGACATAATATATAAGTGTAATTACGCAAAACAATGCTTATTTGTTAGATAGGTATAGGTATAGATATGTATTAAATAACTTTTAAATAACTTTTCTACGAAAGTCGAAAATGCATTATTATGAATTATGATTATGATTGGATTATCATTATTAAAGCCAATTCCTATTTTTATTTTTATATGATTATATTATTACTTTTTGTTACCTAATTTATTTTCTCGATTAAAAATTCAAAAAAATCAAATAGATAATTTAAATTTTATTTTCTGTTAAATAATCATATTATAAATAACTAGATTTTTAGATTTTTTTAAGTATAACATTATATAGGTACTAGTTTAATACGTTTATTATCGTACTCAAATTCGTACTGTATACTTATAATTTGGGCATTTTGGACTACGTACTGTGGTCTATTGTGTTTGGTACTGGTTAAATCTAATAATACCTATATCATAGATTAAATAATATACATATTCATATGTATATTTAAACTATGCTTACATTTATGATCTCAGTACTGTACCTGAGAAATAAACTTATCCAAGTCCATTTTTAAAACGTTTTGATAAAAGCAAAAAACAATTAATATGTTGCTACAGAAATTTATTTTAAGCCATATATTAACCTATATTAATGCTTCAATTTGAATAGTTCAAACATTTTTAAAATTTTAATTTTATAGTTAATATAACTTAATTATGGTAATACATTTTCAACTAATTCAAAGTGTTGATTTTAATTAGCACTATAAGCTGGCGATATTGATTTGAATTTTATAATATTATAAAATCATTAAGTCGAGGTTTGGATTAAACTAAAAAAATAGTTGTGACTTATATTCAATAATGCAACATGATATGATGACTGTGGACTTGAATTGTTTGGTTTTTTGTGTTAACAGTATATAGACTCTTGATAATTCGAAATTCAGGGAACCAAGCTGAAAATTCGATTTATTGAGAGTTTCGATTTAATAAAAGATTGAATCATCGAGGGAAAAAGAAAAAACATTGAACTAAAGAAAGATAATAAATGTATAAAAAAAAAATGTATTTAATGATATATTTGTATTATTACAATTATTAGTTATAAAATATAGGTTATCTTTTTTTTAAATAACTTGTTGGCCACTATTTACAGGTCAAAAGCGTTGTCCAGTGTATTGATTGCTTTGAGTAGGATATAATAGGGAGTTCTGGGACCTTATACATCATACTTTATACTTCTTACCACCAACGCTATTAATTGTAGAATTCTATTGGTTTTAATTGAAAGAAACTTCAAAAAATCAAAAGTTGTAATAAATTATATAGCGCACTCTATAAAGCAATCTATACCTCAGACTAATAGATGATAGAAAAAACGATTATTTATTAAAAGTAAATATTGTTTTAAAAGTTAGTATATAAATATAATATAATGTTTTGAAAATGTTAAAAGTGACTACTGAGTGCAGTTAAATAAAGATTGCTCGAGGGGAACATTTATATAATACAGACTGGCAAATGACGATTAACAGTTTAACACGATTATTAATCATATTACATAACACTATGACAGATTACTTTCTTAATATTGTTAAAAGCTAATGATATAATAATATGCTAAAGACTAAAGCTACTATCCGAACAATATTGTTTGAGAATGTGATCTCAAAATAAAATAATGATGGGTTGTAATAATAAATAATGTCGTTATGATACAATTATTATTGTCTTAAACATTGTTCGCGGGAGCGTAAAACAACAACTAAACTATTATGGAGCAACAACCGAATATCATTAATCATGTGAATAAATAAATAATTATTTTGTATCATAATTTATGTTGATGGTATATTAGTACCTGAATAATGACTATAATAACTAATTACTAAACATAATATTTTAATGTTAGACCTACTTGTACCTACAAATTATTATGAAAACTAAATAACCATAATCCACAGAATAGGTTAAATAATTTGACTTATTCTACGATATGACTATATAAGTAAATAGTAATTAAAGTAATATATATATTAATTTAATTTAAGTAATATAATCGATTAACGAATTACGTAATTAATAATCACTTCGTTTTAACATATATTATATATATATATATAGTCAATAGTCATAATATAATACCTGTATATAGTAAAAAATTATTTTTCATTAAAATAAAGTAAACTATTATATCAATTATTTCGTACATTTTCTAAATAATTATTCAAACAATACGTTTTCGTTTAAATTTTTTAATTTTAAGCTACGATTTTCTAAGTATAGTCTATATTATATATAGTAATTGAAATATGTATTAATATTATTATAGGTATAGTATTTACATTTTAAATATAATAATGATTATAATGATACGCACAATATCAATATATTATTTATATGTTACAATATATAGATTAGGTTATGAATTTAGAATATAGTTTTTTTATTGTACAACAAAATATTATAATATACTTTTATATTATACAACTTTAATAAAATAAAAGTTAAAATGGAATTTCTGACATTTCTGCTTTCTGCTTATTCGTTATTTATGTAATTATTGAAAATGACTTATCTATTATTTATACATTTATTTTAGTTATAACTTTTGAATTATGAGGATACAAAAAGGTATTTATTATACTTAAATATGCGGTATATTGCAGTTAAATACATTTTTATCATTATACCTATTTTATTACTACAATGGATTTACTACGAAAAAAAAGTTTTAATTTGTTGTTGTTGCAAATAAACTAAATAATAATATCTACTACAATAGGTGTATCATATTCAACATTTCAACATAAATAAAATAATTATAAACTCATGGGCGGAATTGAAATTTGACTCTTGTAATTGTAATATGTCATGAGAATATGTGATATTTATGTTTGACATTATTTAGCCTTCAAAAATAAAATGTATAAACATGTTTTTTTCAAATAATCGCTTATCTCCAGTTCTAAATAAATGATTTTAATTGAGAAGCACAATTGAAATACATCCGGGGAGATAATATATAATATTATAGTTGTGTACAAAATATCTATAATCTTGTGGATCTTAAAAAAATTGAATACAAAACACTGAACAATTCTATGTAATTTAATTCATATTGTATCATATTATATTATTTTCTATAATTATACATAGGTATTAGGTAGATAGTGATAGTATTGAATAAACTTTATAATAATTGGAGTGTACGAGACTACGAGAGATTGAATTTGTATGGATGGACGCACATGCACTTGAACTTGAAATTATAATTTGATTTTTACAAGGTTAATAAATAGATACGATAAATGCAATTTATGCGATATAGAAAATTTGCATTTCAATTTGTAAAATTACATTAATTAGTTGTTAAGTATATTATAATTATTTTAAAAACTTGTAAAAAAAAAAATTTCAGATATAAACAACGTTAGAATTAAAATGTATGACATGGTATAAAGGCCTACTGGTTGTATGTGACAGATTAATTATAAATATTTGTTATACCTTAAAAAGTATAGTCAGTGGGGTAACTATAAATTTGGATCCCCGGTGCAGTATCAAGTGTTGGCTTATATTATGCTACCAAAATTAAAAAAAAAAACAATATTTATTATTTATTATAGTTTATTAATATTAGGTATGTATAATATATATATAGGTATATAAAACTACAAAGTATCTATTAAAAGTTTTTTTTTCTAGCTTTCAATTCGGAAAATGTTTTTATTAGTTCTTTTATGTCCATTTTCTCTGCTTCTTTAGCTTCTATAGCTAAGATTGCTAAATCGCTAAGGCGTTTCTGTTCTTAGGTGCTTCTTAAATAATTTTTTATTAATTTTAACTTTAAAAATTATCGTTCGTCATTGTCCTTTAAATTATTAGAAATATCTGGTCCAATTTTCTCAACAATTTCTTTATTAGCAACTTTTAAGAAGCTAGTAATTTTAGGAAGTTTTGCTTTAGATTCTTCGATTTTTTTTTTTTTTTACATTTTTTGGCTGCTCCACTAATACTGCTTAACATTTTTATTTTATCTTCCATGATTAGGTACATCTTAAATAAAAAAAGCTAACTTTTATTCGTAAATTATTAAAAAACTAAATTTCGAATAAAATATACCCAGATAGCAAAACTGTAATGATACGAGTATTATTACTATAATATTATAAATTCAAGAAATCATACGAAAAGCATAAGTTCACTGTAGTATTGTACTTGTATGGTACTATATTAGTAGATATTAAAATTAAATAATAACAATGATTAAAGTATTTCCAAATTTTTTTGAATACGTAGTATAGCAAAAATTACAACTTTAAACTAAAAGTTAAACTTACCTGTTCTATGTCAGTTGTCTGCAGACGTTTCTATAGCGGATAGTGAAATGAAAAAAAAAATATAAATCTTCCAATTTTCATAATTTTTATTGATATGCCAATTGTTTTTTTTCCTAGTATTAGTATTAGTATGTAATTTTTTTTTTATGCACCTATTTACGATGGTCGAGAGCCCCGGGGCATTGCCGTGTCTTGCCATCCCGTAGTTACGCCTCTGAGTATAGTATTACCCTATAACGTATTAGTAGTTATCACGTCAAAAAAGTCAAACATTTATGTGTACATACGTTAAATAATTAAATATCTATACACATATTATGTCTGAAAATAATTTATTTAAAACAAAATTCTTATTCCTTATATATAGAGTAATTGTACTGCTAATATCTACACCACAGAATAGGTAAAACCTATTTTGTCTAACGTTCACTCGAGTTCATCCTTTAAATTTTATACATATTAACACATTTTGATGAAGTATATTTAATTATTTAAATGCATTGTAATAGTAACAATGATTATCTTAGACTTTAATACGGTTACGAATAAGGTAAGATTAAACTTCCCAATGCCAACCGGTAATAGGTCAACTTATATAAATAGGATGAATTATGGTAGTTACTATATTAATGCTATTAATGGTCCCTTTCTAAATTTAACACCTTAACTTCGACACTATTTAGGCTAATTACAGGAAAAAACGAGGAAAGTAGATTACCATTACTAGTCGTCATTCGTCTTGGTAGATCTTAAAATAATTACTTGAAATAACTTCGATATAAATATTTCTGTAGATAGGTACAGAGGTAACACGGTGATTCATTTAGGTACAGATTTTTGTAATATTATATACGACAATTTTATTATAATTTTCGATCAATTAAAATATAATTAAAATGTATAAGCATTTTTATAATAAGTCTGTGGTAGCTATTATATACGTTATATAATTATTTGTTACAATCGTTTAAAAAAAAATATTGATATTTAAAATTTCTCATTTAAAGATCGGCCGACACGCGCTGATGTGTAAGGTAAAAATGGAAAATTCTTAATAGAATTTTATGCTGTAAGCATATTTTTGTTTCCTCTGTGTATTACAATACTATTTGATTGATCTAGATCATTAATATAGTAATGTTTTATGATAAAATAATTATTTGATATATTATCATACATTTTAGTTAATATAAAAGAAAAATAAATAAATAAATAATCCCATAAACAGTTTTTAACAGGTACCGTTGTCATTATACATTTAAGAAACATATTTGTAATACTTATTTAAATAATTGCCTATATAACTATTCAAATACTAATAAAGATAATTGTTGTTAATCGAATACTGATTTCATAATTATGAAAATTAAAAAATTATAATACTACACTATTTTTAAAACATGTTCAAGTACACAAGTAGTTATCATAAAATATTTAAAATCAAATTAACAGAAATCGTAATTTTGCCGATTTTTTGTAATTTTTTCGTAGTTATTCTTTTTCCAAAGGAAAACTTTTAAGAAATTCGAAAAATGAGCTAAATAAAGTACCAACATGATGCAATTTTCTACCGAAAGCATACCCTATTTGTGGTAATCGAACCATTCATACATCATACCCAAAAAATATATTAAAAAAAAAAATAATATCTTTGTAAAATCTATACGTTCCTCACTTCGCTCAGAATCTAAAATATAAGAATTGGAATTTTTTTTAAATATACAAACTTCTCTAAAAAGTAATTCGAAATTCCAAACAAATTCGTCTATAAGAAAATAATATCACGATTAGATTTAAAAATCCCTCGTTAGATATATCGGTTTGGTAATTTTAGGTTAGATGGCGCTGTACAGTCGTTGAGTACTTCGATGACAGTGGGCGCCCCCGTCAGTTACCGGTTACCGGTCACGGCTTACGTTACGAAAAGGAAAATATTAAATATTTGTAATAGGTGTATCGTGTATGTGTATTCCGTGACTTTGTGCTCAGTGCTCACGCCCTCACGCTCTTTACCATAAAGTCGATCATGGGCACCAGGTGTTTCACGTGTTTGTTGCGTTAAAAATCGTTTCGATATTTGTAATTTATTTTTTTTTTACAGCCAACACGGGTTTCCGGTGCTTTACACTACGCGCATCACGCGTCAATAGTTTTTGATTAAAGCGAACCGATTACAACGCTTATTTCGTTCAGCGAAAACGTACAAAAAATGCGCGCGGGTAAGTTTCAAAACGTATTGTTTTTATTTTCATAACAATTAAACCGTTATCATCCGTGAGGATTTCAAGTGATAGTGAATATCAATAATAATAATAAAAGGTAGGAGAATTCAACACATTTTCGGGTGGGTCCGCGAGCGCATCTCGTGATAACAGATAAAACGTTACGAGCCACGATCGCGGCCGGTTGTGTAATATCACTAATAATTACGTTATAATTATCTTATAATAATAAATATTAAATAGTAAAGAGCGTATGAATGCAATCGAGTATTTTTGACCGTCGTAATTATTTTCGTTCACTATTCGATTAGTCGCGAGGCAACCGACAGCCCAACTGTGAGTCGTGCGGATTTGCGCCGTCGTTAATATTTTTCATTTCACCGCGCGCCGTTGAACCGGTTTGAATGATTGCCGCCCGCGTACGCGTGTTAGTTTCGTTGCTCGTACGTCCGACGCAGTGTCAGCGGCGGCAGGGTTCACCCTGAAAAAAAAAAAAAAACGATCGAATCTCGCGCCAAAACTCGTCCGGTCGCCAAATCCGCGTCGCGAGACGACGGGACACAGTCGCGTCACTCCACCGTCCGCGAAGCACCACGCACCGAGCTGCAAAAGGCCGTCCGCGACGACAGGTGACACCGATCCATGGATGCGCGAGGACCGTTGTAGCCCGTGGACAATCATCGTGTCCAGTGCCCGCCGCCGACGAACACGCACGCCCGCCTTGACGCCAACGATCCGATAATGTCCAAGACGCCGTTCGTGGTGAAGCACGACGGGAAGAAGCACAATATCGAGCATTTCCTACGCTTCCATCCAGGCGGCACGAATACGCTGTCCGCGCTAAGGAACGCGGACGTCACCGATCGGCTGTTTGCCACCCATCACTCAAGCGCTGCGTACGAGTTGCTCAAGGATTATAGAGTGGACGACGAGGATGTCCAAAAACACATTAGGGAGAACGGTGATTTAGAGGTAAGTGCAAACCAAACAAGTGATACTACCGTCTTGAGTGTCTACGTACATTCGCCTAGATTTTAAATTATCAACGTTTTTGTTTTTGTAATATTTCAAATTATTACAATTAGGTATGAATAATTTTAATTACTAGGTAGGTAGGTCTCACAATTCAATTCATTTGCTGTAATATGTCGGCAACATCAACATATCGTACAGTTTTTCATCTAAATATTGCTGCTCACAGAGAACAAACATCTAAATTATAATTTAAATGTTTTATAATCCAAATAGGTAGTTTGAATAAAACCTTAGAGGTTTAATTAATGTTTTTAAATTGACGTAGGCTGTAGGTATTATAATTAATATTATCTTAAATTTATAATTAATGATGGTCCTAATGTATTTATTAATATTTAAGATTCAATCATATTCGTATATACGGTTAATAAGAAATAACTAATCATTTTACTCATTATTGTGTAACTATTTAATTAATTATATTTTATATTTAAACATTTAATTATAATTTGATGGTTATATAATTATTATAAATTATGTTAAAACATAAAAATTATATATATGGGCATATTCAACCTATTCTATGATAATATGTTCTTAAGTAGCTAGGAAAATATTGAAATTTATGAGTGTTCAATGTATTTTAATACTAATTATAAAATCATTTTTTTTCTTCTTTTTTTATTGGTACATACAATATGGTATATACTTGCCTATGTATATTTATTAATATAATTATATTATAGTAGGTACCTAAGTAAACAGTATTTAGATGTGTCTATATAATTTTATCCTTGCATGCAACAGTTTGCATTCATGATGTACTGTTGCATTGTGTACTTACCTGTTAAAACTGAAAAAACATTTTCCTAGATTAGGCATGTATATTTTTAATACATACTTAATACTGACACAACATTACTTAACGCAAAGGTTTTACATTTTGCTAAATGAGATAACGATTAGTTATTAGGTAAAATTAACTGTTAACACAATGTACATACATGTTGTCAAAAAACAAGTATTTTTAAAAAAAACATCTTAAATCTTCATGCTAATTAATAATATTATCATTTATAAATAATTGGTAATTATTTTTGTAATTATTTGTAGATAAATACAAAAGAATAAAAACACAATTTATTTATATTTTGTAATACTTAAATAATGAAAATTTTATTCATTATTTTTTTTAAATTTCATTGATTTCATAACTACATGTTACCTAAATTCCTTAAGCTACATACTCAGTCTTGTATAAAACAGCTTAAACATATCATTTAAGTACCTACTTATATAATTTATATATGCAAATTTCCATTATATGTACCTATCAATATAATATGTGTTTATAGATTTTTTAATGGGATATATGTGATATATCTAGGTACCTACATATATTCTTTTAACTTTATTAGCCATAAACATTACTGAATTGGACAAAATATTTTTAGACGTTAATCCTATCAATAGAGATAAGTAAATATGTTTTATTGTAGTTGACTTAAATGTAGTCATGTAGTATACGTCACAACAGTATATAATATTTATTATCGTTGCTTTTCACACATGTAACATAAAATCAAAACTGTAGATAGAATAGAAATATTTGAGTACATTACCCCTTATAAATAAAAATTTAGCAGGATGTCACACCTATATTTGCTTTGTGTATATATATATATATATATCAAGTTACTAAAGTCATAGTAAAATCATGCTACATATAACTTAAATAATTGCAGTATTTAGGTTAACTTTATAGTTTAAGCACCTATATATTACCAAATTTATAGATACCTATTCATATCATATCCTTAAGAACATTTTATAAAGTACAATTGATTATATAATTTATACAATTTTATTCAATTAAATTTAGTTTTTGTTATATGTATAATCAATTCAATTTATTGTTATATGATTCAATTACACTTTTAGGTGCCTGTTTGTAAAATGATCCCAGCAGCTTTTTACAATAAAAATTTAAGTAGTTTAAATAAAATCAATGCAAAATTGGAAATATGTTAGGTGGAACATATTTCTCTAATAATGAACTATTCATTGAATTATCTTATATATTTTTGGTTGTAATTTTATAATATTTTCAACAATTTATCATACAAATTACTGTAGGGATTTTGATGTATAATTAGAAAATATAAAAAACTTAACAAATGAATTATATCTATATCAAATTTTACATTAATTAATTAATGATAACTAACAAACGTGACAGCTAAACAGTTCATAAAAAACAAATTTATTTGTGATAGAAATCATTATATGCCTATCATTTATTTTAAATTATTGCTGATTGTAATATATTAAGATGACACTGTTATTTCTATCTGTCTCATAGAAAATTTACCAAAATCAAAGTCGCTTAGAATTTAAATTATACGATCCAAGTTAAACTTATAAATTAAACACTTATTATAAATTATAAAATTTAAAGAGTGAAACATTATTTTCTAGGTTCCATCGTCAAATTTTTGTAAAATGTTAGGTTATTGTTGTTTGTTAGGTATATTGTTATACAATTTTATATTTGTTTAAAATATTTAAAAAAATTAAAACACATATTAAGCTATTAAATAATAATTAATTAATTATTTAATAATTTAAATAAATTATTAATTTCCTATAAATATTATAATAAGTAATGTTGCTAGCTGGGTTCTTTGAGAGAGTCAGGGGACCCATTTGCTGTGCACATCCGGTAGTTATGACACTGTATATAAATGTAGAATGTAATTTTTTTTATAAAATATAATATGTAATACAATATTATGAGTGATTTTAACAATCTTAAAAACTAAATGAATCAAATTTTAACACATATTAAATAAAACTATAATTTTAAATATAGCAAAGTACTAACTAGTAACTAACAAAGTAACTACTAATTTCTTTTTCTGTGATTATAACTCTGTTTTCACTATAATTATAATACAACATTTTTTTTTTTTATAAATAAGTACTAAATTAGTTTCAATACTTTCATATATATTATGAGAACATTTTTTTTATGGCTTTAATTTTTTGTTATTATGGTAGGTATGTATTTATTAGTGATTTTAATGTATTATTGATGATTGTTCATCATATAAATATTAAAATGAAATTTATACCAATAATATAATATTATGTACCTATATAGAATGGGTATGTATTTATAATCATACAAGTAAATAATAAAATGAATAATTAAGTATATTAATAGTTGTGACATTAAATAAATCTGGAATTCTAGACAATCACATAAATTAATTTAATCAGTTAACTATAAATCATGCATGTAAACTGTAAAGGAAGCTTGTAAAGGCATAATGGAAATACAACTTTCCAATGATTATTGGGTTAAATTAAGAATTTTTATGAAATTGTTTATCATAAAATAGCCTATGCACATAAATCTTTGGAATATTTCCAAGAAATTGTCTAGCTACATTATATAATTATTAATTATACTCAATAACTGACTACTTTAATTGAAAACATTTACGCAAATTATTTTACTTGATTTTAGAATGTAAAATGAATATAATATAGTTAATTATTAATATACTAGAATAATTTTCTAATACTTCACAAGATGTATTAGAATGAGTTGAAAAAGTTTTTTTAGGCAATCAAAGTGCAGTACTTTAAAATCGAAATGTTTTCTACAGCAATACAGATTAAATAATATTAATATTTAATATAAAAATTATCTTGCAAAATATATTATGTAATTTTTATTAGCTTGATATAAAAAAAACGGCCTAAACATTTTTTCACGAATTTTTTATTAGAGGGAAAATTATAATATCTTAAATTGGCATACAGTAATACTAATAATATGGCTATCGATTATATATTCTAACAGTAAATAAGGTATATATTTTATGATTTTAACAAATCAATGGTAGGTAATAGGCAATCAAACAACAACATGTAAACAAAACAAAAATCTCCAAAAAAAATCATGTTTATAGAAAAATGTACTATATTTATATTAGTTTGTCAAAGACATAATTTATAATTGACCCAACACCGAGTTTTGATTATTTATTGTCGTTTTACCTATATAATAATTTATAAAAAGTATGGTGAAGTAAGTGTAAGGTGATGCAATATAGTTTGATGCACCATGTTGTGATAATCTGATGAGTTCATACATGCATATCAGTTACAGCCTTATAGACTTAACAGCCTATGCGCCACAGGTTAGTCCGGTTATAGTCATTAACATTCGGTAACATTCCTCAGATCTTCTTCGCCTTACACTCCCAACTAGATGGGTCCTATCTAGTCCCGACCAGATCTCCCTAGTCCTACACATCCATAGAGCTCGATCTCCTACCTCGTCCATTCACGCCAACTATATTTATATCACTATCTATTTTAGTAACATTCCTGAATTAATAATAATTATTGCTAATCATAAAAAGGAATGAATGGGATTGTATGCGGTATGCCTATATCGACACTTTATAAATTGATAGCTATCTTGTTTTATATATAAGAAGACGTTGCATCTGCATTTGTTGTCCTCGTCTATTTACCTTAAAATATTATACAGCTACACAAAACTTAAGTTATGGGGTTTAGGTTGACTTTAAAGTTAAAACATGTTATCAAATTTAAATATAGTAGAATACTTCCGAATTTCGATGTATACTCACATGGGTTTTTGTAAAACGTCATCTGAAATCTGCTATTTCAAATATGAAAAAATTTAAAAACGCGTTTAAAATTTCGTTGTCGGATAATATTTTACCAAAAACGTAATTTTACAGAGAACATTAAATTTTTTTGTTATTTTAATTTTTATAAAAAGTGTTATATAGGTGCGACCCGTTTCGCCCAAATTCGACTTATTCCGTTTTTCCCAAACACCCATTTCGACCAATGAGTTTTTGTCGTCTTTGAAATAGGTTGGCAATGGTAAAAAGTATTATAAATATATAAACATACTTTTAACAAATTCAGTAAAATTATAATACATATATATATATATATTTATAACTTTATGTAATCAATTGACAGTCCCTATTAAAATATGATTACAATAAATTATAAATTGATTTTAAAATATTTCGATTCATACTTTTAATAAATTAAATAAAATAAAAATAAAAAGTATCAGGTATTTTTATAATTTAAAAAATAAAACGTCAACAAATATTATAATGTTTAAATGTGACGTTGTTGGTTAGACGGAGTTTACATTAAATCAAATTATTAGTAAGGTGTCCTTTTAAGAGAAAAAGAGTAGCAATCTATTAATCTACTTTAACAGGTTATTTAATAAATGAGATATATAAAAATATACATACGAGTATTATATAATTGTTATTTTTTTCCAAACGTGTCAACAATTTATAACTGTTTGATAAGCTCTGATATCCAATATTAAATCAATATCTTATACTTAGGTACTATAATATTTATTATTTATAATAGATTGTTAGTTAACAATATATTTTTATAAATGTGTCTATTATTTATTTTTAAATTGTATATATCGTTTTTATAATCATTAGGTATATCGATGTATTACAAATTGGTACCTATATTATAAATTAATATGATTGAGAATTATAAAACCAAGCGATGTTCAAGATGTAGAAACAGAAAGTGAATTAAAATAATATTTTCAAGTACATAGTGTAAGTACGTAGTATAATATTTGTATATGTTCTTGACTTTTTGTACACTTCTCGACCTTAACATATTGTACCTATATTCTTCATTTTTATTTATTATCTACTTGTATAGGTATTATTGAAATTTTTATAATATACTAATTGTGTACTTATTTAATTTTTATTTTAAAATTTAAACTACGTTTAGTTTAGTTACATTAATTATATTTACAGATTTCGTAAATACAAACATTTCGAAACTATTAACAGTTTAATAATTAATATTAGTGTATTTAGGTCCAAAACTTTTCATTGTCTGTTGTCACGACAAATATCGTGATTATATCTTATTCAATGGTCCTATAGTATTTACAACAATATTTCTCGTAGCATAATAGTATAAAAAGTGGGATGGTCGATTATGGACGTTCCTCTATCGTCCCTTCGGTCGTTGGAGAAATTAGTGGTTTATTATAATTAAGATTTGAATGCAATGATATTGCATTAGAAAATACGATTCTGAGCGAAATTCAATACATTACAATATTTTATACTGATAATCCATCCAAAATTTTACCACGTGTGTAAATTCCTATGTTAGTATTCAAACAAAATTTTCAAGTCTACAATCAAATCTCAAGGAGTTATTTTATGAAATAGAAAAATTTAAAATAACAAAAACCGTATTTTGCTGATTTTAGCCATTTTTTTGGTAGTTTTTCTTCTCGTAAAATAAATTTTTGAGGAATTCGAAAAATAAGTCAAGTTAAGTACCACGTAGATGTAATTTTTTATAGAAAGCATACCATATTTGTGATAATTTGACCATTATTTACCCGAAAAAATGTTTTCAGACTATTAAAAGTACATCAAATATCATAATATTCAATTCCACTAAAGATTTTAACTTACAAAAAAATCGTTACTTACGATTTTAATGATCTTTTGTAAATAGACTAAGTAGTATGCTAGTAGGCTTCAATAAAATTTTCAAACCGTTGAATTCAAAATCGCATGTAATATTAAACATTGTTAGAAAAATTTCAAAGCTCTATAATTAATCAGAAAATCAACCAAATTTTACCACACATATATATTACCTATATTTAGCCCACAAAAAAATTTTAAGTTGCTACGATCAAAACTCAATTAGTTATCATGAAATAAAAAAATTTTAAAGAACGAAAACAGTAATTTTGCCGTTTTTTTGGTAGATTTTTATCGCTCAGGAAGGAAAATCTTTGAGAAATTCGAAAAATGAGCTAAATAAAGTACCGACTAGATGAAATTTTGTATGGAAAGGTTAACCTATTTGTGGTAATAGGATCATTATTTCTATCCGAAAATATGTTTTCATACATCAAAAAATAAACATCTTTGTAAAACCAATACATACATTCCTCGCTTCGCTCAGAATCTAAAATTGTATGAGTATAATATAGTAAACGAAATTGTAAATTACTTTAAATATGTAACTAAAACTTAATTTTTTAAGTCGACGACGTTAGTGTTTAATTTATAATATTTATATTTATTTTTTTTAATACTATATTGAATATTCTAATAGATATACATTTCTAATCTAACTAAACCCACCCTTCCATATTAAGGGAGAAAAAACGTTATGTATTCATGTTTTTATTTTATGATTCGTATTGGTAATTTTAATTGTACCAGCTAATAAAATTATTAACTTAACATTGCTTATGGAATTTCATAATTACTATAATAGTACATAATACATTTTAGTAAATGAATAAGAACATTATTACATACAGTTGGGTATTTTCAATATATTAAATAATACAATTTATAATGGGTATATTCTAAAGGATATTAGTTCATTAGGTTCTCATTAATTATGGTAAATAATGTAAGTTTTATATGTTGACTATGTAGTAAAATAGACCCCTATACCATCGTTTTATATTTAATTGAGGCAATTTGATAAGTTTTAAATTTTACATATTATGCTTATTGTAATGGCTGGAAATGATCAAAGATGAACTAATATCAGTTATCGTATTTTTGTAACCTTTATATAATGCACTTTTAAAATATTGTTTGTTCAAGGTCATTCCCAAATAATATCAACTAAAAATTAAATATGAGGTATAATAGTGGTTTAAAGTTTACTAGACATTTTAACTAATGTAATAGCGTGTATGTTTTACGTTAAATTAAGTATTTTTTGACGGTTTTAATTTTTCATGATTTTTATTAAGGTCACATCCTAAAAACATACAGTTGTGAAAAATCAATTCGAATGTCATTAATAAAATATAATGTGTTTTTCATGCTTAACATTGACAAAATACAATATTACAATTATTATTTTCTAACTAAAGAATAAGCATTATTATACAATTATAAACTCGATCATTTGTAATAAAAAATAAAATTATCCCAGTAGTTGGTATTTATTAAATATATTTTATCTATCAATATAAATTATGATTTTAGTCCATTAATAAATTAACTTGTTCCTAAGGTACGTTTAACAGTGAAATCGAACTAACTGTATTAACTACCGATTTAGGAGTATTTACTTTTTTTCAAAATTATAAATTAATCGTATCAATGTATGGGATATTTGTAATAACAACCATACTATTATATACTACTAGAATATTTCCAAATAGTGAAATGACAGTCAATAATTTGATTTCACTTAAATGATATTTATAGCTAGACCTTAATTTACGTAAATAAGTTTCTGTATGAGAAATGAAAATAAAATAAAAAATGTTTTAATTATAATATTGGTAATTTATAATGTAATTTCTTTATAAAATATGAATGACATACTGTTATTATAATTATTATTAGTTTACACTTTTACAGTTCTTCAAATTTCACTTGGATATACATTTTTATTTTTGTATAAAAAAATGACCATTTGCCTATATCTTCCTCTTCCTCGCACTTATTAATAGTTTTAATATAGTACCTTGTTAGTTTGATTGTTATATCAATTAAATGTGTTGATTGATTTTGCCATTCTATTATTTTATTATTTACTTCCTGTTTGTTATCACAAACAAATAACGTGAATATTCATTAATATTGTAATAAGCCAAATATAATAAATTGATAATATTTTGTATTTTTGTGTATTTGGAAAAATATTTATAGTTGCTTATACATAACACATAAATTATGGTAAAATAGTGAATAAAAATAAAATGTTTATTAAAATCATTCTTTAATATTATTACTGTTTTCTTTTTTACAAATCCCAATATAATGGGATATAATATTATCATCTCTGTTTTAGTTTTATACTTTGTATTTAACAAAGATGATTAAATTACTTTTCCTCAAGGTGGTCATTTTTGTGTAACTAAGTTCTCAAATGCATTTAGTAATGTATGAGTACTCGTTTCGTTCATATAAAAAAAAACAACATCCTTCGAATAAAATCGTAGTAGGTAGTATTATAGTAGGAATGTCACGCGTGTGTGTACATTGGTATATATTAATATACTATACCATAATATAATATATTTATATATATATATATATATATTATAGACTACCTCATTATGTAAATTTATTATAAATTGATCAAGATTCAGTAAAAGAAAAATATATAAAATATATTAGTAAATATATAGGCTGATAGCTGATAAATATTTCGAAATAGTAATGATTTCTGATATTTCTTAATATTGGGGAATTAGTATTTACATATACACATTTCTCTGTTATTTTTGTGCCACAAAATTTTGATCTTTCTGTATAGTGGAACATTACTTGTCTTCCTACTTAATTTATTATCTATTATTACATCATAGAAAAGGTTTCAATTTTATCATAATGGACATTTTATAGCTTTACAATTTAATAAAAATAAGTTTTTATTAATACCTGTTCATCTGTATTTTATATTTTAATGAAACGAGTTTAGCAATTAAATTAACAATGATCCTATACGATTAATTAATACATTTTGGTCTGTTTAAAGTATTTATAAATATTATTTATTTATAAGATGTATATTATAATAAATTTATATTATTATTTATCATTTTAATTATTTTATTCTCATTCTATTGTAATGTACCTACATAACAATTTACATTTTATTATGAATTCTAGAGTTGTTTGATTTATATTATATTCTACTGGTAAAAACTTGGCAACGATTTCAATTTTTCCCAAAGTTCAGAGCACTTAGGAAAACTAGGAAGTTGATTTACATCGCATAGATTACACATATGTTATAAAATCGAGCTCGCAAAAGTCTAATACTTATGTAGTTATGTAGGTTCTTAGGAAAGACATATTTGGAACTCTGACAATATTTTCAATCCGTGGAAGTTTTTTTTTTACAGGCTTCTTATACATATTTATCCATGTGTGTTTTTGAATAATAAATTTATGATTTTATGAATTAAGGAGGATTATAATAATTATACTCATACCTATATATTATATAAGATTAAACTTCATTAGTAAATTTTAATCTTTTATAGTGTGAATCTTTTTTAATTTTTATAGCTTAATATCCTCATTTATATGGAAATCGATTTTTAAAATAAACTCATAATATAAACTCATTTTTTGTTTTAGAGTTATTTATATTATGAATTTTGGTTTATTTATATTTTAATAAATTATAATTGCCCATGACTTAAGGTCAAAATAATTTAAAACACTATATAATATATTGTAATAGTACTTAACGTAACCTACTTACTACAGTATGTAAAATATAACAATATTTATTTTTAACCATTTTTTTTTCGTATACACAAACATATTAAATATTTATAATTTTTGTAGGCAGTTTTTTCATTAATTCTATTATATTTTATAGTGTTAACAAGTTGATTTTTAAATTCACAACATAACTTTTATTACTGGTATACCACGCACACATAATGTATTTTAAATAGGCGTGTTTTCTTAATCATCTATACTTTATAAGGGACTATTCTTGTTAAATTTGAAAAAAAACTATATTAATTATTAATTAAAAATTAATTATTGTAAAACACTTGAGAGTAAAATTTACTTCTAAATGTCCTATAAATCTAAGGCGATTTTCACTCGTCACTTTTCAGTGTATATTAATATACTAAACAGTATATATATGTATATTATATAACTATGAAAAGTATTTATTCGAATTATACGCAGCTGTGAGATAGTTGTGACGTCATTAGTTTTAACTAAGCCGATCGATGCATTGGTCTAGAAATATTCCAACAAATTAACCCCTTGATGGCATTGCTTCTATACCACATCAGAGCTTCTGCAGTCCAGACCGATTATTTATAGTGGTTTGCACTTCAATGATATTGTTAATTTTACTATAGTGCCAAATCACGTTTTATTTATTTTTTAAAGAATATGATATAAAAACAATTAAGTACTATCGTTTTACTGTAGCAATTGTTTTTTGTGTACTTTCAATAATTGTAAATAAATAATATTGTTTAAACAAATGTTCTTAAATAATTTATTAACTTTTTTATACCTTTGTTTGAAAAAAATATAAAAAATAAGAAAGTTTAAGTATACTTCGCATAATTAATTTATAGTTTAAAAAAATAGTTTACTCATTTAGATTACTATGTTTTTAGAAACTAGTTTATTGGAAACATAATATTTATATATTTTATAAAATAGTAGGTAACTATTATAATGCAATTTTGTTTTAAACATTTATAATACTTCCGTAAAATATTACTAAAGTTTTTAAAAATTACATTTTTAGATTTCTTATAATAGAAATTGTGGTTTAAGATAATACGACTTGAAATCTAAATACAAGGTTATTACCATATATTTATTTCTATAAAATGTTGGATATTTAATTAAATTATTTTTTATGATAAATTTAAGTTATTATTTGCATGATTTAATACCTGGCTTCTAAATTTCATTATTAAATTATTTGAATTTGTTTAAAATAATGTAAGTAAATAAGTTTGTTTTGAGTTGATTGAAGTGATTCCTCAATATAATACGTGGTTCTATCTGTTTGATTTTTACTTTATTATGGAGTTTAGTGTAGGTAATATAAAAAATTGATGTACAGCTTAAATAATATAAAATATATTTCATGATAATATCATTTAAAAACAATTTATTCATATAAATTAGCGTTTGTTGAGAACATGATGTTATAATCTTTACATTATTGGAATTATGTCAAAATTACATGAAAAAGCTATGACATGCTGATATAAAAATATTGACTTTATTTTTAAACTACCTTTTTTAGAAAAGTATTCTGACAATTGCCAGTCATAAACTATTTGATAAAAGTTTTACAGTCAAAATTAAATATTACTATTATTATTATATGATATATAAAAACTTAAAAAAACTATTCATAAAATAAATATATTATATTTAACGTATATGTACTCATATTTATTGTAATTTGTTAGGTTAAATTTGGATAATCTTATTCTTATCTAAAAGAAAAAAATATTAATTTCTATTTTATCTTGTTTCAGAGCCTTGTAGATTGGAATCGGCCCATGTTTTGGCAAGTTGGATCATTAGGTCCTAAGTATAAAGAATGGGTGTTAGCTCCTGTTGATAGAAAGCTGCGATTATTTGGTTCCGACTTTATCGAATCGCTCACCATCACTTCTTGGTATATGGTGCCATCGATTTGGATACCAGTGATGTTATTCCTGATATACATTGGTTATCAGAGGTTAAGGAGTACACTAGGCAGCACAATAGATCAAACTTCTACTTTTGGTATGGAAAATAAATAATATTTATAAACTATTTTTATTTAAGTAAGATGTACAATATGAAAAATAAGAATAACTATAATTACGAGAAATTATATTCTTGTATTATACTATGAATGACATTGTTCTTATGTAATTTGAAACCTATTCAGTTTAACATTAATAATATTAAGTATTGTATATTTTATAAATTATATCAATGGCGTATTGAGCTATTTTTGTTATTGAGAAGCATAGATTAATTCTAGGTATCCTACTCAATATTTCGTATAATCCACTAAAATATTGAATATGACATGTTATATAAAATATCAATATAAATCTATACTCATAATACATATTCAAATAATGCCACCTGGATCCAATGGCCCACCTATTTTAATTGAGGAGCAATTGCTCTTAAATAGTGCCCTCGACATACCACTGGGGTATGTAGAACATTATATAATGTTGTAGACTAAAAACAAATATAAACTTTTTTGTGATACAAATTAGTTTAATTACATAACTTAATTTTTATTATCTAATTTCGTTTTTAATTTAAAATGACTAAGAATGTCCCCACTATTTTCGAAAATAATATTAGACATTTAAATGTGCTGCAATGGATGTAGCGGATAAAAATGTAGTTGTAGGATTAAAGTGGTCCGGACGGGATTCATCTATTTGTGAGTGTAAGGCGAGATAGAAGTAGATTTAAATTTGTAATTTTTATTCGAACTATTATATAAATAATTATACAATATTATTATAGTATGGATGTTACATATTTAGAATCATCTACTAAAAATATAAGTTTATGAGGGATAAGAATTAGATTTAATTCCAGTTGTTTTTTATTTAAATGTTATTATCAGGAAGTGATTCAGGAAATCTCATTTTAATGTGTTTTTTTATTTAAACATCTGGTACAAGATGATTACTTAAATATTTAATTGATTTATAGTGTGTAATATTATATGTAAATAATAACTACAAAATAGTAAAAGATAAATTCATCTAAATAAATATAATAAGTTGAAATTTTTGTAAATATATTTTAAAAAATTAGCAAGAACCAGGATGAGTATAAAACTGTACTGTTGTGTAATTGAGTGCCAAAATCTTAAGTCAGCCGAATGGGATGTTGGCGATTCCCCGCGATTTTTAGGTCATGACGTCAAACTACTATTTCATTAGTGAAACGATTAACACAATTTATAGCCAATAACTAAATTACATGCAAAAGTGAATGGGATGTTTGTAAATTTTTCAAAATCTAAATATTGTCAATCAACATCTACAGATTCACACTACATCGTTGAACTTAGGAATAATAAATTGTCTATGCTCAATTAATTATTTATAATTAATTATAGCATAATTTACACATTTGAAAATTATAGCTTTTCATCACTTTAGGTCATATAGAAATTTTATATTCTATATTTTTATATTATAAAAACATAATAATTTATATTATGTATAATAAATTATTGACAATTATTAATGTCAAATATTATGTGTACTCAATACCTATAACGTTTGCAATCGGTGTTATTTAAAAAAAAATATTAATGTATAATATACAATTGGGCGTATGCCTATAAAATTGTGTTTGAATAATACACGATATTATGCAGATAAACTTTTCTCTTTTTCTTACTTTATTTGAGTAAATATATTTTTATAGTTTAAATTTCAATATTTAATTTTATTCATATTTTTTGATTTTATATAGTTTATCGATAATAAATTGTTCTTATAATATTAACACATTACAATCTAATTTCGTTAACTAACTTGTAATTTTCCATGAACACTCAAATATAACCTTTATTTATTGTTGTTGTCCATAAAATTTTTGATTTAATCAATTATAATGTCATCCATTATTTGTAGACAAATATTAGTTAAATGAATTCTTCAAAAATGCATTCTTTATTAGTGTTTAAATTCCTAAATTCTAACATCGTATTTTTGACTTATATAATATAAATTATACTGTTACATTTCTATATTTGTTTTCTTTAAGTAATAGTTGAAATATAATGTAAACATTTACAAAATGGCAATAAACATTTTTAAATATTAAAAATATTTTCATGTTTAAAATGAAAAAGTTGAAAAATGGTATACATGTTTTTATATCTATGCTATAAATAAAAAATTACCAATTAAACTTCGAATATTGTTTAGTAAGTATTTTATTATTGATTATTCTATAATCATAATATTATATAAGACACAAGTACCTATTTTAGTTAATAAACTGAATGTTTTATAATTGTTTAATATTATAAATATTTTACACTTTGTTTTTAAATCCAATATTTATATTTTTATAATTATTTTAGCCAAAATCCAGAAAAGTGTATTATTACTTTTCATAATCTTCTCTTTTTCATTTTTATCATTTTACCATTTTAGATTTTTACTATCAAACATTTAAATATTTTAATTAGTTGGAATATAACTACACTATGATCAAATTACAAGATTATGAAAATTACGTAGTTATACATTTATTTTGTTTATACTATTATTAGAACTCGATTTTTAATTTTTTTCTATGAGCCAACTTTTTTATTATAATTTATGATTTATTGATTTATGACTAGCAAATATCTTGTGTTCTTTTTAAATTATATATTTTAATACTTTCCATCATTAAAAAAAATCTACATTTTTTATTTTTCAATTCTTTTGCTATACGATATAATACGTATGCTGTATATAATATATATTTTATATGAATTTATTTATTGTAATTTTAAATTCATTTCAGAAATTATATATATTATATTTTAAAATTAAAATTGTGTAGTTATCTAATAAAATGAAGTGTATTAAAATTGTTCTATGGTAAATGTTTAAATTTCAAACAATTAATTATAGTAGAATATTATGATCCCTAATAATTTATATAACAGATTTGTCCTTGATGTTCATTTTAATGTCAATTAAGTAATAAATAAATTACATTAGTGATTCAAAAATGTGTTAGAAATATGAATTAAAAATTAAAACTAGGTAATATGGAATTTATTGACTGTTTAGTGTATTTAATTTGTTATTAATTATTATCATTGAGTTTTTCAAAATAATTGTGTTGCTGTCATTTAAAAATGTGTTAAAATAATTACCTATAAATTTAATCCTATAATGTTTTATGTGAATATATTATAAAATATTAAACATATACGTTACATTCGCGTATTAAAAAATGAATAAGTTTATAATTTATATAAATATATAATCATTATTAGTTATTTTAAGCATTAGACGTATAGATTTTGTGTACGTGACTTTTCGAGAAAAATTACAGTAAAACTTATATTATATTCCGAATTTCCATTAAACGAACATTTTGCTGCAACTTTCTTAATGTTTAAATTTATCTTCAAACGAATCTGTTGATTTTATTCAATAACTAGAAATTATTATACAATATTTAGTAAGATAGTGACAATAACAATAAACCGTTTATATATACATGTTAGTAGAAAATAAACTTTTAAGAAAATCATATTACTAAGCGCTAGCTACAAATATTGCATTTACAAAGTTAATGCAGTTAAAACAAGTTGAAAAATCGACTGCCGATCATCTTGACGTTATAAATGTTTAACATCGCAGATTTGTTGCTGATAAATTATTATTTCATTGAATTATTTAAAATAAGTTGTTTAATATTTAAAAAATATTACAAATATTCTGGCAACTTTTTAAGAATAATTTTTAAGTATAAAAGTACCAGGGTTACTAATTATTAATACGTAAAATATTAAGATAATGAATATAATTGTTAAATGTTTTTCTTATAATTATTTTATACCTAGCAATTTCATGTCTTTATTTACGTTTTGTTTCTGATATTTGTATGTTTCTGTTTTATATCCTATATTTTTCTTTCTTACTGAAAGTAATAATCTAAAATGTTTTTGTGTTATTAATATTATATCTATATTATTTGATAATTTGTAATCAATTGTATCGTTTTGTAACTCTCCATCTCCAACACAACCATAAGCTTACAGGTGATAGATAAATCAATTCAATATTTTATGTAATATGTATTTTTATTTTAAATTTAATATATGATTTAATAAAAAAATAAAAAAAGTAATATATTAAAACAAGTAAACATACGTAAAATCTTATAATGAAAAATGATAACGAATCAATTACCGGAGATAGATGATTTATCTTGTACATCTATGAATATAGGAGACTGACTATTTATAGATACCAATAATTTTATAAACTTTGATTAGAAAAATTTAAACAAAATTACATCATGATAATAAACATTCAAAGTCATATTGATTATAAAGTGCAACTTAATTTCTTTATTATATAATCATTTTTTAAAATAATTACGACTTATTTTAATTAGAAAATACATGACAATAATTTATAACATAAATATAATAAATATACATTAAATTATTTTTAAAAAAATAATGTATTTTATGAATTATTTTATTTTTATAATTGTTATTTGTATTATTCGTAATTATCATGTTATGATATTCAATTTTAGTGATACTCAACTATCACTAAAACTATCATATGAAATATTCATAATATATATTTCATTTGTTTGAAATCAAAAGTCAAATCTATTATATTTATTAAAATGGATATAAAACCATAATTATTATAAAATCTATTTAGAATCCGCAAAAAAATCATTATTTCGCATAAACGTATTGTTATGGTGTGATGATAACGATAAAACATTCCACGGTCAAGGCTGAATCGAGTATACAATACTTTTTCTTTTCCTGTTGTGAATTTCCAATAAAATGTGATAAAATTATTATTATATAATGCTGGATTGTATTGCCCAAAGTCATAAATCAAAATTCGATGGGAAAAAATCCATATTTATTAATGTGTCTTACAATCGAAATCTGTTGCGTTTCGAATATTCTATCTGCATTTTTATATAATAATATCAAATTGTTAATAAATTATTATTGTTTAATGTGTTATTGCCGTTACACACGGCACGCGTATTTCGTATGAATAATTTTAATTACAATAACACAACTGATCTAACCGCGTGTCATAATTACAATAATGATGTGAGATTACCGTTTATTTATGTTCGATTAAAAGCACTTGTCGAATCAGTGAGTTTTGAGGCAACGCGTTTAAAACCGCTCAACAGGTTCGTCGAAACGATATATATATACACGAGTATATTATTATATATATTTGTCGGGCGCGCACAACTTTTTTTTTATCTCCGAGTTTTACATTCCGCGCACGGCCGCCCTTATCGGCGACGACCGTCCGCCACCGCGCTCCGCAAGCACGGAGGACCGCGCGCGATTTATTCCGGGTTGGAGGGTGGGCCGCGCCGCGTCGACGTCAATACGAACAGTTGCGTTTTCGAGTCACGGGGGTAGGAAACTTTGGCAAGTCGTGTACATTATTATGTGTGCCGCCGCTGCCCCACCCCCCCCACCCGCTCTAGACGCCGCCAACACGCCCGCGCCGCGCTGGAAGCACATTATTATAATATACAGTCATTTCGCCGGGCGGCGGCGGCGGCGGCGACAGGGTTTATTGCTCGCTCTGTTTTGTGTTGTGCGGCCGTATACGGCTGGGCGGGCGGCGTCTCGTCGTGGCGCCTGTCGCCGGTCTGGCGGCTCGCGGCAGACGCCAAGTCGCCGGTTATATATATTCTATAATGTGGCGTGCGCAATCCCTGCGGTCGCCACCGCGAGCGCGCCTTACACGCACGCCGAGCCGCGTTACGGCGACGTCGGCGATATCGATCTCTCCGCGGCGGCGGTCGTGGCCGCCGTTGACGTGCACGTACAACTGCCGCCGCTGTAGCTCGATCAGGCAGACGCCCGCCGTCATTATTATAATATAACGTACACGCATAACGGCGTGCTTTACACGCGCATACGCGGTGCTCTTAGAGTACGCGTCGTCCCGCTCTCTGTACACATTATTATTATTATTATTATCATCGCCGTGCGCGTCGGACGGGACGGGCGGACGACGGCTCCCTGTTGAGTTTTAGCGCGTTCCCCTTCCGACGGATGACGCGCGATCGTGTCACGGCGTGTTACCTATACACATCACACGCGCGTAATAATATATTATATTTAGAACCGGTGTCCGCCGAAAACGCTAAGCGCCCGTCGGCGGAAAGCTCTTAATAAAATGTATACATGACCGTACGCGGCAACCCTCCCCTCATTTCGCCGTGTTTATTATATTCCCTTACGGCCGCCGCGGCATCGATTATAGTCTCTCACATCTATATATATATATATATGTACAAAGTGCTTTACATCGTCGCGGTTGTTGTTATCAGGAAAAGTTTCTCCGCCTATATTGATAACGATTTTTCGAGTTTTCTTCGCCGATACGCGTAATATTATTATTATAATATATTGTACGAACCGTATACGTTTAACGACTCGGAAAATGTGGTGCTCGCTGAAGAAAAAAAAAATTACAATATTATTACCGTTAATGTCAGATAATATCTATACAATGTATTTTCTTTATGTTTTTCTTCGTAATCCTTTAAAAACGATTTTTTATCATAATGGCTATTTTGTATTTTATTTTATTTTTTAGTTAAACCCATTTTTCCACTTTCCGATACTTATAATTCGAATTTTGTTCTTTCGTGATTCTTCGGAAGCGGTATTATTATTGCGTATCTAATGTTATCCAGTTGTTTTACACTTTTTTATAGTATATACACTTTAGTTAAACACTATATTTTTAAAAAATATTGACTTCTATTTTATCGACGAAACTTTACATCCGTAAGAGTTTTATATAAATACCTCAAAAGATTGTTGAAAATACATTATATGAATGTATCATTAGATGCTTACCTAAAATTATTTTTGAATACGAATTATGATAGAAAATTTATAGTTAATTTCCTATTTTTAACAGCTTACCTGATTTCCCCTCCATCAATTCAACCTGTACATTTTTGTTTGTGCTTTGAAAACATAATATGAAGTATATATTTTTACACTAATTATTCGCAATAGTTCACTTGTTGTACTTGATTATAAATACAAACGTGAAACAGAGTCTAAATGTCGTATAATTGAATACAAATGAATTATTAATGATTCGACGTTGTCGGTTTGCAGTTTATTTGGAGAATTGCAAGTAGGTAGAACTACGTCGAGCACATTTTATCACGGTTTTAAACGTATCTATACGACTGTTTATTTAATTCGATTTTATAGGCACCATTTGTGAAAACATAAATAATATCATGCGACCAAATAGTAAATTAAAAGTGATGTTACGCTTAAAAATGTGAACGAGAGCTCGTTTTTATTTTGTATTTCACTAATCGATTATTAATTGACCAAATTCGTCAAATATATTGGGCGTATATTATTATTGTTATGGTAGGGTTTATGATCAAAGTATAATTGTATTTTCTAGATCAGACATTCGCCTGTGGTCTAACGAAAGTTGGATAGGATTTTAACAGTTTTTATTATTTTATCCAAAATCGAGACATTGTTGTCGGTTTATTCTTAATGAACAAATTTTAACAACTATACTTATCTTACTCTATTACTTTATCTTTATATTTAATCTATTTTGTTAATAAATTATAAACTATAAAACGTTGTGTAAAATTGTTGAGAAATAAATTCGGTTTTTATTATAGTTTCTTAAATACCATTACATAAATTTGTCATATATTTTTATGGAATTAATAATAAAAAGAATATCAGTTAAAATGTTTTTAGGAAATTGTCTGTTAAATTATGTTATAACGAGTGAAATTTTATGTAGAACGTAAATTTTCATTTAATTTAATCTGGAAAACTCACAACTTTAGACTATCAGTATTATTAAAATATTTTTTATACAATTTAATTTGATATAACATATATTGTGTAATATTAAAGTAGATTTATTAATTTATTATGTAAATATGTATTGTACAATGAATAATTTTAACTTACAATGTTAAATATGTTAATATAAAATTGTTAGTAATATTTGTATTAGCTATAAATTTAAATGGACCTAACCTATTTTATTTTTATACATTTAATTAACTTAAATTATTTATATTTATGATTTTTTCTAGTAATCATTAAATGACTAATTTAATATTTTCAATGTCAATGTAATAATATGGTTTTTGCTACTTTTTCATTATTATTTGCTATTTTTTTTATAATAAAATATACTTATGAAAATCGTATAGTAAATTAATTAATGAATCACGTTGATAATCATTACTTGTAAGTTATCATTTATTTATGGTAATTTTACTAGTTGAGTTTTTATTTTAATTACCAATTTACCCCCACATTAACCGATTATAGCGTAATCGATTATAGCGTGGTCATTGGCTATAAATAATTACCTATATAATATATTAATATAGATAATAAGTGTTTTTGAAAATTATTTTATACAGTGTTTATTTTATAGTTTGAATAAGTAGACTGCAGAGTATAATTATTATATTTGGTAATTACATACAAACGAACACGTGATAATATTTTTCCTAAGAAAACAGTACCTATAAGTACTTATTTAAATTTTATCTCATAAATGACTGTACAATATGCGGTATATTATGGGCCCATAATATTGTTCCAATTAAAATGTTTAATATTATTTTTAAAATTTTATCCATTTAAATTAAATAATTTTTTAAAAAAGAACATAATTACATTAATAAATTAATCACTATTCTAATTATAAAATGTTTCCTATTAATTTATGTTATTAAGGGCGGTGTCCTAGTCCAAGCGTATTTAGAATAAAAACATCCCTAACGGGAAAAACGCTCGCGTCTGCATGTTGAACCGTCAGATTACGATCATTTTTTTTCTCTAAAATTTACAGTTTTCTAATTTGTACAAGTCGTATTGGACTCTGATTTACAATAATTAAATTGTAAAAGTTGTAACAAACGTATAAATAATTCCGAATTTTTTGGTTTTTTTTTTTTCTGGCATTTTAAAGTTTAATCGAAAATCAAATATTTAATGTGACATGTTGAAGCTTAAAATATCTTATTATTTTTAAATAATAATAATAAAACGTTTTCGCTCGTCGAAATGATGAAATTTCATCATATTAGTTTTCATGGCCGAAACGCCACGTGATTGGATTACTAAATTTCGGTCCTCATTAAAATATAGCTCCGACACCCTTAATATTGTAATTAGTAGAGTACTCGAGTAAAGTGTCTTTTTAAAGATCCACAAAAAAAAGTATTTTATATCTTTAATTTCTTATAATTATATTGATTACAAATGTTTACAATCCGTAATGCTTACTGGTATGAACAGTTTGGTTTAATGGGGAAAATCAATATTTCAACAAAAATTATGGGAATCAAATATTGTCAAGAAAAAAAATTATGTAAATGCTAAAAATATATTGTGTAATATTTATCTCGTCCAAATAATTAAACATTTCATGCGTCATAACAAAATTCATATAATCATATTTTCCATATTCAAAAACGACACGTTTTATGCAATTTATTTAATTTAAATATTTCCTAGCTTTGTATCTATAAATTAGTAATAATACGAAAATTCTTCAAGCTTCAACCCAGACTTTGCAGAATTTCATATTTTATAACAATTAGGGTTGAGATTTGTTTACCTTATACAACCTATACAAATTCTTTAAAATGCATAATGCTCTATAAATATTTGTCATTTATTAATTAAAATTTATTTAAAACGGAAACATAATTTTAATTTTTGTATTGTACTGATAATTATTAATTATCCATTGCCAATTTAAAATACAATTTATTCCAATAGTACTAAACTATTATTAATTTATTTTACATCATATCTAACTATTATATGGATGCAATAAAAAATTAACTAATATAAATATATTTAAATTTTAATACAATAATTCCAAAATATTATCAGTTTTATTTTAATTAAAATAACTACTAAGGTTAATGGATATACTGCCATATACTGGACTAGTCTATAAATCATAATTATTCAATATTATATAAATTATATTACTCATTATTATATAAATACGTATATATATTATATAAAACGTTTATATAAATATTTATTCCGTATTCAAATTTAAAGTATTTCATTATTTCTAGATGCCAGTTATAATTTAACTTAATTATAAATTGTCAATTAAAAATAAAGTTTTTTTTTTTTATAGCAAATTTCTCAATTTAATGTAAGCGTATATATGAACTAAAAATAATGCATTACTAATTAATGTTCATTTCTTTTAGACATAAAACGACGTTATTATTGTCATTTCAATTAAATAATATACCTAATAGTCTATTATTTTGTATTAAAATTATGAATACTTAATTTAACTTCATATTGTCTCTAACGAATCTTTCAATTTTAATTATAATTCTGCTTTAAGACATCAAAATTGAAAGATTACACTTCGTTTTAATTTTTAATTTACATCACTATTTTGTAATTATACAGATAATATATATTTATTTTACTAAATATTTTCAAATATTTTATAAACATACATAAATAAGACTCGTATTTATTATATCTCTCGGCAATTGCGCATTAATAAATAATAATTTATATCATATACTGTTTTGTTTTGTATGAGTAAATTTTTTTATAGAAATATGCATTATTTGTTTTTAAGTATATAATAACCCTAACCCTACTTTACAGTACTTATAAAAGCCAAGGGTTAAGCTTTTTCCAAACAACTTCTCGTCATAATATGTAATACACTATACATCAATATTTCGAACAAACTATACTTGTAGAAAGTTTTTATATTTTAAATGCCCATATAATAATGTTTCTAAACAATAAGTCGAAAATTTCAAAGACGAAATATAATATATCTATCATACCTACGTAATAATTTTGTGATTTTTGTTTAGATAACTTTTCAATAGGAACATGGGTCGTATGTTCAACTGTTTTGGGTCTACTGTTGTGGCCTCTCATTGAATATACCATTCATCGTTGGCTGTTTCATCTGCAGCCTCCGGACAACTCTCCATTACTCATCACATTGCATTTCGGCATTCACGGACTACATCACAAGGTATGTTATCATTTCGTTCAAATTATGACAAAAATAAATGTTTACTTAGGCTTACCGACATAACATAACTACAATTTTTAAGAAGTTTAGAAAAGCTTATAGATGGTCAATAAGTTTTCGTTACAAATGATTACTTGTATATAATATTATTATAACTTATAATAATTAATTCATATACTTGGATTAAATTAGTTTGTACTTTGTCTCTAGTATATGTTAATGGAAGTGTCATTTTTCGTTTTCATTTTTAACGAAACATTTACGATTTAAATATTAATATAACAGCTAAATAAATTGGCAAATGTACATAATTAAAATCGAATTTTTCATATTATACAGCGTAGTACATGGGTAATTTTCTTCTATCATTATTATTTTTTCTTATATAGGATTCTAGGAGGTGCCTACGTTATTATAAAAAACTATAAACTAATTATGTAATGATAAGATCGATAAAAAAAATATATATGTAGTGCCGCCAAAACGATGATATCGACAATAAGTAAATCGAAAAGTAGTATACGATTGTACAAAAATTAATTATATTTAATAATTCATTTTTTAAATTAATAGAAATATTATGTTGTACGCATTTTTAATTAAATAGCTATGATAATTGATAAGTATTTAAAAGGTACAATGTGTAACTCATTATTGGCATGTTATAATCGTAGGACCTTTATTTGTGTGCTACGGTTTCCACAGTAATTAAAAAAAAATTTAAGTGTAATAAATATATTTTAAAATTTAGATCGCTTTAATAAATTATTTTAACTAATCTATCGGAGTTTGCAACATTTAATAATAATTTTTACTTTATAATTAATATACTTATATTTGACTATAGTTTTTAATCTTAATTTTCAATGTTTATCATTGAAACAGATAATTTGGAATTTATTATGTATGAAGCACGTTGCACATAAAATTAATTATCACACTTAATTAAAAAAATTAATATCAATTTCATAAATAATATTATATACAAAATATAAAATATGTGTGCCAATAGTTTTTTGCTTAGAATTTAAATATATATATATTCCTAAAAAAATAATTATAAATTATAAATAGTATTTTATAATTAAGACAGTACCTATATCGATCAATGTAATATACCAATATTATTAATTATTATATTGCTATCGGTTAGGTAATAATATTAATAACACCATCAAGTAAATACTATATTTATATGAATTATTAGTTATGAGTTTATAACTTTTAATTAGGTAGACCATATTAAAAATAAATATATAAATTTGTTATTTTCTAGTTTTAAATAGGATCGATATACTATTATGTGTTTTAGTATATAATACAAATAATAATAATGTTGAATGTGTTAATGAATGTGTTATTGAATGTGAAATATTAGATAAAATCAGTTTTGTTAGTGCTTAGCTTGTAATATTTAAATCATTCATAAATATGATATATATCATATGCATTGCTTAGAATCATAAAAGAGTGAGAAGGTCGATTCCGGACGTTCCTCCTTCTTTCCGTCGGTCCTCGGAGAAATTAATAGTTTATTATAATTAAGGTTTGAATAATATTGCATTCGAAAATATGATTCTGAGAGAAACTCAATATTATACACTAATTTATTAATACACAATATATTATACTGATAAACCATTGCAAAATTTTACCACGTGTGTAAATTACATACGAGAACACTCAAAAGAATTTACAAGTCTCGATGTTTAAAATTTCATTAGTTATGAAAATCTAAAATCAATTTCATCAAAATTACGATTCCGTGATTCTGCTTTTCTGTTAATTTTTCATTATTTTTCTTCCAATGGAAAACTTTTGAGAAATTCGAAAAATGAGCTAAATAAAGTACCAACTAGATGCAATTTGCTATCGAAAGCATATACCCTAATTGAGGTAATCGGACCATTATTTCAACTTAAAATCGTACTTTCAGACATAAAAAAAAACATTATAAAACCAATAGAAATTCTTCGCTTCGCTCGGAATCTAAAACGAAACAGTAGTGCATCTTTTTTTATCGACACATTCATGTGTCTAACAAACATGAATCCTTTATAAGTAGATTCGTAGTGAAGCCATTACTATCAGAGCTCATTGCATCTGTGCATGCGTTATTTTTGGAATTAATGGTAAATTATAATATTTTTATCGAAATTGACAGAATTATTTATTGATATTCAGAAGTCGATCCACGTCTGGATTCTGCTGAGTTACCGAGAAAATCTCGGTGGGATAGTAGAAAAATGCACGGGAAAAGTGTTTAAAATAATCGAAAAAGAAATACCTATTAATGTTATACCCCAATGGTATTGTATTCAAAAATTAAATATTGATATATCCGATAGAATATTGATATCTCGGTGGGCTAAATTTACCCAATCCGGCCCCGAGTCAGAACTCAATTTAAAATTACTTAATTTTATTCGATATGAAACATGAGAGATCAGTCCTTGTTCTTTTTTATAGAATTAAATTCGATTGGACACTAATTATATTGTAATAGTTTGTTTTGGGTTCTTATCAACATTATAATTATTTGGTTCGTTTCGACAAATACCTACAAAATTTACCCAACCAAAGTAATCACTTTACTAGTCCTATCTGGGTTGTCTGACTAAACCATTTTTATTACTAAACTATTTCATATTTATCGAATATCTTCAATATTGTCATTTTTGTTTATTCTGTTTAGGTCTTTAAAGATTATATAGGTTACTACTGCATTTTTTCACAATAAAATCAGAATTTTTTACTCTTTTAGATTGAAGTCGATATTATATTCTAAGTTGGATTAATATTAGTCATCAATTGTTAATTTATTGTGATAACATAATTGCTAATATATTAAAAATATGTTTATTAAATAAAATTGATTACAATATATAATATAAATAAACATAATTTTAAATATTACATTTCGTGTCTTTCTTTTTCCTAGAAAAACAGTTAACAACAATAATAATAAATTATCTTTTACTGTACGGGAATCGTTTAATCTATTTCATAAAATATACTTAATAAAGTCGAATTAATTATCTACGTTCTAAAACGAACAAATATTCGTTATTTTTTGTATCCATTAAATCATGTTATTTATGTTATCGTTCATGTTTTTCAAGTGGAGCGAAAAACATCAATAACAATTAATAACAATGCCGTATAGTATAAAATATATAAGATCATATTTTAATATTTATAGTTATTTAGTTGTACACTATTTTAAATATAAATTATTGTTTGCAATATTCTTTATGTATACAGGTAGATACTACATAAGAATATTAAGTCACAAAAATAATGGCGATAACATTATAATTGTATAATTATGTAACCCCACCATGTATGTGAAATAAAATTATGATCTTGTGTAGGTATATTATATTGTTATAATAGTATATAACAGGTACATTATTATATTACCTATGTAATACTTAATAATATATTATTCTTAGTAATATTTTTATTTAAAAATAAATATGGGTGTTCATAAGCTTTAAACTCACTGAAGAGTCACAATCGTGAAATTGCGGAATTACGATATTGGGTTATGCACTAGATAAACAGTTTTATTTTTTAGTTAGACGTTTTCGTAGCGGGAAATAAGGAAAAAATACAATTTCACAATTTAAACCGATAGCAGTTTTTATTTTTTTGTAAAATTGATGTATAAATTAATATTCGCCGATACCGATAGTTACGGCAGCATAACAGTAATGAATTATAATTTTATTGATATATTTCTTATTTTCTTTGTGTATAGTTTTTTCAAAAATCATTTCCTCTTTACAAATATTTCACTTCTAAGTCTATAAGTCTAGATCGCATGGTAATTAATACTAATTATGGTACTATCGCAGGACTATTATATTATACTTGAATAAAATATATGGTTTACAGGTTGCAGTAGTGCAATGCACTATAAAAAAATATAATATAACTATTGGAAATTGAAATCATCAAAAATCGTTACTTATTGCACCCTAATGTGCACTTTAACTGCACAACAATAGCCAATGATTGTATTTCAATTATTGTTACCATTGTGCCTAGTAAAATATTATTTAGTACATCTACCTGTTGACTCATTTTTATATTGCTCAATTATTTCGTATTATATTTTCCTGTCGAGTTATATATTTATTGTACTGATTATTCATATTAGTTATTTCATTGCCTACATATCTACTACAGATACTTTTTGTTTATTTTTAATAATAGATAATGAACTAATGATTTACCTAATTATATAAGTTATATACGTTTATCTTTACATACCATAAATAAATATGCATAACTCATAATACACAGTATGACCATAATATTTTATTATATAATTAATGAATATAACACTGAAAACTTTTGCGATTCCTAAATTTTTTATAAAATAAAGTTGATGAGATCACTCTAAAGTCTGAATGTCCATAGTTGTACTATGATGTTTCATAATTTACTGGTATAGGTAATCATATTGACGTAATCATTCAAATGTATATTTGGTATTCTGTAATATAATATTTGAATTCTAGTTTATTATAATATATTAATAATTGTTCTTTGTGTAAAGTTTAAAATACTAATTTCAAGAATTAAATCAATACCTATACATTTAATCTAAACGAGACGTAAAGTTTGAACTAGTTTTTTTTTTAGTATTGACCTTAAGCGTAATTTATATAATATAAAAATTTGACATTTCTGTTGATTTGTCTATATAATATTTTATTATAGTTCTATTCTATTTTATATTTCACATTGAAAATTTTAAATATCTACCCATGTCACAACTTAGTCTGTTACGTAAGATATAATTAGGTTCGTTTTATTCCCATACTTAAATGATACATGTGTACTTGTATTTAAATTATATATAATCGTTACCTATATTATGTAGGTGTTTGAAAAAATCTTTTTTTCACCACTGTTGAAGGAGTTATCTTAAAACGTCTTATTTTTTACTATAACATTATGAAGACATTTGATTCAAATTAGAATTAGTGTTAAAATGAAAAACTTAATTATCATTATTTTATCCATAATTCGTTAGTTATTAAATCTAACTGATTTAAATCTAGTTAATCTATACGGTAACTAAATCTAGATACCTATATAGTTAATTTCGTAATATTATTATAATATATATACGATATAGCATGAAAAACTGGATAGTGGTTAGAACGTTACACAATGCTTGTTATAAAAGAATCCGTATAACTATGAACTGGCTAAGTGACAAGTATAAAAAATAGTGTCTATTACCATTGCATCTACCTACAACTATTATACCTGTATAATATAGGTTTTTCTGGGTGTCTCATTACTTAATTTTATATTTTTTAAATACTCCTGTATGTTGATGAGTATACAGTTATATAATAAGTCACACGTTGAAATTATATAAAACTTATATTATATAGAAAGTGTATTTATCTGTTTTGATGTTTTTAATTAGTTATTGTAATTAACTTTTAATAGGAAATCAATAAATTATTATGTTATTAAAATTTATTGTTGTGGCTGTTTACAAGTTAATAATTCCAATATTGTTTTCTAATTGGAAAATATCAATTATGTTTCGTATATCGTTTCCTATACATTTACTGTTCACCGTTTTATCACAATCTGTATTATTTATATAATAATATTATGTATATTAAACTATAAAAACATAACTTAAGTAATACAATATTTTCCTAAGACTCGATACCAAAATATTATAATGGTGTACAAAAATAGGCATATGGTAGATAATTTGTGAAGGTGTATCGACTGTTCGGTGAAGTTATATAAGTTACATTAGGTTTTTTTTTATTGCATTATGTGCGTTGCGGATGAATCACCTTAATATTATTAAACTTAAATACATACACGATTTTCACATATAAGTATAAAGTAAAACAATTAACAGACTTTGATTTTTTATAATATTATATACAATGTAACTTGAGATATTAATTCAATAAAATTAATTAAATTAAAATCTATATATTAATTAATTATTATAATAATTATTACTCATGAATCATACTATAAAATATATAATAATATTAATAATATATTTTAATATAAAATCGTCGGTATGCAACTATTAAAAATTAATATACATAATTTTACTACATATACAATCTATTATATATAAAGTATATATAGCAGATGAGATGGTCTTCAAGAATGTTCACAAATATAATATATAATATTATTTTTTTTTTTTAATTTCAATTTATTACAATTATAAGTTTAAAAAATTGCAATATCCTATAGGATATACTCATATATGTAGTTAAGTAATCACTTAATTACAATTAGTTTTAGCAATTTTTCATTGTTTAAATTTAAAAAAATGTGTACATTATATACAACAAATTTATAAAAAAAATATATATACGTAAAAAACGTACGAAGATATTGTAGTTGTATCCGCAATGCTCAATGTATTGTAGTTTCTACCCTGATTCCTATAACTTCGCCAATTAAACTTTAATTATTATTACTTATTTATAGTAGTATAGTCTCTAACTAGTTATAATGTTAAATTAACATATATTATATCGTTTTAAAAGTTTTTAAAGTAGCCACGAGTAATGTGCGTATCTAAGTAAAATGTACGAAATGCATTTTATATATATATTTTAAATTGTGTGAAACTTGTTAAATTTTAAGACTATACATTATACATTTATAAGTCGAAGTATATCTTAAATCTGTTTATTATTACTTCATTTTATAAAATACAAAATTTCATTTAACAATTTATATTATTTTTAAAGACAAATTATTTTTATAAATTGAAATTATATTCTTTTAAATAAGTTTCTTTAGATTTTTGTCTATAGAAATACTATATATGTTACAATATTTTATTAATTGTTTATAATTTATATTTCCAATACGTTTATTGGATAATGACACTGTGACTGTACATAAAATTATACAACAAATTAAAATTAACAATATTCGTCGACAGAAAGATCAACATTATACTCATATGCGAATAATATTAGTAAATATTCTTAATTGTCGAGGGAAAATTATAATAAAATTTAACTTTAAATTTGTAACTATAGCTGAAACAAATAATAATTATTTAATTTCAATAAAAACTTATCAATTTAACTTTTCTGAATACTTAAAGTATCTAAATGTAAATATGTTAATATTTATTTAATATCTATAATATGTTATTTATTCTATAATCTAATATTAAATGTGAATTATTCAAATGTAATATATATTATAATTTAAGCATCACGAAAGCATTTAAATTACTACTATTTATATACAATCATAATTATTATATTATGCTACGCTAAAAGCTTTTTTCTCATTATTTTTAATATGTTTATATTTACATATTATTATATATTATGGTAATCAGAAATTAATATTACAAAATATGTAAGAATCACAATTTACGTATTTATTGATGGCAATCTCATTGATTTTACCATGTATATCATATACATGCTGCATAATCTATACTTTACACATTACCCGTGTTTTACATATTTTAGGGATTGATAAGAACGAAGCTCCGAAATTTAGCGGTATTTTGAACACAATAAAATATACTTTTCTATATAGCACTTGTCCTTCGGATCTATATAATATGTTATACGTATATAATAGGACTCACGTATCCCATTCAGAGTGCGAGAAGCAAAAAAGCAATATTTTCCCGATCCCATAGTCGTTTCCTTGTCCGAATTCGAGTCCGATCGATTACAATATATACTAGGCAGCGTCCTGCAGCGCGTCAAAATGACGCTTACCCCCGAAAAAAAAAAAATATATATTTAATATAAATCTTCAGAGTCTTGAAATTTATGGTTTACTCGAGGTTTCTGAACAGAAAAAAAAACTGACCAAAGTGTCAATACAACTGGTAAGATATCTATACCGTCGTCACAATATGTATTTTACACGATAAGAATTCGTTTGGTTTGCCATATAATATTATAATAGTATTTAAGTACCTACCTAACCCTTGACCAGCTAGAATCGAACGGACGTTTGTGATTTATAAAAAAAAATTATATTGCTTTAGTACAATACAATATAAAGACCCTGGCGGCATATAATATGTGTATCTACTATACTTGAGAATTGTATTCGTATATATATTATTAAAACTTCTGTATATGTAATGGTTGCCTAAAATAAATCTATATTTTTATATAAATAAAATAAATTATTCACCGTATTAGTGTTAGTAAGTTTTGCCATTGCTACTTTTGTAAAACGCAATACTTATACTACTACGTTTATTGCAAACTGGTATATATATAATATACCGTATTTTTTTGAAAAATATAGATTTCACTAAATATTGTTCGGACGACATCATATTTAAAAACAGTTTATAGTTGTAATATCTAAGAATAACAATAAAATATGTATTTTAGCAATAATTTTCGTAATTATTTTATCCTTTCAGTGTCCGATTGTAATTTGCATTTTTAGCGAATTTACATTCCTTATGCATTTTAACGTTCCCTTTAAATAAACTTTAAAATACGCTCTCATTTAACTGAGATTATTAGTGATATCTAGATATAGGATTTTTTTTTATAATCCTTAAATATTATGTTTTATGACATTTAAAATGCAATATATTCTTTTAATTTTCTCTGAAAAATAAAAAATATTAAATACTGTAATAATATAATAATATCTAAATAATAAGCAATAAACCTTTTATTATAATATGTAAATTAATAATTTATACACAGAACTGAGAAAACTATAAAAAATAACTTAATACATTGCTTGTCTTTTTTTTTTTTAATTATTGATAATTTTTCTGGTGAAATTATTATTTAAATTAATAAATATAAAACTCTGAAATACTTACATTATTTTTATATATATCAAATGATTTTTTTCAAACAAATATTTACAACAACTTAAATGTTGTATTTTAAACTTATATGATCTAACATATTGCATATTATGTATATTTTCTATATTCTAAATTATGCTTTTTTGCAAAATAAGTTTTTCCTTTGACTTCTATTTTTCATGAATCGTAGAGATAACATTTTACCCATATTGAAGTGCATAGATTATAGGAACTAAAATGTAAAATCGTAAAAATCTTACTTCTAGTGATTTTAATATTTATTGTAATATAACTTTTAATTTATCACTTATCAGTATACAATATTTTACAAATTGTCTTTGTAGTTGGTTGCCATAGTGATGAGTAAGGAGACAACACTGAATTTATTTTCAAATGTAATTGGTATGCAAGTGCACATGCATCCGGTTCAATAAACGTGTGACTAATTATTTGAATTTTTTGTTGAGTACCCCATTGATAAAAAATTATAGTTGGTCTTTATTCCCATAATATATTGACTATAATTTTATTTACATAAATTGCGTTTAACTGTCGTGGGCATTAAATATTATGAATAAATCGATGTATCTTATTGTTTATGTATAGTTTCTAAATAATAACATTGCAATAATTATAAAATATTATTTTATAGACGAAAATGATAATATAGTTTTGAGTTTCTACATTATTCCTATGATTGTTCAGAATTCCATTCTATAGCAGTTCTATTGTACAGATAAAAAAAAATAGAGATTTTATTTTCAAATGTTTATTTCCGCAGCCCCTCTGGAATTGACGTTTAAAAATATTAATAATTCAATAATCAAATAATTTTAGATTATAATTTTTTCTGGTACTTCACACTTGTCTTTTTATTTTCGAAACTAAAACGAAAGAATTTATGTAGGTATCCAACGTAAAATTATTATCACTTATATTATATTGTATTTCATTATTTTGTATATTGAGCGTAGTTAGTAAATAAAATGAATACGTCATCATCGTTTCGTATAATATATTTCTGTGATGATAACGTATGACATTAAATAGATATAATTATTAATTCGTTTTAATCTATTGTTAAACAATGATCCTCCATTGAGTTCATTCATACGTCCAACTAACTACAGTATACATAATAATATATAACATTAATTCGATTACATTAATTGTTTTCTTTTAAAAATTCGATTTTCGTCTTTAATGTTTCAATTTAAATTTAAATGCGTACGTTTAATATATATATATATATTACTCAGTATAATATGTTTATTACTTGATCGTGAATAATTAATTGTAATTTACAATATAGCCTCAACTCCTCGTGTACGATATATTTTATAATATTATACAATTTAGTGGTCGATTCGTATCACGATCGTCATATTGAATATTTAATGAATTAATTTATGTTTTATCAGATTGTTATAAATATTTTAAACACGTCGTTCGTACTCAATAGAAGAAAAATGACAATATAAACATGTTTCGTATTGAAATCGATACAATCACAATTTTGAATCGTGTAAGAACTCGCCACGAGATTTTTAATTTAACTTATTGCAAAAATATCAACGTTATAAAATACTACAGAATTATTCTTATAGATAATTATGTTATTTATGTACAAAAACAATCTTTTTCAAATAATAGTAATATACTGAAATGTTTGTTACAGTTTTACATTTTATAGTTCGATTATTATTGAGAAACAAAATATGTTATTTAAGGTGCGGAATAGCAATAAATTATGGTCCTGTAATTCTGTAATATTATTAATCTTAACCATATAATAATAAAATAATTACAATAATGCGTTGAGACAGTCTTCATCCTTTTCTCTTCGATTCAACAATGTGGCTTTGGTTATTTCAATAACAATATGTCGCGTATACGCGTATACCATATTAAATTGATTTTCCTTCAACGCCACACGTTTCAAACTAACCTAACTATTGTTTGTTAACTTATCCATTAAATAATACATGTTATAGCCTCGAGTTTATACACATTATATTATTCGCTTTTTCGACAAAACTTGATCATATCATATTATTGTATAAATGTTTGAAAATCGTTTTGTGTGGACTCTATTCGTTAATTGGAATTCAAAATTATAATGACTTACATTCAACGATATATATGTATACTTCGTATGTAGTTTATGGTAACCCTTGCATGATGACGATACTAACAGTGGCGGCTTTAGGGGGGCTCCAGGGGTAACTGCCCCCCGACGCATGAAAAATGTGATTAAAAGTATATGTACAATTGGTAAATGAATATAAACATTTATTTATTATTATTATTACATACTACTAAAATTTTAACCCCTCCCCTCCACAGAAAATTGTTAAATAACCACCACTGGATATCATATACCAGTACCGCGGTAGAGACTTATATTCACTATAAAAATACATCATGGCGTCTTTGAAACGATTGTAACACATAACTGACATACCATTATTATTATCTAAAAGCAGGGAGCGAACGATAATTTTTGTGTAGTACGTATTATATAGGTATACATTCAGCAAAATGTCCATATGGGAAATTCAAATTTTGTGATGGAACTGGTGAGGCGACCGCCTCCCCGCTCACTGGATCCGCCATTGACTATAAGACTAAAAAGTTGAAAATATACATATTTAACTCCGAACGACACGGTACAGTGTGAACCCACAACTGTATTTTAACTGTATACATACGTATATTATGAAATAATTGGATAAATTAAAAACCATAGATACTCTAAATGTGTAATTTACATATTTTTTATTACCTTAAATTATAGTTAATTGTAGTAAATATTCCTTAACATTCAACGATCGTCATATTTTTTTCTAATGCTAAATATAAATAAAAAACGATTATTCAGTATTTCAGTGAGCTTATTTCTTCTTGCAATTCGATGCATTTGCAGTTATTATTAAATTTAGAAAAATAAACGTTACAGTCATTATATTTTTAATCATAACATTTTTTTCTCTATAAAAGTCAAAAACATGCTAATTCCATTTATACGTCATGAACATATTCATACCTAAAATGTTAAATATAATAACTATTAAATGTCTTATAAATATATATATTATTTTAAAAATTATGATTGTATACTTATTTGTGGAATTTATATAACGTATATTTGTAGGCTCTAGGTTTAGAAAATAACATCTGGAGGGGGTTGAACCCGCTATTTTTATTTATCACTTTAACATTTTACATTCATTTCAATGAATTAATGGGTAGAAGCTGGGTATTATGTTAATTGTGTGTTCATTTTTTTGCTGACGATTTTTTTACGATTTCATTATACAATCGTATATTTTGTTATGTACCCAATTAAATTTTTTTTTTCCTACATAGATTCTTATTTCCTATAATATACATTATATGCAAAATATTATTTCGCTCGATCCTCATATGCAGTATTATTCCACTTTTGTATTATACAAATAGAACAAATCATATTCGGTATTATCGCGATATCATTTTATAAACAATTATAATATCGCGTTTTCTTATATGTTTCATTATAAATAAAGTAAGTAGGTACACTATATCCATTACAATAGGTTTACTCGTATAAAATAATTCACAAAATTGTCAATTGTGGCGAAATAAAGAATGTCTTTCCCTTAAATAAGAATTTCCATATAGTAAACCCAGCTTTGCATAAATAGTGATGTCTGTCAGACATTGTCTGAATGTCTGATCGTGGTTTGTTCTGTGATTTATATTTAGGTTTGTTGACTTTAAAAAAGATTCTGGATATTATGTATAATAAATCGTATATTATTGTAACATTTTTGTTACAAAATACATTTTGTGTCACTTTTTTACACGTGTCTGAGAAACAGTATGTACCGCGACATGCATCTATACTAATAAGGGATAATCCGTTATTTTGTTTTTTCGCACCTCTATTTTTTTTCTCTCTCAACATTCCATAAAATAAATTATTAATTCTCGTCGGTAAAATATACATATGGGTTTTATTTACAGACGTACAATATGCTATAATATAAAGTTACAATGGCTACTACATCAATTAAATCACGTTTTTAGCGCACACGACAAACATATTTAATACTATTCGCGATACTGCAGCGAGTCTGTCATAGTGTTGTTTTAGATTTTGAGCAAAGCGAAGAATGTATTGACCTTAATGATATGTGCTTTTTTCTGGTAAAAATAATAGCCCGATTACCACAAATTGGTAGGGTATGTTTTCGGTAGAGAATTGCATCTAGTTGGTACTTTATTTAGCTCATTTTTCGGATTACACTAAAAGAAAAAAATTATCGAAAATCTACAAAATCCACGAAAACTAATTTTGACGAACTCGATTTTAAATATTTCATTATTACTAATGCAATTTGAACATAGGAACTTTTTAAAAAAATGTATAATTTTTTTAAGCATTGGTATTCTAAATAATATGAGAAAAATTGTTGAAACTGTTACAAAATTAAAAAATTGTTATAAAAATATTATAAAATTGGAATTTTGAGTAAATACGAAAAATATGATATTTTTATGTCTGTAGACACTTTTTCGTGCATAAATAATAGTTGGATTACCACAAGTAGAGTATGCTTTCGTTAGTAACTGTCAGTTGTGCGGTTTGTTGTTGGCGCAAACGCAACCCATAAATTGGTAAAAGAAAGTTGCATCTGTATCAATAAGTTTCTAAAATGTATTCAGTAAAATTATCACTACCTACTATGAGGGAGAAACAGGGCACTTGACCCCATGAAAAAACGAACTTATAATTATAATTAATTGAAACTTATATTAAGTATATAAATATAAAAATGAAACTCAATAGTATGTAACGTATTTATGGGAATGTTTGTCTCCTGAAATGTTTTCTATAGGCTCCTATACTACCTATAAATTATAACAGTTACACATTTACCTAGCTCCATATGGGTGATAAAAATGTATGAAAACAATTTTAGAACTCCTAAAAAATATTTCAAATTTCCATCTATGTTTTAAGAAAAATAATTATTTGCTTAATATTTTCCTAAAAAAATTCAGAATTAATTTTTTTCGTCGTATATATTTATGTTTAATTAGTTCGTGTGATGAATTGTTCGTTAGTGATCTATAATGTTATATTTAACTATACATTCATAATATTTTATCGATTTGACATACCCGTTATGGCGTAAATAAAAATAGCATCCTGGAAGTTAGCCTTAAAAATTATGTTATAATATGTACTATTTATAATATCGAATTGTTTTATTCTTCAATAATTTACTATTTATATGCGTGTATTGACGAATACAAGTTTTTTTTACAATCCCGATTGCTTGTTGATTTTAAGTATTTTATATAGACGAGAAAATTATTATAATATTACAACCGAAAATTTAGTAATCACATATCTTTCAGAAAGTTATACACTCGTGCCCCAAAATACCCCACACCTAAGTCACTGGATAACTATATAATATTTACAAATTTATATACCTATAAGACATTTTCGGTTTCATTTATAATATATTATACGCGTGTATAGGTACTCGTTAAATATATTTACAAATCGTCTAAATTTTTAATAAGTATACTTATATAAAAGTTTGAACAGTCGGAAAATTCACAATACGAAACGCCCCACAAACGAATGGTCTTCCATTAGTAAAAGTAAAATAAATGTACATTATACATATACAAATACTTTGTAAACCCTTCACTGACAGACAAATAACATTTTTTTTATACAAAATTATATCTAAAACGAAAAAAATATTTAATCTATCATAGCAGCCCTCGTTTAATTTGGACGAGTCACGAATACCTTTGATAGTATTATAACTATAACTGTATTATACATTATGGTTTTACTATTAATTATCTATTGAAATAATCTAATACATGGTCAAAAGTATTGTGTCCATTGTTGTTTTGTCAATAAATAATGTAGTCATTCAGTTGAAAGGATTATATTTTTTAATGAATTGGTTAAATTTTATCGTACGTATTTTATTCTACAAGTCAATTTTTTAATTTTAAGTTAAGTTATTAGACTAAGTAAAAGTGTTATAATATAGTTTTACTTTTATTTATAACGTAGTCAACGTTAAAAGAACTTTTCGTATGAATATTTAAAATTATGCACAAATAATAATATTAGCGGTTGAATTATACAAAGTATACGCAATATCAGATCGTTGAGTTCACAATATTTTATTAAAAAATTGTAAAACTCGTAGTCAAAAATCAATTGAATAGAGCTTTGATAATTTTGTTTTTTACAAATCTGATGATTAATCGTTATTAGACTAAATAAAAAATACGTGTTTTTTAGTTTTTATACACTGCACCCGCCCCGGAGGAATTATCTCAAACATAATTTCCATTGAACTGATAAATTGTCATCGTTGTGTCCAATAATGTTGGAATAATGGAATCAACAAAGTTTTTTTTATAATTACATTGTAATATACGATTCTATTGTTGTTTACTTTTATTCTTCAAAGAATTGCATAATTGTATATAATAAATATAAATATAAGAATAAAAGTGTTCTCTGTGTATTTATGACAAAAAAAAATCTATTTCGATCGTTTGGTTTTGTCCGTATATAAATAGGAAACGAAAAAATCAAACTAAATATTTTATATTTTGTACATTATTCATTTCAACTTTCATTAGTATATATTATTATTTATTTTTTACTCATTTATAAACAATAATTATTATATTATAATACAGTGGAATAAATAATGTCCCGCACACGTTCTTATATAGACGTTCTGATTAAACAAAAAACATTTAATCCAAACTTTGGCGCATAAAGAGAAGACTATCAACTTAATTAAATAAGAATAAAAAACTTTACTGCTGCGCTAAAAACCACACCACTGAAACTCATAAATCATTTTGTAAAATTCGATCTGTCAGAATATTAAAAATATCTATCGTCTTAACAGAGAACCACTTTATATAATTTTTAAGTGTTGTCATGCTCCGATCTCGTTTCGTATAAATTATCACACTCAATCGTGTAAACGCAATTATTAGTTCTTGTTACAATATGTATTCGGTAATAAGCTTTTGCAATTTTATTATTAATCCTAAATTTGAATATGATCTAATTTTGTAGATTTTTTATAAAAGAAAACATGGTTATTTTGGTATAAATGTTATTTAGTGCAGGCAAGAGCTAAGAATTTTAATGTATTCTACTAGATTTTTTTAATATACTGATGCTGTGATGAAGTGTTAGCAACGTCATTGATCAAAGTTCTTCGCTGAATACTCAAATATTTATTAATGAAATAATAATAAAAGCGGGTTGTATGTGTGCATTTTGTTTTTTAGTTATGTAAACATAAAAAAATTGGAATTAATTTTCTCATTTAAATATTATTTGGAGAATTTGTTAGCTATATAATTGTAAGCGACTTGGAAGTATTTGAACATTGATAAAATTTTCAACTGTAAATTTTTGGGACTGTTTTTAACTGAAAACTATATACGCTTAAATTATAGGAAAACAAAAATAAAAACTAAGTACTTATTTGTTATTTCCTTACGACTAAAACAGCGTTGGCGAACATAAATTAAAATAAAACTTACTTTTTCATAGCATTTCTAATTTAAAATTTAAAACAACATTAATTACAAACTATTTAGTTAATAAACAGCTGGTAAGAAATTAGATAACATAAAAAACTACATGTAATTTTGTTGATTTTTTTTATTATGTGGACACGTCAAAATTTGTTGATAATTGAATTACAAAATGTTGGCACGTTGTCAAAAAAAATTACTATGGTATAGAAATGTAAAATTTAAAATGTAATAATTTTATAATATTAATTAATTAAAAATGAATAATTATTTTGTAAATTTATAAATGCATATTTTTAGCATATTTCATGTTTTTTTTTACCTTAAACAGTCATAAATGATATAAAAAGTATTAAAAGATATGTAATTATATTTAAAATAAAAACTTACAACTAATTTTTCAAAAATATACATGATTCTAGTTAATAAAACTTAAATCTAGTGGACTATAGTATGATTTGTATACATTTCATTTGATGATGACGAGTATAATTATTATTTATTAGTATTATTATTATTATCACGCTATTATATTTGTAAATAACAAATCACTCAAATATTATATAAGATTACTGTGCGGTTGTTGTTATAATATAATTTTTATTTTATTGTAAATTGTAATATTAAATGTAATATCGTTTCGTTTTATCTCTGTTTTGTAAATAGGTGCCATTCGACGACCGACGGTTGTTGTTTCCTCCTGGGCCAGCAGCAGTTCTCATATCGGCCGCTTATGCCATTTATCTAATGCTGTTTCCATTTTGGATGGCACCACTGGTATTAGCTGGCATGATAGCGGGTAAGTACATTTCATCGTGAAAACTTGATATTCAGTGGCGGATTCAGAAAATTTTGACAGGGAAATCATTATTTATATTTTTGTAAAATTTATTTGGAAATTAATATAGAATATAAAAAAATACAGATTAAAATATTTAATATATAATTATAATTAATTATTTAATATATTCTTAAAATTTATATAGTAACTTCCTATCTTCTATATAATAAAACGCTTTTAAAATACTATAGTAAATTATATTAATTTATTTAATTTCTTAATATAAAAAAATATAAAGCTATCCCAAAATTTGTTCAGGATTTCTCGATAGAGGGGCTCGTACCCCTCCCTGAAACTCCACTGTCAATATTATTCATATATTAAAATATTATAATATAATAATTATAGCAGGTATATAGTTTGGTTGTTGTATCTCTAAAACGTACAAAAAAACTAATAAAAATTGATACATTTTCCTACTGTTTAATCTATCAGTGGCAAAAAATAATAATGTTATAATGCATCATTATCTTATATATTACCATTGATTATATATACTAGCATATATAATCAATGATATTATTAACATGTAATTTAGGTCATTTTATACAATTAGGAGAATGAAACACAAAACTAAAACGCATTTTTTACCAATATCTCTAAATTAGATTTTATATAAATATAGCTTAAAAAAGGGTATTTTTTACCAAATGAAATTTGTGCATTTGTGCCTATTTTTCTACAGGATGATCAAAAAACCGTATTACAAAATTAATGGAAATGACATTGAAGTGCATATTTAATTACCACCATTTTGGTAATACAGAATTCTATCATACTGCATATTAATGCATACTGTATGTTTTTACTTACCCTTCGTCATTTATTTGTTATTATTATTTAAAAAGTATATATATATATATATATATAAATTTGATGTTGTCCACAAACAGACTAATTTAACATAATAGGTACCTATATATTATAATAAAACATATTTTATATTCCTGTCTGAACATTCCTGAAACCTTCATTGGCATGATAAAAATTAAGAAACAATTATAAGTCAACATTTCATTTTTCAGGCATTTCAAATTTCAATTTGTACATTTTCATATTTATAATAGTAATCGTATTGTAAACTGTTTCTAATTTCTACATTGGATTTATTGTAATCCAAAGTTTTCATCGTAAACTTAAAATTAAATTTTTTCATGTACAACTATGGTGTTTTTCCAGGTTATGTGACTTATGATTTAATACATTTCTATTTACACTACGGATGTCCCAGGGAAGGCTCGTATCTGTACACGATGAAGAGATACCACAATCAACATCATTTTGCACACCATGAAAGCGGTCAGTATCATAGTATCATAACTCATAACAATAAGAGTAATAATAATTTAATATTAATATTTATGTTTGTTGTAGGTTTTGGAATCAGCAGCCAATTTTGGGACCACATATTCGGCACAGCCATTGCACTGAAAAAGCTTAGCCGATGTTTGAAATGGTACTAATCCAGTACTCATAAACTCGTGCCTTATTATATATATATATATATAAAAAGAAAAATAATTAAAAACAAATTAAATTATATACTGATAATATTACACGTTATGTGTATATATATATTCGTATATAAAAATATTATTACTATTATTATTATTATAATTATTATTATTATTATTATACAAAGGAAAGAAATCACATCGAGTGATGTTCTAATGAAACTCAGATATTAAAATTAAATTTAACAAAACATAAAAAGCATGATCCGCGCTGTCATGGAAACAATTTATAAAACAATGATATAAAACTCATTTTGTTATGTATACAATATAATATATATGACACATATATGTGTATGTTGTCGCTTATTATTGCTATTTTTGTTCAAAGGTATTATACAAAACTTTCAAGCTGTTTGTTTTGTTATTACTCTGTACATTATCATAATATTATTTATTTATTATTTTTTCTCTTTTTAAATAATAAAAACAATATTATTTATATATAATTTGTCTATGTGCAAGTTAATATACAGTTAAGATTTTTTAAGAATATGGTCCTTAATAAAATCCATTTTTATTGTTAATAATATTAAAAACGTCCAATATTCTTTCAGTGACAAGTCTGTTTTTGACGACTGTTTGCCTGTATTTTTGGTCAATATGTGTATATAATATTCTTTATGTGATTCCTAAATTCTTTCATTATTATTATTTGTTCATTCTACCATTACTCAATTTTATTGGCATTCGATAATTACTAACATCATATGCAATTAATGTTATTACCACATTATATTTATTCATTATATACTCATTCTTTACAGTATGTAAAGTATAAATACTATATTAATATTAATACTAACCAATGATGTGGTGGTATAATATATGTAAAACATTTCAACGTGTATGATTGCATCAAAATACTTTATATTATAATGTTGAAAAACACATTATCCTGTAATTTTTAATTGTTAATTATAACAATTAATAATTATCATCCAAAAAATTAATCAATTTGATTCCTCCTGTGATACTGTTTTGTAATGTATGTAACTAGAGAACAATTATGTAATCATTATGGTTAAATGCCCACATGGTAACATTTTACAATGGTTAATTCCAAGTAAACGAACTCTATATTTAATACCTACAGCACATGAGTGTTGTACAGAACATATATTAGTTTTTGGTATGTGTATCCCAAAAACAATAGCCGGGTAGTCCAAAATTTTTTTGCCAAAATAATTGAATACAAGTAGTGTTGTTTTCATTAAATCAAATGAGGTATTTATTAAATTATATTACATATTAATACTATATTAAGCATTTTTTTTTTATAAAAAAGTGAATTCTATTTATATTTATATTTTTATTGTGATACTGTTTGTGGCTTGAATGTGAAAACAAACATACAGTGTTGAATGCATCAAAATCCCAAGCATGATAATATATGTAAATCAAAGTTTTATTAAAAATGTATTCCAGATGACTTTAAAGAAAGTAATACAAAATTCAATTGACGATACCAACAATAGTAATAATGTTATACACAATTTATTTGACACTGTTATTTTTTTTTTTTTTATAAAATTCGCACCATCCTTGTCTGTCACGGACCCCTACACGAATCTTGTAAATTCCATTCATTTGGTCTGATTTTGTTAATTAACAATAAATAAGTGGTTGGACATGTATATAATAATATAGCTAGGTAATTAAGTACCTGATTCAATTATAAATTAGTTTTTTACGATCTGATCCTCTAATGCATTCTAAAAAACAGCACATTTATTATTTTTACCTTAAAAAAATATTTGAAACTTAATATTTTTAAATAAAAATTCGATGTATTTTTATTTTTCAGATAAAGTTAAAAATTAAAGAAAATTACTATGAAAATAAAAATATTAAAATTATATAATAAATACATACAATTCCCAGTCTTAAAAATAATTTTATTTTCTAATTAATTTTGACCTAAAAACTAAAAATTAACGTGTAATTAATATCTATATTCTATATGTATATTATCCCAAATTATTTTTGTTTTTCTTAATTATATTCTAAAAAAAAATATGTAATATAAGTTTAAAAATAATCCGCTAAATCAATATTTTTGATTTGATTTTTATTTCAAATCTTCATTATTTATTTAATACCGTCGTCGGTCATTTTTAACACACGTACGCTACATGTATCGATTTTCTTTTTGACGTGCATAATTATTTTAACAGCGGTTCCCTTGTTACATGCATTCGTATATTATATTACCTATAATTTATTTTATTTACCTACCATTTTCACAAAAAAAGACATATTTATTTATCTGTCGTCTGGTCTTAAAAATAATAACGTCCATACATTATTTATACTTTTTTTTTATACATATTAAAAACCTTTAACATTTTGGCGTATGATGCCAAAATTGTAATAAAAATGACAGCTCCGGTGAATAGTGACCTAATTTTACATGGGTTACAATGCATTATATTTTATTGTCAAATATTGTTTATACCTGCAGTAGATTTATTTTTTAGCCCAATTGGTCATATTTTAAAACGGGATAGGATTTTGAAATTATAAAAGGAGACTTATTATAATGGTTCGATTACCACACGTATGCATACATATATTAGGGTATGCTATTGGTAGAGAATCGCAACTATAGTTGGTACTTTCTTTATATAATTTTTCGAAAGTTTTTCTTTGGGATAAGAAAAATAACCAAAAATGGTTGAAAAATTACAAGATTCACGAGAATTAATTTTGACGAACTCGATTTTAAATATTTCATGATAAATTGATAACTATAATGTAATTTAGAACGTAGGGAGAATTTTTTTTAGTATTTTACGTATGAGAAAAAATTTTGGACTGTTACATTTTTATTTTTTATGTCTAAATATAGAATTTTGAAATTTGTCCATAAGTGTAATTTTTTTCAATAATACAATTTAATATAATTTGAAATTTTGGCTTTTAACGTTGGAAATTATACATATTGAAATTTTAACGGTAATTGAAAATTAAATAGAAGCATAATCATATTATACTACTTGCTTGCCCCAATAATAAAAAAATTCGTAAATCGAATTCCCATTTTTTTAATAAGAATTTAAAATTATAATTTTAAGTGAAATCAAAGAATTGTAATATTTTTATTTTAAATGCGCCAAGCAGATAATTTGTCATGTGTTTTATCTTTTATGACATATTCATGAAAATGCATATGAAAAATTTTAAAAATCGAAAGGTACCATTTTTTTCATGCCCTCAAATTGTAAGATTTTACATTATTTTGTGTTCGATTTGTATGTTTTTATAAAGTCTGATAACACTTGGTTAGTAATTTAGTATGGATATGCTTCAATTATTACGTACAGAATGGGATGTACTTTCAGTATATAATTTTATCTAGTTAGTAGATATATTTATTTAAGTTAATTTTCGAATTTCTAAAGTTTTTCATTGCGAAATTACTGATAAACTTTGCAAAATCTACATTTGAAATATAACTTTAATTGTATTTATTTTATTTTATTATTAATCTTAAATACTTAATATTTAAGATGATAATAAGAAATATTTTCAGTTATTTTTCTTAGAACGATTTTAAATCGTATCTAATTATAACATAACTCAATAACATACATCCATTATCCTCTCCAAGGACCGAAGGGACGTCCGGGATAAAGTAACTGTCTGACTTTTTGTATACTAATATTTTAGATTAGACTTACAATTAATGTTAAAGAAAGGTTAGGTTAGTATTATTCTTATTCACCGAAATTACCAATAAAGAATTATTATCGTTGCGTGATTTGTGAGTAATGCCATTTTTAACGTTCATTAATGTTTTAATACAAATTAATAATTTTATGTTTAATAATATATAGGTATCTAATAGGTAACCCAGTTAGATAATTATAGTCAAACTATTTGTGTTTGTTATTTACCAGCAATTTCGATTAAATATAATAATTGGCAATCCAATATTGGATATCCATACGTGATATATGGTTGTATGTTGCATATATCGTGTTTTTTTTAGATTTCCCGAGAAACCCGTTTGTCCTCAATATTCGGTTACCATAGCAACATAAAACCATTATAATGTGACATTAAAATGTTAAAATAGAATTATATTATAATTATATAATTCAAACATTAAGCCTGTTTTCGCGAGAGGTATGGAAAGCAAAATGTTTACAGACTGTGTACTGATACGTATTAGCATTGACTATAGAATAGACTATTCTATAATCAATGGTATTAGTCTAGATCATGAACATATAATAATAATTACGCATGAAATTACCGCTAAGCGCTAGTAGTAGGTGCGCCCATTTTTTTTATTGTTGTTAGTCAAATCACATTAAATACACACAAATACACAATATTATTTATTGTTTTGTAATCTGAATTAAAATATAACGTTAATTTTAATTGTAATTTAATAAAAAATATGTATTATGTAATATAATATAATGCCAAGAATGGTAAAATATTGCACAATTTTTCATAATAAGGAAGAATGAAGGCAGATCGTGATGGCAGCAGTATTAAGTAAAAGTAATTCTTTTAGGAGTTCCATTTTTTTTAATTCTAAGTTTTTTCCGATTTAAACTTTGTTTTGCACGTGTACAATAGTTACAAATATTATTTCCATTTAGAATAAAATGACATATGTCTCTCTGTTCTCCAGTCAAATCAATAAAAGTTCTTGGAATTTCAATATTCTTATCTACTTTAAATCCTATACAAATATTTGAGTCGTTAAATTTTCTCAATAGTTCTTCTAATTCTACTATATTATTTACTTTTTCCAATCCAAAATTATTCATAACATCAATTTCTTTATTCATAATATAACATTTTATATTTAATTTTGGACCTACACAAACTCTTATATGGTATAGGTACATCAGTTAATTGTTTTTCCATTTTAATATAGTAATAAGAAAACATAAGTTGTCCTACTATATCATGTCTACTCAATTTTGTAGGAATAACTACACTATTCACATTTTCTTGAATTATAGAAAATAAAAACAAATTTACATTATTTTCAGGTGTGATACATTATTATACATATTTTCACTAATCTTATTTGTATTTAATAAACAATTTTTCGGAACATTGCTTATTAAAGGGGGTTTTCTATGTTTTAATGGCTTGGATAGATATTTAGGACAATTTGGAAATATGGATAGTACTGCTCGTTCCATAAGTCGAGGAAGTTTATATATTGCCTATAAAAGACCAATTCAAGAAGTTTATTTTATATTCTAATATAACAGCAAAAGAAATACTGAAAAATAAATTGTAAAATTCAAAATATAATAACCTCTACCAGAATATGTCCATTGGTATCAGTCATTACTTTTTTCCGGATATCTTCTTCCTGAAAATGTACTTCACAAACTACTTGTTTGTGTTTTATTTCAAAACCTTTCCTAGGTATAGCTTTTTTCCATTTTTCAAGTCGAATAAGATCTTTTGGGACACAGAAGAAATGATATTTATTTACAGTCATAACCAGATTTACACCCTGGTACAATACAACGATGTCCTGGCATGTTTATATATTTAAAATTGTTTTTAAGACTAGAATCACATTTATAAACAAGTATAACAAAATTATAATTAATATGTAAAATTAAATGTGTATACTATAAATGTTAAGAAATGTTAAATTTAAAGTGATTTAAACAGTACTTTTATAAGTTTATCTACTTAGCAAGGAGGGATTGGGCAGTCCGGAATTCGGGGAATTTTTTCGGGTAGAAATAATGGTCCGATTATCGCGTATAGCATATGCTTTCGGTAGAAAATTACGTCTAGTTGGTACTTTATTTATTTCATTTTTCGAGTTTTTTAAAAGTTTTTCCTTGGGAGGAGAAAATTTATTATACGTCGAATACTATTATGAAAAGTTTTTTTTTTTTTTTAATTATTGATTAAGAGAATAATTCCTTAGAATTTTAATTCAATTTGTTACAAATTAATTAATTATATTGATATATAATTTAGTTGTTGGAATGTTTTTATACGTATCGCTTATGATTTATTGTATTTAGTTGAGCGCACCCACTAGTGGTGACCCTAGCGGATTTTTTCTTTTACGGCGACAATAAGCGTTTTATAATATTACATGGGAGATATAGACAAGTGCAGCCCCGTGATCTAGATAACAAGTTAATGCATCGCCAAAACGAGTGAAAATTGATAATACAAATTTAAATCCTAATCACTTATTAAAATATCTATTTTATTTCACGATACTACGAATAAAGTGTATTTTCTATTTTTATAATAAGAGGTAACAGAAATACAAAACTGTTGGTGAAGGTGTTCAGTGATAAAAGCAAACATTATAGTAAACAGTTTACTGTTTTAATAAAAAACAATCGCCAAAACGATTTTTAGTAAACTGTTTCCTTTCGGTACCTTCGCGAAAATCCGCTTATTATAGTGAAAATTGTAATTTTTCAATAATTCTATTTGATAAAATATGTATTCACAATAAGAGCAAAATTTAGTAGAAAAGAGGTTACCTACTCCTCCCCCTATTCAAGTTCTGTTTTAAACCTGCGTTTAAATTATTTATAGATGTACTTACGTCTTACTCGGTTAAACTTCATGAAGTTTGAAAAATCAAACAAACGAACATATAATTTTTAAATTCTGAGCGGAACGAGGAATGTATTGTTTCTACAAAAATTTTTTTTTTTATGTATGAAAACATTTTTTTGGGTAGAAATAATTGTCCGATTACCATAATTAGGGCATGCTTTCAGTAGCAAATCGCGTCTAGTTGGTACTTTATAAAGCTCATTTTTCGAATTTTCTAAAAGTTTTTTCCTAGAAGAAGGAAAACTACCAACAAATCGGCAAAATTTCGATTTCCGTAAATTTTTATTTTTTATTTCGTGATAACTAATTGAGTTTTAATTGTAGGGACTTGAAAATTTTTTTGAGTACTAACATAGGTAATATACAAGAGTGGTAAAATTTTGAAATGGATTATCAGTATAATATATTGTAATATATTTGAGATTCGCTCAGAATCGTATTTTCTAATGAAATGTCATTGCATTAAAATCTTAATAATTATAATAAACCACTAATTTCTTCGGAGACCGAAGGGATGAAGGAGGAATGTCTCCACAATCAACCTTTCCACTTTTTTTCTAATTGAAATATTTAGATTGCATATATACCCGTATATATAGTTACATAATATAACTTACTTAATATCATAAATCAGTTCTACTACTGCTTTTAAAATTGTTATTTTTAGCGCAGAAAAGTTTTAGTGTTTTGTAGTTATTTAATTATAAAATAATATTAAACGAGCATTATATTCAAATATACAAATTATTTTTTTAATTTTATAAATGTATTCAAATTTCATCGTTTCTTTTTTGACATACAAAAAATGTTTTAATTAAATACCTATATTATTCACTATAAGCACCTAACCTAACTGAATATGTAATAAGTAACTCTATGTCTATAGTGCGGGTTTAATAAATTGACTAAAAACAACAAATAAAGATATAAAATATTTACAAAATATTGCTATTTTAAACTACTCGTATCACCACGAATAATAACATGGATAATACTATAAAGAGGGCTCAAAATAATATGAGGGTTCCAAAATTAATTAAGGCACCCCCTGGTGAAATTCAATTCTGCTAAAGCCTATGCTTACTAGTACCTATGTTTTATTATAATTTATAGTTATATGCAATCAATGGATTCTAATTTTGGAAAAATGTTTACAATGTTTACAGAAATGTGTAAAAAATGCATCATGATATAATAATAAAATTATAAAAAAACTAGATCATATTATTTCGAGTTATAACACATAAAAATTTCGGATAGTATTTCAAAGGGTTTTTGTGATGCACCCAATAGGAAAAATCTTACAACAATGAAACACAAATACCTCACTGGACACAGGTTATAACCGTCCAATGATTACAGTAATGAGAGTATACCCAGTGACGTATTTAGGGGGCAGGGGGTCATTGGCCCCAGGCGCCAAATTTTAAAAGGACGCAAAATCTTAAAATATTGTAAGATAATTATTATAATAAATCATTAGCACGACAAATCATCTAATATTATTATGACCAAATAGTTTTGAAACAGCTATGATGGCAACATTATAGGGTGATATTCTAGAACAATACAACAAAACTATAACTATATAGCAAACTATTACAATCAGTTGAGATTGATTTAGAAATAGTTGTAAGTTTATACGAATCATTAATTCAATATGTATTAGATTTAAGAAGTATGTTTGATATCTATAAAGAAAGAGCAATTAATAAATCAGGATACAAAACATATCGAGAAGCACACAAAAAAAAGAAAATTAATAGCAGATGAAAAAGGAAAAGAAGAAATACATTTTGAAAATCAAGATTCTTTTAGGATTAATACTTATTATACTATTATTAACAAACTATATTCTGAACTAGAAAAAAGAAAATTGTGTTACGATGAAGCCAATAAAAAATTAAATTTTTTATTTAAAATAATTATAATAACACGAAAATTACAAACAAAAATAAAATGAAGAATATATAATAGAACGTAAGCGGTAAAAAGGGTAATGAAAAGTGGTGAGAGTAAAGTAGGGAAGGGAGTGAGTTAGGAGTTGTGTTGTTTGTAGGATCGTGCTTTTATCTTCTTCCTTATATAAGAAGGGTTTAGGGTAATAGGTTCGAGAGTATCCAGAATCTATATTTGTGTACGGACTTCGTGTTCCGCTTAAAATTTGAAATATTTTTAATACATTTATTTCTTTAAATTATATTGAAATACGGACTTCTTGTTTCTTTATTTTAATTATTTAATTTTATCTTAGCCAATTTAACCCACTAAAATTATACAAAGCGTGGACTCGTGTTCCACTTATAACTTAAATTTAATTTTATTGGCTATGGGTTTATTGGGAAAGTATTAAAATGCTGCGGACTTCTTAAATTAAAAAAAGGGATCCTGAACAAAGCATAAAAAATGATTCTTACCTTATGGAACGCCACTATTATATATATATTACAATAAGGATAGAAATCAAAACACCTTGTATGTAACTTTGTTCGGAATGCTCTGGCTATCGTCGGAATATCGTTTGGATTTTTTCTGTTGATATGCACGGAGACTGGTGTTAGAAAAAAGTCCGATCTGGATGGTGTGGCAAGTCTTGCTGGACTGTTTGGTCTAGTTGGACTGACTGGTCTGGTGCGACACACTGGTCTGGTAGGACTGACTAAAGGATTTTTATGAAAAATGTGATCCAGGGGGATCGATCGAAAAATGTCTACCTGGTTAAAACTAATGAATGGGATTCGACGACACTATAGTCGGCAGAGCCATTTGATATGAATAAAGAAACTAACAGTGTGTGCCAACTATGTGGGACTCTATGATCCGCCGATAAAAAGGAATTTAATACGTGTAGAAAGTCGAACGTGTTGATTTCACGGTTTTCTATTAAACGCCGACTATATTATGTTTCTTATTTTATTATATTAGTTAATGATAGTCTTAATAAAAGGGATTATTTTAAATTATACGTAAATGTGACGGTATTCCGACGGCGTCAGAGTCGCTTTATTATACATGTATTAATGTTCTTTACTAATATTAAAATATGTGTGTGTTGTATAAGTGTTATTTTAAAAGACGTATTTTTTTTAAATGATGTGTGCTCATATCATTATACAATAAAACTATCATCATCAGAGTTTACAAAAAAGCAGAAATACTTCAAAACATGTACAACAATGATCTTTCTCCTTCATTTTCTAACGAATGTATACAATTCAGAAGTTATTTAATGAATTTATCTGAAAACCAAAAATCTAAAACTATAATAGATATTTGTAAAATTATTAGAACTGAAAAACTACTGTTTCCTTATGTAGATATAGCAATAATGATGTATATATGTTGCCCAACGTCTAACTGTTCAGCCGAAAGATCATTATCAGCGCTGAAGTGAGACAAATCTTATTTGAGATCAAAAATGACTGATGATCGACTTAATAGCTTATCTATTCGTTCTATTGAATCTGTACTTACGACAGACATGGACTTTGACATTATAAATACATTTGGTAAACAAAATGCACGTAGAAAGTTATAATTTTTTTTTTTTTTATAATTTCCCTGAATATATATTTATGTATTGAAAATATTTTTGTTTCTTTATAACCATCCCATATTATAGTTAGTAGTCATTCTTAAAAGAGGGCGCTTTAGAACAGTGCCCCAGGGCGCCAAAAAGGTAAATACGTCTCTGGGTATTCCAAAATATAGTGGTTGAATTCGAATCAGCAAGATTTACACAATAATAATTTTAGGACTTCAGCTTGAAAAATAAATAACATATTTATTTAGATTTATGAAAAAAAAATTTTCTATAAAGTTTATAATCGACGACTAACAACTAAAATTTAAAATACGTTACATTTCACTAACTCGTGACCTTCGGGATATTGGGAATAGTTGAAAATCGGTAATGTACTAATGTCCCAGCAAAACCGGGACGTATGGGTATAGCAATTTTAGCATGAATACATGATGGTATTTGTCATTTGATACGATATAAAATCCACTTTATAGAAATTGAAATTAAATTACACAAATGTTTACCTGTAGTTGCGTGTGTGAATTTATATTTATACGGGTATTTTTATGCTTGTAGAACATAATACAAATTTTTGCATCGCTATTATAACCTTTATGGTTTGTTGTTATTGCGTTCAAAATAATAATATATATATATATAATATATTATGAAACATCGCCATTTAATTTTCCTTTATCAAAACATAATGTTTGTAGGCGGACTACTTAAAGTAGTTTTTTTAATTAGGTACCTATTTTATTTTTAATTTGTTTACAATAATATATTAAACTATTAACATTGTTATAGACTTTTAGTTGAAATACAAATTTAAATTTGTGATGGTTATAAATAATATTTTAACATTTATCTCTAGGAGATTATAAAACATACACATGTCAAGGACGTTACGAGATGTTTACATTTTATCAGCTGTGTTAGTTAAAAAATTGATAATGAAAATATGATATTAAAGGCGATTACATTATTTTGTTCTAACTTCTAAGACAATCCGATGTTCTAATCTATCATCGAATATTCAATGTTTAATAATAATATTTGAAAATTAATTTATTTCATACAACTTATACCTCAGTTTGAAAAAAAAGGATTACTTGAACGCATCAACTTGTAATTATTATCACAGGTAATTTAAATTTATAAATACTTACGACTAATTTCATAACGAAATTATATTTCTGCAGTTTTCATTGACTTAGAAATTGGTATTTACCATAATAATTAAATGTTCTATTGTTTTAAAATGTTAAAACATTATTTTCTGAGTTTAATTATTATTCCTAATAAAATTTCAGTTTTAACGCTACAATGGGAGCTTCTGCTTTGCCAATTTTAATTTTCACTGGTTTCTGGGGTGTGGTCGGTATCGTGTTACCATTCCTTATTCCCAAAGGACCAGATCGAGGGTAAGCTATTAGTTTTTATTGGCATATTTTATTTTCAAATATATCATATTGTGCTAATTGAGCTAATTTGAGATTGTTATATTTTTTTTCTCACAGTGTTCAACAACTTGTGTTAATGATGACAGCAGCTACCTGTTATCTTTTGTAAGTATAGTTAACGTAGGTAATGCTTAAAAGTAGAACTGTTGTTGAAAAAATAATTAGTGCTTGGCCTTGAGAGCAGGGGTATCATTTTAATATGCTGATATATCCTTAATTTTAAAATAGTCTTAATTGGCTTACTGAAATAAAACATTATTGTTTGCATAATTTAAATTAAATTGTATTTTTATGCTATACGGTTATTATTATCATAAGCTATAGGTACTTTGAGTTAATTAAAAATATCACAGTCAAATAATAGTATTAATGATGTGTGTGAGACTGATAGGTTCAAGTACTTTGGATCCGTAGTGAATAAGGTAATTCTGAGGAGAACATGAAAAAATAGGATAAAGTCAAGGAGAGAAACAAGCGGTGATTTGAGTGACAAGAGGTTGCTAATAAGATTGAAAAGTAGGTGTTATTTGTGAATAAGGTTCAGTATTGAGTAATGAACAAAAAAAAAATAAGTGAGATGAAATTGCTTAGATGAATGTGTGAAGTAACTAAAACCGATAAAATAAAAAAATGAATATATAAGAAGTGTAGAAGTTGCACACATTGAGAAAATAGGTTGAAATGGTTTGGGTATGTTATAAAAAGAGATGATTCAGAGGCTGCGAGAGTTGTTATAGTAATGATTAATGAATATAGATAATAGGAAGGAGAGAGAAAGACTAATGATGAGATGGATAAATAGAATTAAGTTATATGAAAAAAGCTGGTATAAATAGATGATGAATAGACTTAATTGATGATCAAATCTATGGAGGTGTAGAACTAGGATGACCGACCCCATATTGGTAGTTGGTAGTGCAAAGAAGAAAAATATAAAAATTAATGTTTTATACAATTTAATTTCTTTTTATGCATTGCTTAATGTTTTTAAGGTAATTTTTCATTATCTTTTAGTTTTTAAGTTGTTTTTTATTATTTATGCTTGGTAGAATTTCAAAATGGCCTGCTTTGAACCCCAAACACTCAAAAATATACTGAAATGACGCCTCCTAATTGAGAGGTACTCAAAAAAACCAAGTATAGAAAATATACTATACCAAATATAGATTGTATTTTACTTGTTTTTTATGTTCAACATGTCATCATGCTAAGTATTAAAATATCTACTATTTTTTTAAAGCTATTAATTAAATAACTCTTAGTAATAAAATATTGAAAATATATTTTCAATAACAGATTGTATCTACATATAATAGAGTGATCATATCCTTTACGGCTATGGAAATTATGAATTATAAATAAAGTTAACTTGAATTATTACTCATTAGAGTATTTTTCTAGATCTTGGTTAGTAATTATTATAACTCATACAAATACAGTATGGCCTGTACTTTGCCAAAAAATACACATCAAACTATAGGTATATTATTTGTATATACTCTACCCTTCGAAAAAACGCAAATCGCGTACGCATGGTAACAAACCATCTACGTAATCTCGAGGTAAAATTCTCCTATCTAGTTGTAGGAATGTGCAATAATAGACAAGTTTTAGTTACCACCCAGTTACGTTTTCTCAGTGGATAGAGTATGGCACCCATTGCAGCATTAATATTATATATGATGAATATTGTTACATATTTTGGTAGATTAGTACCTACTACCTTTTATATATTTATATAACTATATGTTTTGTGTTAAAAATGCCATGACAAGAAATTTCTTATTTGATAACTGATTATATAAATAACTTTTAAATTAAACATATAATGGACTTTCATTATTTCTTTATTTTTATTGATATACATATTTTTAAACATATTTCATGAATACAGTAGCTATTGCAATTAATTAATTTATATTTATTGTATTTTCAAATAATCAAATTTATATTTATATCATTATGCTTCAATGTGTTTTAAATAATAAACTTAACTATTTTTATTTAATATTAATGTTATTTCCAGTTGGTTGTGTTGTTATATGGCTCAAATGAATCCATTAGTTGGACCAAAATTGAACCAACATACAATTTTGATTATGGCTCGAGAATGGGTAAGATATTATAATTATTATTCTATGCAATTAAAATTATTAAATATATTTTTTTTTTTACAGGGGAATCCAATATTGTAAAAATATGAATGTGAACAAGTGAATATCTGTGAAAAAAAAATTTGTTGATCGTTTTTAATCATTCCATTTTTTTTTTTTTTTATGTAGTTACTTTTAATTTTCAATTATTCAATGTTTATCTGATTCAGATGTATAATATTAGATTACCTTGATAATTTTCAATAAATTTATTTAAAACTATTTTGATTATGTATAAAATATAATTTAAAAATTAAACAATAAAAAATAATAATAATCTAAAGTTTATAATAAGAATATTTATTACTATTGTTATTACAAAAAAATTAAATATTCTGCTAATATTTAAGAAGTATTTCATGTTTATGTAAGAAAAATACAATTTTTAAAACTTATCAGTTAATTGTTATTGATTATATGAATTAATTAAATTATAGTATTATCATAGATTAAAGTACTATAGATAGGCAATACTCTATCTATATGCATCATCTACAGAGGCGCCGAACAGATACTTTAAGTAGTTCAAATGAACTGCCTTAAAAATGGGGTAGGTAGGTCCCCAGAAAAATATCCCTTTTAAAATTGGTTGTAATTACATACACACTTGATACTAATATAGATAATTAGCATTATTATATCTAATTATTATTTAATGGTTAAAAATATGGGAAGTAGCCAATTGAGTATCAAATAAAATAAATTTAACTGGCTTGTTCACCTATTTATAGTATATTTATATTCTATGGTATTATACGTAAAATTATTATATACAAATGATTTAGTTAAATTTTATCAGGAATATTTGGAGAATATTTATCTTTATACAATTTTAAAATATGTGAAATTTTCTTTTATAAGTATATTTGAGTTTCGACATTTTAGATTCTAGAATTTTTATAAAAGTTACATCTAAAGTAGATGGATTTTTTTATTTAGATCTTATGTCGAAAGTAATAGGTATTTTGATTCCAATGATCTGTCCTTTTTGGGTAAAACATCCTCATGATTTTGAATGTTTTCTGTTAACAAACACTTATTTCAACATAATTACTTTTATTCAAGGTTACACATTTAAAACATTAAAAAAAAAATTCATTTTAAATTAAAAATTAATTGCCTGTTTATTAATTTTTCAAACTGAATATGATAAAAAATTTAAACACAGATTCTGAGATATTCTATAACTATTAAAACAATCTAATATTCAACAAATCGATTACATACATTGTAATGTAATATAATATTGATAGATATCATTATTATTTTAATATTATTCAATACTTTTATTTAATTTAATAGAATTCGAAATAGAAGACATTTTATTTGATAAATCTTTTAAGTCTGAAGTTTTAACAAAATAATTATAAAAATTTGAATACTTATTGTATAATATTATGTTATTGTAAAAAAAAAAACATGTTGATTATTTTACAGTTTCCATTTAATAAACTAATATTAGATGTGTAAGAATTATATTATAAATGTTTTTACCTAAAAATACCTAACTTAAACCACTAATAATTTTATTTGTTATGCACATTTTCAATATATTTATTATAAATTATAATTAGATAGTCTCAAATCAAAACAATATAAACTTATGAATTTGATCAATAATGTGTTTTATTACAAAAATTTAAAATTTAAATATATTATTTGATCATTTAATCATTATTGTCTAATAATTTTTCGATTAGTGAAATATAATTTAATACCAAAGCCATTTTGTTTGATAAACCATCTACAAAGATGGTGTATAATTTAAAATATAATGCTTATATTTAAAAACTGTTAATATTATTATTATTAACATTTAAAACATGTTGTTTTTTATACGTATTTATAACAATTTATTTAAATCATTATATCCTATTGTTAAACATAAAAATGTTTTATAAAAAAAATGATTAAATAATAAGTATTAATATTAACTTATAAGTTAAATGTAGTGTGATAATTATTGTATTATTATTATTTATTAATTATCAATATATACAATATTATGTCAAATATAAAAAATTCACAAGGGCTAACTTTACCGTAAGTTCCCGAGCCGAAATGTTTAATCTATCCGCCGCTGTTACAAATCAGTAATATATTTAGGTATTATAATAAACCAGTATTGAACATTCAGTATTGGTTATTTTTATACTATAATCTCCATAATATTCCAAATAACAAAAATAAGCACTATGTTTTTGTGCCATCTGTGATGCCACAGAAACTGTTTTTCATCACATACCTACCTAAATAATTCACCGGTTATTGGATACATACAGTTCAACAAATATCGGTGCTCGAAGATCATTGCTTAATATTGTATTTTGTATTTATGGTGGTTATCGTTGAGTTTTGAATGTTGACTGTTATTGTTAGTGTTTACTTTAGCATCGTTTTACTATTTAATTTTTGTTCTTTAATACTTTTTTGAAGTCTTTCAACAAGTGTCAAGTATAAGACTACAGTAGTACAGTTACATTTTTCGTATTTTTGGACTACCATAACAATAATTGTATTTTAATTATTATTTTACATAATTATATCCTAATATATATTTTATTAGTTATTATGTACCTGCCTATTGTACCTATATAATATACATAATAGTTGTCATAAAATCATAGTATGATACAGTTATTAATATGGGGTATAATTTTGGGCAAAAATAAAATAAATTTACATAATACATATGATGCTTATATCATAGACTAAATGAAATCAAATATTAGGAAATGAATAAAAAATAGAAACTTTAATAGGAAGTGTCAGAGCCATGTACAAAAAAACTTAATATTTTCTTAAAAATAATGTATTTGTCGTATACAAAGTTGTGTATAATACAACATCCAATAAATCTTTTTACCTAAAAATACCTAACTTAAACCACTAGTAATTTTATTTGTTATGCACATTTTTAATATTTCAATCGTAATTTATAAAAATGGTGTGCCATTGTCGCTGAATATTATATAGTTCCTATTCTCTAAAATATGCTAAATAGTGATATGTAATAACATAAAACTTAGGACTTTGTCATTAGACACATATTATAGATAATAAAAAATAATTCAAATTGCATAAAAACATCTATAGACATTTTTTTTATGATTATTATCTAGAATAGGACGATAGGGGAAATCAGTCTCCTTACCTTGTATACGTTCTTGAAGTTACTATTATTCCTCGTTTTGTCATTTAATTCAAGTAAAAATCATTATTTAGTCGCGTATCACGTTGAATAATGAATACACTAGATCTCGTCCGATCACTGAGGTTAAGCAACGTCGGGCGTAGTTAGTAGTACTTGGATGGGTGACCGCTTAGGAAAACTACGTGTCGTTTACATGGCTTTCACAATTTATTTTTAAATAAGTTATTTTATATTATTAATATTTTTGTTATTGATAAAAATTTTCAATTATATAATTATATATTATACATAAATCTGTTTTACTTATCCACGTTAAAATTAATAATTAAATGTGGAGCATTAAAAAAAATTAAAAAGTTTATGGTATAATTATTATACTTATAAATTTAAATTGTTTTGATATTAGTGTGTTGGTTGTTTTAGATTTTGAGAAAAGCGAGAAATGCATATTGGTTTTACAACATTTTTTTTTTTATGTCTGAAGACACTTTTTTGGGTAGAAATAATGATTTGATTACTACAAGTAAGGTACCTATGTGTATGGTTGATTTTAATAATCTTTTAAACTAAATGAATCAAATTTTATGATTTGAAATATAGCAAATTACTTACTTCTTTTTCTGTGATAACACTTTGCTTTCTACTACAGATATCAAAACGATTTTTTTTTTTGTAAATATGTACTAAATTAGTTTCAATAGTTTAATTTTTATTATGAAAAAAACATATTTTTTTAATAGCTTTAATTTTTGGGTACTTATATGGACAATTTTATGTATTAAGTAGTGATTTTAATGTGTGTAATTGACTATTGTCCACCGTATACATATTAAAATGAAATTTATACTAATAATATAACATATGTATTAATGGGGACCTATGTATTTATTATAATACATGTACAAGTAAATAATAATAAAATGAATAGTTTGGTAAACTATTAATAACTATGACATTTTTTAAATCTAGACAATTGTATTAATTAATTTAATCTGCAGTTAAGTATAAATATCCAAGTGTAAATTGTAAAGGGAGTTTTAAACGAATAATAGAAATGCAACTTTCCATTGAATATTGGGTCAAATTAAAATTTTTTATGAAATAAAATAGCCTATGAAGCTTTGGAATATTTCCTATAAATTGTCATTATATAATTATTAATTATTCTTAATTCAAATACGTCTTTATACGGCTAAGAATAAGAAATAATAATTATATCAACAGACTACATTAATTGAAATCATTTGTGCAATTTATTTTACTTGATTTTATAATGAAAATGTACATAATTTAATTATTTTTAAATTAATAAATCAGATTGTATCTGCATTGTTTTGTTTTTTTAATTCATAGTGAAACAAGTAATGTATTGATTTTACAATGATGTTTTCCTTTCTTTTTTTATATCTTTTATACATTTTTTGGGTAAAAATAATCACATCCCATTACCATGAGTAGGTCAGTAGTGTATGCTTTAATTATTTTATCTATAACTGTGATATATAATGATATATTAATCGGTAATAATATTATTCATGTATCAAATGCTAAAGCTCTCATTAAACAACTTTACAAAACATGATAAATGACAATGAATATGCCCTCCCTATCCCACACTATCTTGCCTAAATTGTATCATCTAGCCACAAAATAAATTATTGTAACATTTTTGCATTTTTAAATACTCGTCAGTATTTTTTATTTTCTATGAACTGAAATAGACAATTAATAGTTATATATAATTGAATGAAAAAAAAAAAAAAAATACAAAAAGAATATGTTTACAAAAAGTGTTTTATTTAAAAATACGAATTTAGCAAGTAAAAAATAATCCCCTATCACAGTCTACCAAGACATAATATTTTTAAATTTACATTTAAAGTAACTAGAAATGTCTATTATCCTCATAAAAACCAATTAGTTGCAGTAGAAAAAATATTTGTCGAAATAGGAAATAGCGTAAGTTTTAAATTTTAATTATCTGGTTATAAGAGAAGAAATTGACATACATTTTAATTTTATTAAAAAATAAAAGTAATGCTTAAGAGGACATTATAACCACATATTCTGTCTTTGTCCATCTGTCTGAGAACATTGCAAAATCACAACAATCCAGACCATTAGTTATGATGTTTAGGTTAAACTTATTATTTGCACTAAAGTATAAATATCTATTAACACATTTTAAGTGAATCATATTTTGGTGATGTGTCATATCTCATTTTGTAAAATATCATATGGCAAAAAAGTTATAGTGTTAAAAATATAAAACTATAACTTCTTAGCGAATTGATATTTTATAAAGTGGATATGACATTTCCTTCAAAATATATTTCTATTTAAGTTTGCTAATGGATGTTTATACTTAAGTTTGATCTAAAAGTCACAATTAATGTTCTATGTTGTTATATTTTTCTATATTAACTGTTAAATAGATAAAGTCAGAATCTTTGCATATAGGTATAATGTCCTCTTAAGTGATTTAAAGAAAAAAAAAATTGGTTTCTATGAGAAAATGCTCGAATTAATTAAGAAAATACAAATTTGTTTCAAAATAAACACTAAAAAATAATAATATGAATAACAGATTTTAAAATTAAATGATTTTAAAACTATTTTCATATTATTACTAAAGCTCAAAACACAGTCCATAGTTAAAAGTAACCTAATATTAAATTGCATGTAATAATATACCTATTCAAATAAACTTATAAAATTACTAAGAAGATTCAGGAGAGTTGTTTATATAGAAAATAATAAACACTATCAAAATATGATAATCTATTACTAAAACACTATATATTATTTATATATATATATACATATATATAATATATAAAATTATACATTTATTTAATAATATATGTATAAGCATATTGAGCATATTATATAGGATTTTTAAAAAATAATAAAAGAAAAGGTGATAATTAAGCAATCATTATCAATTGACATTTAGATCTTTGAACTTATGAAATAGTAATTAGTTTCATCTAATATGTTCAACATAATTTTTTCACCATTTTATATAAAACTTTAGTATAATAACAAGAAAAAAATATACATACAAACAATAATACATGTTGTGCACTAACGTGAGCAGACTTAAAATTTAGAAATAAAATACAATAGATATGCCTAATTTTATAATAAGGTTATAACAATATTATAAAATTAAAATAATGTCTAATAAGTCATATACATCTGTTCTGCATAAATAATAACATTAATTGCCAACAAAGAAAAAATTTAATATAATATCTAGAAAAAATACTCGTAAATTATTTGGTAAGAAAGCATATTAAATGAAACGCTAGAGAATTAGTTATATTATAGATATTACATTAGAATGGTGAACCTTTTAAGAACATTGTGACAAAAATAAAGCAGTATTTGATTTATTTGCATTTGGGTACATAATGTTGTAACATACTATGAAATACTAAATATAAACAAATAATAGTAAATTATATACATATTGCAGATTTATATATATATATATATATATATAAATATAAATATTAGATTACTTTAAGTACAATTTTACAAAAAAATGATTAGGAATAGAAATTCATATATTTAGTTATTTTAATTATTTATTAATGACTATAAATTAATGTTTTCTACAGGTTATTCTAATCTAACCTATACAAAGTATAATAATTAGGTATAATAGAGTTGAAAGATATTTGATAAATAAAAATTTAATGTGACATTTTATGCCACACGTCATGGTAGGTTCACCATCACTATTAACATTCAATGTGATTTAGTATGGTTATAATAGAGATCCAAAATATAATTTAAGAGAAAATATTTTTACATAAATTCTCAATTGAATTTAATAGTTTCATATAGTTTTTAATTCGGATTGGAAATGATTTCAAAAAGTATTAATGGTCTTCACTAGTTGGGCCATAAAATATAAGTTCTGGAATCTGTCCCCCTTGAACTCCTGTGCCATTAGTACTTTCAGATGAACATTGAAATTGAAATGCAACACAACCTGCATTTATTTCACTGAGTCCTTCTTGACCAAAATAACTTAATTCTGCACCATCTAATATAGCTGAAGCAGTATAAAATAATTCAGGATCTACTTGTACAGGATGTGCAAAATATACATGGAAAGTGTTACTAGAACCATCAGAGAAGAATTTTGTGTTGTTTTCAGCTAGAATACGACCAAGACGTTTGAGTTCAATCTTAACATTATAATCAGCTGCTCCAGTTGATGAACCATACAGCCCAAAACCAACAATGAACACACGACGATCAACACTAAATTGAATACTATCGCAACGACCTCGATACCTCCACTGGTTGCTACGATAAGCACAGGATTGGAATCGATGGCATGTTTGGGGTTTTAATCCGATACGAGGCTTAGTTGGATAACTCAAATAAGGTTTGTTAGATGCAGTATAGTGGAGAAACAAATCAACAGTTTCTTCTAGTGTTAGCATACCCATTTGAGCTGGTCCATTAGCAAATTCTTCTAAAGACATTGCTGGTAATCTTAGTAGATATAGAGCAGAATCTAATACTTGTCGTTTATTTGAAGGAGTTGGCTCTATTTCACGTCTACTACATTCAGCTGATGCCCAATTCATGGTTGCATCCCACAATATGGTTTCTTTACAATTAATTGTTTCTCGACCTAACACACTTTGTAGTGTATCAGCATCTATATCGACAAAGCCATCTGAATGCAACGCAATCTCTGCCTAAGTTCAAAAAATTATACATTTCAAAGTCAACAATTGTCTATTGATGAATATTTATGAAATTACTTGTGCATCAATCACTTCCCAACATCTTTGCATCAGTTCTGGCTCCTCAAATAGTCGCGACTGGCTGAGAAGCAAACATGCATTTTTTGCAGTCAAACTAGTTTCTAAATAATTGACACAAGCTCTAGCTAAATGTGGGACAATATATTTTTTAGCTACATATAAAGTGGCTAACACAGTGTCTGCTTCCAACTGAATTTCATCGCAATATAAATACCTAATTTAATGGAAAACAATATTAATAAACGATATTGTAGAATACAAAACAAATTGTAGGTACAACAGACCTTAATAATGTAAGAAAAGCAGTGGGTTCAACATCGGGAACTTCGATTTCTTCTTTGCTGTCTGCTAGCCCACCATAGAACATTGCGTAAAAAACGGAACTACCAGTTGCTAAAATATATTTGTGCGATGGTATGCGTTGGGTATGTCCTAGAATAACAGAAAATATTTAATAATAACTATTTTGGTGCAAAATGAACAATAATATTATAGGTACCAACCCGGATTGCCAACTATGAAGTAAATGTCGGCCATCAGATCATTATTGAACATGGCAGCGTTACGTTCACGTACAGTCGACTTGATTGCCTGCCAATTGGAATCTAAAGTTATGTTTGAAGGGATAGAAAACAGTTGTGCGACCGGTGAGCCAATTGGTGATGTGGGTGCACTGGCCGGCTGGGTGACTGGTAAGAAACCGGAACTCTCTCTTTGGGACACGGTGGAACCGGACTGAGGCATTCCATAGGAGTTGACGCTCAATGTATCTGTAACAATAGATATGGACATTGATAACCGGACATCAGAGTTTCGGATCGGTCGGGCAAACGCGTTGGTATCAGCCCAACGTTGTCCATACTCAATTAATACATTATTATTAATATTATATCGCAGGACATGTTACATGAAGTCGATCACGATTATTACCATTCTCACCGTTAATCCATTGGTTGGCTTGGGATATTTCCTGCAGGGTCAAACGTTTGGTCATCGGTTTGGTGTAGGCCAAACTGACTTTATTGTAGAAATTCGGCATCGTGATCATAGACAATAAGTATACAATCGCGATCGATTAAAAAAAAAGGAAATTCGGTTGTTCGTACGAATTTTCACATTGGGCATCGACGGCGACGTACGAAACGCTTATAAATAAATGTAGATTACTGCGAAATCGATGATTACATCTCGCGGTGTGTTTCGCCGAGGTTGTCGCGATAAAACATAAGTCAATACGAACAACGGCAATAACGAGTAACAACTAACAATAATATCAACACGAATGTACGAAAATGTCGAAAACTGTGAAATACAGACCGACCGTGGTGGGGCGTACCGCAGTCGACGGTCGACTAGCTATAGGTATGATCGCGTTTGTGCGTGACGTCACGACGTCGTGACGTATCGACGTAATAATGTATCTATGGCCCCTATACGGTGTGATAATTGATAACCGTTATCATAAGCCAACGTCACGTTATCGTATTGGACCACAGTACCTAGCGTCTACCGACCGGAATGTTGTTATCCTTGTACCCTAGTTTAGGTTTGTTTTTTTCTCATACCGTTTCCTAATCTAGACCACTACTAGTCACTACCAGACTCGAAAGCCTGGTTCTCGCCGTCTGAATGTTACTTCAGAGTTCAGAAACGGGTAACATGAATGTATAATATTATAATATGATTTATGCAGGTACGTCATAATTATATTACAACACAATAATACAAAAAAATTATATGTGATGTGCTGCGGCGTGACCTATTTGACCGAGTGACCGAGTGACAGAATTTCCGAGCAACCTGGCGAGTGGCGTTTATTGTTCGAAAGTGAAATATTTAATTTCGCTTTATTCCTTCATAATTCACATATTTCAGGCAAGGGCTTAGGGCCGGATTTGCAAAAGGGTGGAATGCGCTTGCGCTGGGCACCACAATTTAAAAGTATTAAGTTCCATTAAGAAAATTCTATTTAATTTTATCGACATTTGTCAACAAGAATACGATTGATATAGTTTACAATAACTTAAACGTAAATTAAATATTTATTATAAGCAATTTCAATAAATACTTTCAATCTTTTAAACAAAATAATAATTACGTTTTTGAATTTAGGAGATCACAATATTTGTTTTATGCACTTGAGTCCCCGAAAGTCTGAATATTTAGGAATTACAGGCTCATATCAAAAATATCAATAAAACAATTATAAATAATTTATATATTTATTTTAATTTGAGCAATTCTAGATATCAATCTATAAGTTATAAATACATTACGTCATTAGTTCATTACCCATCAGTGGCGTAATTAGGATTTGGTCTTGTGGGGGATACACATAACAATTTTTTCTTTGTACTCTTAAAAATGTATATTACAAATACAGTAATTACTAATTATTATACACCAATGAAAATAATACATTATAATTGATCATTTTATTAAAACATTAGTTCCATTTTTCGAAGCTTAAGAGTCAGTTCGTTAATGACTTCTTGTTCTTCGGGGTCAATATTTTTGTGTATTGCCAACATTGTCAAACCAATATTCTTCAATCGATTCTAATATATATAAAATTGTTAAATATATATTCAGAAAATTAGTATAAAAAAATTTAGGTAATGTTTCTACCTCAGACATAGTGTTTTCCAAATATGTTTTTACTCTTTTCAAAACATTCTTTCGGGAATAGAAAATAACGGGTTAAATTAGATTATGAACACTATGAAAAATCATAATATTAAAAAATTTACAACATAAAAATGAATGTTAATAAATGATAATTCAATATTCCAATAATCTTTTTACTTTATTACTAATTCAATTTTTAATTTTGTACTATAAGTATTATACTAAAATGAAATGAAATAGGTACAAAACTATACAAAATATTGAATAAGATACGACACCACCTTCCCCCTGTAATTACGCTACTGTTAACCATAGGTATATGATTTTATTTTTTATTAGGATGTTATACAAATTATAAAATATAATAATTATTTATTTGAAAAAAAAAACCATCCAAATATAATTAAAAATAAAATTTATTGTATAACATTAACATATCGAAATCATTATTAGAATTTTATTTACCAGTAATGCAAATTTCATAGTACACCCGACCTAAATATTCACGTAGGTTTATTCGTGGTCCGCTTGACGGCATATTATTTAACAGTTTTTAATATGTAATCTAATATTAAGAAACGCAATAGAATTTAAAATACTACATAAGTGAATAATCGAATCAGTTTTTTTTTTATGTGTACATAATATGCATAAAATATTCGTGGTACTCTTAATACATTATACCTATACCGAATCAAGTCTTATGACGGTCCATGGAATTTCTTCCACACAAATTAATAAACTAATAAAATATGTATTCAATTTATACGATAATACTATCTAATAATTTATTTTTATTTTTGCCACATTAATAATACGTTTAATAATTATTTAAATATTTTTTTTGAAATATATTTAGTATATCTATTTTTAAACAATTTATAAATGAGTTTTTTCATTACTAATAACTTAAAATTACTCTAATGTGAACTGTAATCCACTGTATTAAAATTTTCGGTAGGTATACATTTATATTTTCTTATATTCTTATACGTATGTAAGGCAGAGACAACAAACATGTGGCCATGTGGTTTTCTTAATATTTTAGCATTTATATTTTAGTTTATAAAAAATAATCGTGCGACTTACTTATAGTTTTAAAGTTATAACAAAGTGGTTTTGTTTAACAAATCGAAGTTAATAGCAGAGTGAAGCTACTAGTGCCTAACATGCCTAACCTAACCGCAGCCTATCCGAAACCAGATAGAAATGTTGATAATATTTGAATCTGTAATTTTCGATTACAAGATAACCCATCAGTCCAAATAAGCCACACACCATTAAATTATATATTAATTTACAAAAATTATACTTATGCACGTCCTTCTAAATATGCAAATTTAAAATAGCATTAACTCAAATTAAATTTTTGCATCAATTTATATTATAATGTTAAAATAATAATATTTATAATATTAATATATATGATATATATTATACATTATTTTATTTATATATAATATTATTATCTAAATATAATCAAAAACATATTGATCTACGCCAACGACCATACCACGTTGAATACACCAGTTCTCGTCCGATCACTGAAGTTAAGCAACGTCGGGCGTAGTTAGTACTTGGATGGGTGACCGCTTGGGAACACTACGTGCCGTTGGCGTTTTTTTTTTTTTTAAATCTTTAACACTCAAATTTATTGTAAATACCAAAATTACCTATATAAAAAGTATTTATCTATGGATTAAAAAATGAAAAATAAAAAAACATTAAATTAGAAAAGTTCCCTAAAATTGGTATTATATATTTATAGGTATATTTATCATTTAGACTTAGAGTATAGGCACATTGAAAACACAACGCATCACCGTGTTTTTTTTTATAGGGACGGCTTTAATGGAAGTTATTAAAAAAAAAAAAATTGTCTACAAACGCATTTTTTACTAAAACATTTATTGGATAAGCTTCGACGAAATTCTTTGCTTATTTTCCGATTTCTTATCATAATAAGGTATTTTCCATAACCAATGCAATTTGTAATAATAGCTCTATATATAATATATAAATATACCTATATGGCTCCCTTTGGATATATATTCATAAATTAATAACATGTTTCAATTAATTCAGTTATTATTTAATAAATATGTATATCGAAGGCCCTTATTTGTTCGTTAGCTCTAGGCACAATGTTCTTAATTGCCTATATATGCGGTATAATACATTCCTGAGTACATATTAATTTATAACACACTAATACTAAAATTAAAACAAAATAAACTATTGTGAAGTATAATTATTATTTATTGCAAAGTTTGCTCATTTAATCAATAATAAGAGTTGATTAATTGATCAATAAAAATGACAAAATATCATATTAAAATAAAAATGGCATATTTTCAAAAACTGCGGCAAGTGAAAAGAATTTACATTTTGGACTAATACGTATTACACAAAATATTTTAATATAAGTTAATAAAGTTTGGTGTTTACAATAAATTTGAGTGTTTAAAAATTAAAACAAAATTAAAAAAAAACTAACGGCACGTAGTGTTTCCCAAGCGGTCACCTATTTAAGTACTAACTACACCCGACGTTGCTTAATTTCAGTGATCGGACGAGAATTGGTGTATTCAATGTGTTATGGTCGTTGGCGATAAAGTTAGTCTTTTTAACTAAATTTAAATAATAATATTATGTATAAATAAAATAATAAAATAATTCAATGATATACACTTATTAGTAATTTATTTCGAATTAAATCTACGTTTCAAATCAAATCAAATCTCAAATCAATCTCGTTTGTATTAATTAAAAAATGATATCACGTTTTCTTAACTTGTAGTAGGCATGTTATAGTTAAAAAAAAAGATTTACTATTTATTATACTGATTTTATATTCTTGTGTTAATACTTAGAATAGTCTATAGATAAAATCTTAATTGTTTTTCGTAGTTATATATTTTTTTATAAACAGGTTTATAATATCTAAATGTATATATAAAAAAAAAAAATTAAAGATCAATAATATAAAAAATAATTGTTTACCTACTTGTTAGACGCATGTGTTGTGTCTCGCGTGTAAAAATTAATTTAGGTTATAGGCACCAATGCACCAATGCACCATTGTACCAATATCATCAGTTAGTAGTAGTTTGGCTGATTTCCAAAGTATATAATATATATTCTGAGTTTCTAACAAATTAAAATACCTATTTATATTAATACTGTAGGTGGTAATTGTAAATTTTGTGTACAGAAATATTTTCTATTTTTATAATTTCACGAGAAAAATATTTTCCAGAAAGTAAAGATATAGACTTTATCCAGTGATATAATTGGGTAAAAATTCGTTTTTAATCAATGATAAGTCCGAACATTTATTTATAACAGAGTATGAAGTATTTATTGAAATGATCACCGATTCATCTTTTAAAACTTTATTTGATAAACTATCATTAACAGATTTTTGGTACATTTAAAGTATTACTAACGAATATCAATTTCTGGCTAAAAAAGCTATATTAGTATTTCTTCTTTTTGTAACAACATATCTGTGTGAAACCGGATTTTCATCATATGCATCAACAAAAACAAAATATCGCAATAAATTAGATGCGGAAGCAGACATGCCCATCCAACTCTCATCTATCAAGCCAAATATTAAAAAACCTGGTTAATGAAAAAAGTCAACATCATGGATCACATTAAAATCATCACTAAATATTAATAATAAAATTTAAATAATATGCTCTTTTTTACAATTAAATAAATAAAATAATTTATACGTATTCGTGTTTTACAGAAAAAAAATAAAAAGCATTTACAATTGACATCATTTTTTATAAATTATTATTTTCTCAAATAGACAATTTTGATTTTGAGGCTCCATAATTAATTTTAAGAACAAAAGGGCTCCGTGAACAAAATTTTTGAGAACCGCTGGTTTATAGTATTTGGTATAGAGTAGGTGTAGATATTTAAAAGTACCTATATAATATTTATGGTTTTATAAATTTCAATAAATTTTAGAAAAAAAAACTATTAAGAGTTAGTTATTACTATCGATTTTATTATATAATATCAAATAAAAATGTTTAAAAATACCTCCCAAATTAAATAATTTTATTGAAAAAAAAATTAATTTAATATAATAATATATATAGGTAAATATGTCTAATATATAAAACTAAAGTAATTAGTCAGATCTTACAGAGATAGGTATATAATATTATAGTGTATAGTTTAATAATTAATGTATATAATTTAAAAATTGTGTACTACAGAAAATAAAAAAATGTGGAAGATCGATTTCGGTCGTTCTTCTCTTCGTCTTCGGAGAAATTAGTGGTTTATTATAATTAAGATTTGAATGCAATGATATTCTATTAAAAAATAGGATTTTCAACGAAACTCAGTATAATACAATATATTATACTGATAAACTGTTTCAAAAGTTTAACTCGTGTGTAAATTACCTATGAGAATACTTAATAATTTCAAGTACCTACGTTCAAAATTACATTCGTTATCATGAAAAATCTATAAATCTATCAATATAAAACCTATCAACTTCGTCAAAATTACAATTTCGGTGAATTTCACCGTTTTTCCGTCATTTTTAGGTAGTTTTTCTTTTCTGAAGCCTGAAGGAAAAACTTTTAAAAAATTTAAATAATGAGCTTAAGAAAGTACCAACTAGATGAAATTTGCTACCGAAAGCATACCATATTAGTGGTAATCGGACCATTAATTCTACCCGAAATCATGCCATCTGACTTTTAAAAACACAAAATATCATAATATTCAATTCCACTAAATATTTAAACTTTAAAAAATTATAAAAAATAATTGTGAGTTACGATTTTTAAAATATTTTGTAAATAGATTGAGTATTATATAAGAAGGCTTCTATAAAATTTTCACTTATTGGATACTTCATCATAAAATCAACCAATCCTCGATTGGCTCAGTATCTAAAATATATATAAACAAGGAAACATAAAGAAAACTCTACAAAATTATAGTTTTAAAAACCAAACGAAAATTACATTACATAATAATTATGTGTTTTATAAGTAATCATCTTCTACGTGATACGTTACAAATAATTTAAGTACATTAAACATTTATTTACTACTCGGTAGTCGGTAACGATTTCAATTTCAAGATATTACTTATAAAAATTAATAAACTAATTTATTTATGTTGGATTAAGATAGTATGCGATAGTTAAAGGTTAAACTATCTTAGTAAGTAGCAGTGCCGGCATGTTAAACCATGTTTACTTAAGCATTCAAGAACTTTGGTTAGATGTATAAGGTGGTTGTCCAAGTTATCGGAATATATTACTATATCATCAAGATATACTTAAGCAAAATCTTCCAAATATGATTTAATATGAATCTAATATGATTTTTATGAATTAAATATTTAAATATTATAATTTCATTAAAAAATATACATTTGAATTTTTAATATGAATATGAAATTTGTTAATCTATATATGGGGCCTAGCAAAATTCTGCACTGGGCCTCAAAATATGTAGGGCTGGTATTACAGGCGATTTTTACCTCCCAAATTTTTACCGCGAGGGAATAAAAATCGCCTGAAGTCAAAATCCCCTAGTGTATCAGGCGATTTTTACCCCCTAAATTAACAATGTATTTTTGTTAAAATTCAAGTGTGTTTATATGGATTATTTTATTTTTAGGTTAGATTTATTTTATTGGTTTGATTATAATAGTTTATCACGTTATTATAAAAATATCAATTGTTACAATATAATTATGCCTATGCAGCTAGGAAAAATTATATTATAATATAAAAATGTTTAGATTTTAAAAGTTTATTAGTTTTAATTTTAATATGATAAATTCAATAATATTAGACAAAGTACATTGCATAATTATAATTATTGTGTTGTAGGATTATATTAATGTTTTTCTACTTAAAAATAAAAACATTTAGGGAAATATTTAGATTAAATAAACTGGATGTTTATTCATGTTGTTTTAATCAATAATTACAGACATATATTTATATTAATTACATGCAAATTATCTTAGATTAGGTTAGGTTATATTATTTACACAATATGGTGAAAAATTAGGAGAGTAAAATATTTTATCTCAGTTGCTTTTTAACCATCAGTAAAAATTAAGGTGAATACAATTTTATCACCGTCGATTTTTACCCCCTTGTAAAAATATAGGGGGTAATTATTACTTATTATTTCATATGAATATTTAATTATCACCATAGTTGATTTTTACTCGCCTCGGTAAAAATTTAGGTGGGTGAAATATTTTAACTTAGTTTAGTATTATTTCTTTGATAAAAAATAGAGGGTAAATCTTTCGTCGTTAAAATTTAGGGGGGTGAAAATTTGGCAGGTAAAAATCGCTTGTTACACCGGCACTGGTAGGTAGTGAACTAGTGAAATTATATTATATTTTTAAAGCAAATTGCAATCTGATTAATTTTATAATTTATATTTAACTCATATGTATTATCCCCGAGAGGGCACCACACTATGTATTATCGTATAATATTATAATATACCGATTTATTACCAAGTATATAAAAAGTAATCTCTTGGATCAGATTCTATTATAATTTTATAGTTATAAATGTTATGATTAAGCAAAATTGATTTTAAATAATTATAGTATATAAATATAGGTACATAGGCTACGTCCATATTTTTCTTTTAATGTTATTTTGATAAAAAAGAAAAATATATACCAAGTATAATACAATTAATATACTTATTAATTAAGATGCTGCAGATATGAAGGAATTATATTAGGTATAGACCTGATAATTACAACATCTAAAGGTATTGTAAGTCTAATAAATCTTGTAGAAAAAAATGATTTTTATTTTCTACATAAAATAATAAACTTTTCTGACTTGAAACAAAATTTGTCAACAACTTAATTTATATAAATTGAACTATTTTAAATTCGGTAACGTTATCAATTACCAGCTAAAAGTGTAAAAGTAGGTACTAATCAAAGCTACGTTACAGATTATTTTACCAACAGGTTTAGATTGTATTATACGGAACGAAAATTTTCCAAATTTATATTTTTAGTACTTATAGCTTCAAAGTAATATATTATGTAATTTGTAGAGAAAAAAATTGTATTGTTTAAAGAATTTAAGTTGAAAATAATACTTAATGAACTATTTATAAACATATATATATATATATATATATACATTTATAAATTTAAATGTGAGAAGAATAGAATGTATTTTTAATTAAAATCAAATTTGGATATATATATTATATTAATATAATATGATATTAATTATAATAATATATATATAATTGCAATTTGCAAAAGAAAACGGTCATACTATGTTTCATAGATTTATACGATCTTATACTGCATTTGTTATATACTTACAACTTATAAAACCATTCTGTAAAATGGTCAGATTAAAAAAAAAAAAAATTGTTGAACACAATGTCAATATGTAGGTTTATTTTTAAGTTGTTTATGGCGTCAGAGTAGATTCCTATCTTACATATCAATTCCTCACCAATTATTTTGAATTACCATGAATGATTATAATGATTAGATATATATATATTAATAAATAATAATCATAATAAGAAATATATTACAATAAGTACTCATTTAAATAATTTAAATATAAATTATAATTAATTGTATGCAATCTTGTAAAAAATACTTTTGAAAAAGTATTTTAATACTAATATTTAAATTGGAATAAATTTGTATTCTAAATACTTTTAAAATACTTAAAAAAAAGTATTTGGTAAATACTTTCAAAATTTTAAAGTATTTGAATAAAAATACTCTTTCATTAATATTAAATATTTTGACTAGTGTTTAAATAAATAAAAAATATCTACTATGTTAACCCAATTGAATATAACTTATAGTTACTTTACATGAAAAATACTTGTTATTTTTATAACCTTCAGTCCTGATGTACATTGCTAAAAAATGTCAAGGAAATGTGTAAAAATTATAAATTTTTCATAGTAGCTTAATTTTATAACGTAAAAAAATAAAATGCAAAGAAAAATTTTTATCGGTGCCTATTTTAATACAAGTATTTTTTTTTTTCGTATAAAATACTTTTAAAATGTATTAAAAATACTAAAAAAATACTTTTAAAAAATGTATTTAAAATACTAAAAAATACTTCAAAATGTATTTAAATACTAGTATTCAAATACTTTAATTCGAATACTTTATAAGACTGATTGTATGATATAAATAGATGTATATTATCGATAGCGTAAAAAATTGTAAAGATACTTTACTGTTATCAATAAAAAATAAAAATTAATCATGAGAATATATATAATAATATTTCCAATTTACACATATATTTACTTAATTATAAATATTATTTTATTTATTGTTGCTAAATATTGAAATATTTATTATAATAGATAATAGTGGAATTATAATAATTTTAATTCTATTTGTAGTTTTTAATTTATTTTAAAATATTCTGAGATTAAAAAATATACATATTAATTATAAAAAAAACCCATGAAATAATTATTTATGAATAGAAAATGGTTAAAAAAGTGGGAATGTCGATTGTGGACGTTCCTCCTTCGTCCCTTCGGTCCTCAGAGAAATTAGTGGTTTATTATACTTAAGATTTAAATGCAATAATATTGCATTAGAAAATATGATTCTGAGTGAAATTCAATATATTGCAATATGCTATACTGATAATCCATTCTGAAATTTTACCACGAGTGTACATTACGAATGTAAATATTTAAAATAAATTTCAATTTTCTACGATCTAAACTTAATTAGTTATCAAGAAATAAAATAATGAAACCGTAATTTTGCCAATTTTCATGAACTTTTACATTAAAAGCTTATGAAAAAAAATTATCAGTAACGATTATCAAAATATTTTGTAAAAACATTAAGTCGTATATGTCTAGACTTCGATAAAATTTTCAAACCAATAAACTAAAACTTGCAGAAAATATTAAACATTTTTACAAAAAAGCCAAAACTTTATACTTAGTCAGAAAATCAACCATTGGTTTCTAAATTTTTTCTTGTTATGAAGTTCACCTAAGTAAATACTCAAAAAAATTTTCAATACACTATGATTAAAACTCAATTAGTAATCACGAAATTAAAAAATTTTAAATTTCAGAAATGTTATTTTGCTGATTTTCCGCCATTTTTTAGTAGTTTTTATTCTCCCGAAAAAAAGCTTATGAGAATTTCGAAAAATAAGCTAAATAAAGTATACCAACTAGACACGATTTTCTACCGAAGCATACCCTACTTATGGTAATTGGACCATTATTTCTACCCGAAATAGTGTCTTCATACATAAAAAAAAAATATCTTTGTAAAACCAATATACGTTTATAATATATATACGTTTAAAATACATTTTTTATGGTATAAAGAAAATGTTTTATATTTTTAGTACTATATTATAATATCAATTTTTTTGATTTAGCATAAATCCAGGGCCGTATTAAAAGGGGGTGATAATGGGGCAGATTCTCCGGGTGGCAAATTAATATCTGAATTAAATTTTGCATTTTTAGCCATTTTCAGTTATTTTTACTTTATTTTGTTCATATGTCATTTTTTGTCTTTTTTGTAAATTATTTATCTTTTTCAATTTTTTTTCAAATTTTAGATAGAACATTTTTGCATTTTTAAAAATAATATTGTATTATTATTATTGAAGAGGTATTGTTATGATTTGATTTACTGCATAAATGAAAGAAACAATAATTCATTAAACCGTAACCATATACAGTTGTTATATAAGTTTCTTTTGAAAGGTGAAATCTATTTATAAAATCATTTTCATCGTACAATTCAAGATAGTTGATCCCTTGATCCTCTCGTAAAATTTTAGATCGCCGTTACAACGCAATAACTTCGTCATCGTTCGCGTTGTTGTCATCAAATAATATTATACAGTACATAATTTCGTATATTAAAACGTCAAAACTCTTCATAATAGATGGAATAAATTCAAACAAAAATAAACAGATAATTTTGATCAAAGCGCAGATTAAAGGCGAAAGAAAAATGAAAACACGTTTTTAATATACAATATCCACTATCAATGGTTGATTATTTCACGGTAAACCGTGATTGTAACAAGAATTAGCGTTTAACACTCAGAAATTTAAAATCTGGGAGTAAAGATTTTCTTTAATTTGAAGTTACCACTTAATTCGAGGTCTTGAAATATGTTTTTCTCGCTAACTCCGAGTTACCAGTAACTCGTACTTTAACTCTAGATGATGAAACCGGCTATTATAGTCTAATAATCGTTATTACCGATCATCGCTGTTTGTCGTTCGATAACTACTGTCAAGTGCCAATTATTATACTACATAGATATACGGACGTAACAACTTTCGTTTATTTAAAACGCCCGTAATTTTAGTATTTACTAACTTTTTCATACTGATCAAATGTTGTTTTTTTATTAATCTTTTCATGTTACTGTTGTAGTTATTGTGCAAATTAAGTCTTCATTTATTACACACGTTGTAATTTCGACGATTATATTTCAAAATTAATTGGATATTTAATTATTTTAGATTCTAAGCGAAGCGAGGAATGTATTGGTTACAATGATGTTTTTTTTTATGTCTGTAAGTACAATTTTTGGTAGAACTAATGTTCCTATTACTATAAATAGGGTATGCTTTGGTCGAAAATTGCATCTTGTTGGTACTTTATTTAACTCATTTTTCGAATTTCTCAAGTTTTTCCTTGGGAGAAGAAAAAATGACGGAAAATAGGCGAAATTAAAACTTCCGTTATTTTGAATTTTTATATTTCGCATTTTCGCGATGACAAATTACGATTTGATCGTTATTGAATATTGTTTTAAATATTTATATAGGTGTTCTATACATATGTGAAAAAAATTTGGAACGGATTGGTTGATTTCCTGACTAAATGTAAAAGTTTGCAATTTTTCCAAAAATGTTTTATATTATCTGCCATTTTGAGATTATCGATTTGAAAATTTGATATAAGTCTAATCATATATTACTTAATTTTTCTACGAAATATTTTGAAAAACGTAAGTTACAATTGTTTTTATAGGTCGTCAAACATAAATATTGATGTTTAATTTTTATGTTTTTAAAAGTCTGAAGACACTTTTCGGGTAGAAATAACTGTCCGATTACCACAAATAGCTAATTTTTGAATTAATCAAAAATTTTTCCTTTAGAAAAGATAAACTACCAAAAAATGACGGGAAAACGGAAAAATTTTCGGAAATCGTAATTTTGACGAAATTGATTTTAGATTATTCACGATAATTAATGTAATTTTAAACGTAGGCACTTGAAATTTTTTGAGTATTCTCATAGATAGTTTACACACTTTGAATTAATCGATTAAGTGATCGAATTTCATTTTTTATGTGTTATTGTCGTTAAACTTCTAGTTTATTTTAGTAGATTATTTTAGTTAATTGTGTTATATCAATTAGTTGTAATCAAGTTAAAAACTATAGATCTCATTCTGACTCATTAGAAAGGTTGAAAACTTCTGTAGATGCTATATCATAATAATCATGGTATAAATAAATTTGTTTTCATTTTTAAACATTAATATAAATTAGAATTTATAGTTTTATTTTTACTTTTACTTCTGAAATAACTTATACTATTCTCATTATAAAACAGAATTATTAACTTATTTGTCAACTGATATCATTCAAATTTTTGAGCTACCATCGATATTTGATAATAGTATTTATTTTCACTTTTAAATGTCTTTTTGAGTACCTACTTAGGTAGTACACCACGTGTTGATAAGATTATGCATTTTTATTGAATGTTTCTTTTCAATTATGTTATTATTAATTCTTATAATTAAACGTTACAATGCATTTTTAAAAAAATTATAATTTTATAATAATATTTAATAGTTTAATATAATATTTTACAATATATTCAATTATGGTTTAATTATTGTTAATAATAATAATAATAATACAACTGAGTTAAAAAATATCATACCCGCTTAACATTGTAAACGTATATTATTTAATTAAATTATTTCGTAAAGAGTGAAAATGGGTTAGATGTAGTAATGACCTTTGTATTATGATGACATTTATTAATAGGTTTTCTTCCAAAAAATACATAATTATTCTTATTTTAACCTTTTGATTTGAGTTCGAATATAGGTAGGCACTTATGGTAAAATAACACTCAACGACAGTGTTAAAACGAGTAGAATTCAATTATTTTCCATTTTATAAGAAATTGTTTAATTTTGGAATAAACAAATATTTATATAAAAATATTGATATTATACAATGTATATTTATATTGAATATAAGTACCTAATTATATTATATTCTTACTAAGTAGAATATACAAAAAAAAAAAAAAAAAAAGAAAGAGAAATCTCAAAACTTAACTTCTATCACAATATATTTCATTTGTTACAAAATTCTTCTCTTACCAAAACGGTGTAAAATAGTGTCAGGCTGTGCTCTAAATCGTATTTATGATGTCACACTTACTTAGGTGTAAATTTAACATGAAATTCTCTGGTCACATTCATTTTTAAATTACTAATTATGTTCCTTAATTAAATGTAAAACCTAATTATATTATCTTTAAATTATATTGTGATATGGATATCTTAAATAAAATATTAATAATCTTAAATTGTAAATTTAAAATAGATAAAATAGTTTTTCTAAACAATTAATTTTTTAATTATTTAAATTTATAATTAATTCATAATAATTGTTCAAAAATATGTCGTCCTTCAACTTCGATACATTTTTGTAATCGGCGATTTAAGCCGATAACTAATAGTTTTATTGTCTCTCTCTTATTATATCAACAGCTGTGATAATTCTTGCTAATTGGTTCTGTTTATTATTAAGTTTTTTGGTGTAAACTATTTCGATATAAATATAATACTTTTTAAAACTTTTAAAAAGTTAGATACACCATGATTAAAAACTCGTATGATCGCTTATCGTGAATGCCAAACATTTTAATGCATTACGAATTTTTAAGCATATTAATTTGTCGTGTTTATTTCTTTTATTTTACTATTTGTTTTATATTAATTAAGGAAATATAAAAAATAAACATTATCAGGGAATTTCTCATAAAATTGTAACCTAAAATGATGTGTGACACCATAAATACGATTTGGAGTACCACTCAATACCATTTTACACTATTTTGGTACAATACTATGTGACCCAACATATTATGGTATACATTTGTCAATCACACCGAATGGGATAATTTTAATTTGTATTATTATTTAATAAGTATAATATTATGCTAAGTTCGAAATTTTAAAGTTAATAGAAAACGGAAAACAATTTTTTCGTCATATGATTAGACTTGTATTCGCCAACAATATACACTACCATTGCACTCTGTATATATGTTATATATTTATATATTACTATAAAAGATAGTATGTACCGATTAATTAGTTAATTTACAATAAAATTTATGACTACATTTTTTTTTTTTAAAAATAATATTTATTTTATAATATTTAAATTTTATCAAATAATCAAATGTACTTAACTGTACTTGTTGTCAAAATATTATTGACTATTAATGATTATTCTTATTATCTAAAAATAGTAAAAATTAAAATCATTGTTTCACAAATTATAAATAATATATGGAATACTTGGAGATTGCATACGTACTTATGAGTACGAAAATTGATTTCGAATTTTTATAATGTTTAATGTTTCAATCTAAATAAATGAAATACTTCAAGAAAAATATTTAAAAATACAATAATACAAAATTACTAAATATTAATTAGGTACCTATTGAAAGTTATTGCTAAATTAAGGAATATTTATTTTTATAAATAATTTAAATTTAATATTTTGATTAAGTATATTGGTGTAAATTTTAACTTTCTAAAAGGATGCAGTCCAATATAGATCTAAATTTAAATTTTTTTTTTTTTATAGTACTACATTTGAAAATTCAATAAAAATGTTATTTCTAATGTATTTTTATTTAATTTTTCAATTAATTATTTAAGGTTAATACATTATAACGACTGAATTTTTTAACCAAATAAACTTTATAATTTTGAAAATATATATTAAATACTTTTGACACGTTATAAAATAAGTTTTAATAGACTTTTAGGAAGATTTCGTTATTTATAATTTATTAACTAAGAACAAAGTTTTGAATTTATACATTATTAAATTATTTTATCATTTTTGTATCTAAAGACTTTAAAAAAAAATGTATATTTTTAAATGTAGTATAATACAAGTTCATATAGATATTTGTTTCACGATTTAATTTAGGGGTTCTTTTTTTTAAACACAGTAGTTGAGCATTTTAAATAAAATATTGTAGATATTAGTATATTTAACTACAAATACAATTTAATAAATTATCTACAATACTGTCGATAACTACTACTTAAACTTTTACGTGTCCACACATTTATCAAATATTTAATTTATTTGCAACGTAATAAAAACAAAAATTGCAAAAATCGCGATTAAACTACAAAATGAACACAATATATTATTTACTAGGTACCTACTTTTATAATACAAATAATAATCAAGTATTTGTTTTCATTATATTGTATTTGTAATGATAATATTGATAATACAATTATATAATATAGTAACTTCTGTATAATTGATAAAAACGAATATAAATATAATATATACTTCTTGTGTATCGACTTTGGTATATTATTCTTGAAATTTTTTATTTTAAAATATTTATTATTATAGATGATTTTTTTTTTTTACTAAAAAAACCGTTTGATAATAATACCATTGTTTTAAGGTATAATAATAACACAAAATACAAATATAGTAATACGAATATGATTTTTTTCTTTTCATATATAATGGGTTATCAGAAAATCATGTTACAAAATTTGTGGGCGTTAAAATTCACGTTATTCTATTCGTTTTTGTAATAGACATTTTTGTTTACCCTGTAATGTATATTATTATTGTTATTATTTATTTCATATCACGTCGTATAAACATATCGAATACAACATAATAGATTAGTAATAAATTAAACATTACAACTCCATTTTTTTTGTGCTTTTTATAGTTTTCGGGATTCTGGAAACGATTTTACGTCGAAACGTTTTTAGGGCTTTTTATCATATATAAGATTGTTATTTCTATAGACATATATATTTTAAGCGAAATTTTTATGTATCTATTTCATTCAAATGGAGTGACAACTTAAGAATTTTTATATACGCATCATTGTATCATGTAATAATTAGACCATTTGAATTTTATGATATTTCTAGTTACAACATAATATTATGACTTTATAATTGTATTTTATTGTACACAAATTTTTATCAAAGAACAAATAAGACACAAGTGGAGTAAATTTTTAAATGTATTATATTGTTTTTTTCAAACAGTAAAGATTTGTTTATCCAAATCACAATGGATAACCGTGATCTAAACTAATAATACGAGTAAATAAAATAACCTACCTATCGACTGCGGAATGGAAAAATTTTATTTTGTTTATTTGTTTATTTTATATTTGATAATTTAAATCAAAATATTCTTATCTGGATATTGAGTACTTACATAGATGTTATCTTTAAAACATATTCAGATAAGTTATTAAACAGATTAATTTAGATAATATTCAATATTAATAATAATTTTATAAAACTATTGTATAGCGAATTATATTTGGTATAGGTTGCTGACAATTTTATGGTTTTTAATGTTATATCGATGTATTTTTGTAATACAATCATGTATATATTCAGAAAAGGGTTTAGAGAGGCAGTTGTATATTGGTAACAAATGCATCTGGTGAAATATGTATGTTTATATTTTGATGTTGAAGTTAGTAATTTATTATTCGGACACAACTACATGTCTACATAAGTACTATCTATATTCAGTATATTATTTTAAAAAATGATTATTTTTAGTGATAGTTTAGTACTTTTTGTTTTGATCTATAAGATTTTTATATATGTTCGAACTAGGTCACTACAGCCTATGGAGTAGATCTTAACATATGTAAATTCGCTGTTTTTTAAAAATGTATTGTGGACAAAATTACAAAAGAATTTAAAAAAATAAAACAAAGACACGTACAGAAAATAGAAACTATTTTTTTTTATCTTAGGGTGGCGTTTTTTTTTTATTTCGTATCACAAATTACATGCTATAAATACGATTTTGAAAACAGTAATAATATTCTTATCATCCTGCTGTATATTATAATTATATTTTATATAATTTATTTATGCAAATGCGTGCACATGTATTTATATCATTATACATGTTAAAAATATCTATGACCCAATTAATGGCATTTTTTTTTTTTATTGTTTACAAAATAAAATAATATATTACTTAAATTATATAATTTTGCCTCGCGTAACTTCGTCATTATTGTGTACTATATTATAAATTTATAACACATCTGTTTACGCGCATATACTGAAAACATCAAATGACTTAATATTTATTATTATAATATTATCACATTATATTATCATTCATGAATATGTTAATATTTATGTAAATATAGGAAGAAATTAAATTATAAGCTTACTTTATACAATGTATGATTATCATATTATTATATACGCACTATATGCAGACTATAATATTAAATACTTTAATAGTTTAATAACGTCGCGATCGGCATTTCTTCATTTTGAGATATTTTATTCGACATTCGAGACATTAGGTATAATAACTTATTACTTATATATACAATATATATAAATAGCTATTATACAATGGGCTATGAATAATGATTCAATTTATGGTTATAGGTTATATTTATATGTCAATATCGTATTATGAAACAAACGGGCCTTTTTTATCGTATAAAAACACAATTTATCTAACCTACAAATTAAAATAATATAAATGATACGTAATAACTCTGATCAATCAAAAAAAAAGAACAGTTTTTCATGAAAATGTATAAAAATTACACAATTATGAAGTAAAATAAAGAACTTTAAAAATATTAATTATACTTATTTATCTATCAATAATTATTAAAAATTAGTGTAATAATTGTATCCCATTAATTATCGCTAAATTAACCTAGGTAACTTATATAATATATGGGTACCTACTAGTAATATAACATACCCATTTAAATATTTTGATAGTGACTATACAAATTTAAGGTAATTACGGTTTAAATCTTTTAATTGTTAGCCATTAAGTAAAACGTTAATACATTATATAAGTAATATATATCAAACTGATATTTGAGATGATGTACATATCAAACAATCAAATTCTTTAAAAATATTATACAATTTTCCGTATTTTGAGACTTCAAAAATCGATATTATTTAAATTTCGAATGAAGTTGTAATACTCAATCAATTTGTTTTTATTTCAAAATTGATTATAATAATAGTTGATTATGTATAGTTATCAAAACTACTTAAAGTACTCTGAATAATATTACCTACCTAAAAATCTGACGTGAGCTGATTTCGAAATACACCAAAGCGTAATTTATTATTGTACATTGTCATAAAAAAAATAAAATAAAAAAAGTCAAAGAGGAAGCGTATCGGATCAGATCGTTACGCGTGCGAAGAAAATTCGTATGTTCCTGCAATTACACGACGCGAAACGAACACGAATGTTTCGATTGCGAAATACTATTGGGTTATTTTATTTCTATTATCCAACAAAATAACGTTTTATTATGTTATACCACACATTTATATTATATAGACATTAAGATATAGTGCTCAGTATATATGTTCAGTAAATTCATAATATATTTTAACAGAGTACCGAAATTTGACTGAACGAAATTTATTGCTGTTATAGATGTTATGGTTTGTTTATAGGTTAGTTTTAACATTTAGTTTCAAAAAGTATGAGTACCAGGAACGCATGTACTACTACGGTAATAAAAAGATATTCAAGTCGTGCTCTTCCGACGCGTGCTCTTCATGATAGCCTGATACCGAACTCGCGGTAAAAGCAAGTACCCATAACATAAATGTGCATAATAATAATAACGTAATAATATACAGCTATAAGGTATATAATACGTTATGTCCTATCCACTCCTACACATAAGTATATTAATAAATGCCTGAAATTTAATTATTTTATATTATATCATAGATTATTATTACTCCGGTATCGAAGATAATCGATATTATTATGTAAATAAAATATAGGGAATTTTCTAAATTTTATTTGTGAAGTTTTATATTAGAAATGTATAAAATGGAGAGTTTTCAAAAAAAATATCCGACTTACTCAACTCTTCCCACACAAGCTCAAATTTTTGTAGTTTCGTACATAAAAACGATATGCCCTTACCCTGCTATTTTTTATTTTCTATATTTGTAACGATAATGCAAGCCTTAATGCAATAATAACCTGTTTATTTAACCATGACCGAATTGAAAAATTGATTATTGAGTGCAACAAATGACCTTCTGGAACGAAATGGTAATTTTTTTTAAATAAAATTATATGGATTGAACTCTCTCCGATCATATATAGGCGATACAATAAACAATAAACTATAACAAACGGATAACTACATTTAAAAATTATATTTATCGTATATGTATAATTGTTTTATAAGTGGTCGAAATGAGTAAAAATAAGTGAGGGAATGGTTTAACATTTAAATGATACTTTTAAATTCTATGGTCAAATTTAAAAATTGTAGAGAGATGAAAATGTGAAATTATTTAAAACAAGTTAAGGGATGTCAAAGGGATGGTGTGTCCTCTCACTTCAACCACTAATTTTACACAAGGACGTTTTTCCGGTACGAAATAAATGGTTGTCATTTTGTAATTCGTTTTGGTAATTATTTGTATTAATCATAACGATATGCGAAATGAGACGAAATATTATGAAACTTAAAACTATATAATATTTTAATTGTATAATAAAATAATGTTAAGTATTTACTTGATTATAACTAAAATATGCACTATAATAATTAATTTATTAAAAATAATATAAAACATGCATATCGCAATAACACTTTTGTTATTTATATTTTATAATCAACAAGTTTTATTTTTTTTCATTAAACAACTTGACTTATATTATAAATATTATATGTATAAGAATGTCTCGGGAGAGTAAAATTAATACAGTTTTCCAAGTTTAAATTATTTAGGTCTTCAAAAATTATGGTTAATTAAAATGCCTCATAGAATCTCGAGTTTTTTTTATTGTAAAAAATACTTAATATAATTTATTTATCCTCAATAAATCATTTAAAATTATTTGTTGTTGTTTTTCTTTGTAAAAATAATAAGGTAATCAGTAAATAAGAAATAATAATAAAAAAAAACGTTTTAAATTAATTATTTAGAATTTAGAAATATAAAAAAAAAAATAGATACATATTCGTACAAATAATAATTTATCAAGCAGTATAATAAATAACAGTATTGTCGATCAATCTTAAATAAGATTTACCAATAATTATCATAAATATTACATAAATCTAAAAAAAGACAAATATCGCAATAGATTTTTAACAATTTAATCTCACCAATGAATTTTAAATATTTTGGTAATTGACCTTGATTCTAAATTGTAATGCATTAATGTTTATTTTTATGGCAATGTAATATTAAATGACCTACGTTAAGTATAAAATTATGTGTTCTACTAATTATTTTATGAATACAGAAACAATGACAATGTTGACATATACTGCTTTGAATTTAAATAAATTTGTTTTAATCTATGTTACTTATTAGTAAGTATAATCTTGTTTAAATCGCAATAATAATGTATAGGAACGTATTGAAGTACCTAATGGGTGAATTGACATTAATTTTTAAAAATCATTATTAATTTAGTTTTTGGTTATAGGTTATTTAGATATTAATCTAAATGATTAAGGTTTTAAATGCATTTTTCTTCATTTATTATATTTTATTTAAATATTATATTCAGTTTGCTGTTTAATCATTTCATTGAATGTAATAAACCGTTATTGCAAAATATTACATGTAGCGTTATAGGTTATAATAATATTAAATGACGTTCCTCAGTAAATCTGTATAGGTACCAATACATATTTTTGTAAACATATTTTCAGTACAATATAGTAATATACCACATAGTCCTTGAGAAGTCGTCGAGCTCTCAACAATAATTATAATAAAAACCAACTTTAAATTTTAGTGATTCATTATTATCTATTATTAATAAAATATTTTTATATATTACGTATACATCAAAATTAATTATCGGTTATACTAATATTGGTATTTATTTTTTTTCTTTTAATACAAATAGGCAATTATAGAAATAAAAAAGGATAATTAATCGATCTACTATATTTTCAATACATTTTTTAATAACTCATTATAATAATTATTGTTTTTTATGAAATTGTATAAAGGATATAATATTAAATATTATAATCATTATCTAAAATATTTATTTTAGAATACAAATCACAATGAGTGTGAAATGTAATAATTCAAATTTCAATATAAAACACAATAGTAATAATAACAGACAAAGGATATTAAAATTTTTTTTTTTTAATGAAAACGAGAGAAAAATGAAAATACGATTTTGGTAAAATGACGTTTGTATGAAATGAGATTGAATTAATTTTTTTGATGAATTGGGTGTCCGTTAATAAAAAATTAGTTGACTTATAAAATTAAACTAATGATGATGCTGGTAATAAAAATACTAGTTCAAAGAAAGGAGTGAAGACGATCCACCTATCATCCCCTTAAATATCAATATATAACAACCACAGACCGGATTACAATTTTAACCGAACTTCGATAATTATATTATTATGCCCGAAAAACAGTTATTGATCATAAATTTCTTAACAATTATTTAGCTAGCGATTTTGACATCTCTTAACGTATACGCGATTATAGCTAAGTGAGTATACTCGGGTAGGTATATAAATATTATATTATATTTTGTAAACGAGTCACTGTCGGCCTACGGGTATACGTGAGATTTTTGTGTGGGATACTTATACGTAGTTGCACAATATTCACGATCGCGCGTTTGTCTAAGGTATACATGCTGATCACAATAACTTAAAAATAATGTGTAATTATACGCTGTATTCGTATCACGATATCTCGATCACTCTGTATATACGCGTAAATTGCGTATATTGCTTCACTTTTTTTTTCATTTTGATTTAAAAGAAAGACATTTGTCCCGTAAAGAAAGGAGTTATCCTCTGTAGAACGCACATAGTGGTATAATAATATAATATTTACGATTTGATCGTAACCGTAAACGGCTGATTCAACCACGAAAACGCGTATATTATACACGTAGAATTAATATAGAAACAGGTTTATTGGTAGTTACCTATACGATATTCGCAGTGTTATCATAATATATAATAATTACCTTGATATATTATAAGTTTATGGGCGAATGGTATATAAATATGGTATATATATAACCTAATTACAGAATCGATTAAATGTCGTACATAATAATATGACCAATACCGACCCGGTCAATGTCTTTTTATGCGATAATTGAACGCGTTTGTGCAAATTTTTTTTATGTATTTCATCGATAGTTTATCCACGTAATTATTTAAAATATACTTACCTACATAAGACGACGATTCGAAGGATCATGAACGGGTTTTATTCAGAGGAAGTAAGGAGTAACAATCAGATGATAACGGTCCGTATCTAATTACAACCACTCCGGTCTAGGGGCGATGTTTTCAAAAATATATTTCCTTAACAAATCTGATTTCCAAACAATGTAGTTAATCAAAAAAAATTAACTGTCGAATTTATTGATAGAAATAATACTTTTACCTACTATATGCTTCTATATGGTACATTTATATGTTATGTATTAGTTAATTATAGATTTATTACATTCATGGAAGATTATTATTTTATATAATTTACTCAATTTTATATTGATTAAAATATTTCAAAACATCAACTTGATACAACTATTTATAGAATAAAATAAAATAATAAATAAAATATTTTAATATACTTAATATATTTTTTTATATTTTTTTTATTGACTTATTCAGTCTGGTTGACATGTTGGGTAGGTAAGTATTTGAATTAGTCCACAGCTTGTTTTTCAAAACAAAGATAACAACGCGTGTATATAGATTCAACATTTGTATTCATATTTACGTAGACATGTGATTATCACGATTTTCATTTGATAATAAAAAAAAATCTTTTTAAACTTATATGGTAAATATTAATAACATGCAAATTTAATACCTAGTGCTAAACATTATTGGTAAAAGTAAAAACATAGAAACAATGAAATATTGAAATTAATATGTATACTTATTATATCATATATTATATGATACAGTTCATTTAAATTTAATAAGTTTTATGATATTAAGAAACTAATTAAATTTATTACTAAACACATAATTTTTGAATTTTTATATTTATAAATTTAAACAATAAAATATGCATACTCAAGTCGTAATTTATTATATACGTAGTTTGTAACGGCTGCCATTATTCAGCTTTTTTCGAAGCTTTTATTCGATCAAATTACATATTCTGATATACGTATACATATAATAATTATTAGATAAAAATTTAAATAATAAAATTCAACGGACGTTATTATTATATAGTGATTAGTTTAAAACAACCTTCGTTATGATCAGTACTGTTAAAATAATATATTTTTCTATCGTACAGTATGTGTTGGACATTTCGTACCTACCTGGTATCTGATATGCCATTATTGTTTATCTTTTAATATTATCTATTGCCATTGTGCATTAATATAATTTAACTATAATCTTGGGTGGATCAGAATAAATTAAAATTTGAAAATAAAATAATAAAGATATTAATATATAATATTATATGTATTAAGTATATAATTTCATTAAAACATTGCGTCTAAAACCTATATTTAAACACATACACACACACACACACACACACACACACACACACACACACACACACACACACACACA
>CM023358.1:9537552-9701840 GCA_013282895.1 Eriosoma lanigerum | reverse complement strand
ACACACACACACACACACACACACACACACACACACACACACACACATGTATATATTACCTTTATATTGCATAAAATAGTTTTTCTATTGTTCTTAACACATACAACACAATTAGTTTAATTAATAATAATTCATTTTTAGTTATATATGCATAAATGTATAATATGATATCAATCAACATAAACTATAATTTGAATACCTAGTATAATATTTAATATATAATTAATATACAATTATAAAATATATAGGATATGCTTTGATTATACAAATGTGAAATTCAGCCTATATTTGTTCTGAAATAGTGGGAATTATATTAATCGTATTTAAAATGGAAATGTGTTCGAAATAATTATAATATTAATATAATGTAATGAACGTCGTAATTATAATTATAATTCTATATTTTTACATAAAATAGTCATAATAATATTGTTAATTAGATATTTTGGTTAGTTAATAACTTGACTTATTATGTATGAAATATAATATAATAAACACTTAAATTATGTGAAATATTATGAAATATCATATAAAATCAGTAAAATAAATTATGAATAACAAAACTATAAGTCATCCCATTGTAAAAAAATCTAATGTTTTTATTTATTATAAATGGACAATAAAATACAATAGGCATTGTCGTGAAAAAGTACTTCTTACTTACTTAATGATATTATAGAAGGTGTGTCTGGAGGATTTTACAGATACCTAATAACTCTGGTTCAATGCAATATTTTATAATTATTTGTTTTTAAAATTATTTTTATATTCCAACGCACACTATACTCTAATAGTCTAATATACTCATTTTTATTTTTAAAATAATAAATTTAAAATGTATTTAACTAATTGTTTTTAATTCAATATAGCTATTTTGTAGATTTTAATTTTAGAAACATTCAAACATATTGATATTAAAATAACTTCTTAATGTGTTTTCAATGATTTTTGAAGTTTATGAAAATATAATTTATTTAAATTATTTACAGACCAGTTTATTGTTAGTTAGGGCTTATAACTAACGTTACGATATTATCAATGCACATATTATTACGTATTTTAAATTATATTTTAATAAATTTAAAAAAATCATTCAAAATAAATTAAATCACATTAAGCAGAAAGTTCGTTGCCATCATTTCCAACATTTAAATTTTTTTATTTAAAAATAAAATTGATTGAATTATTCCATATGGAATTAGAGTTATTTAATTTTTCAAATCTTTTAGATACACTCTCTATTTAAGCAGGTGCAGATATTTTATTTTTGCGAATAGATGCTACTGATAACGACAACCCTCTTTACATAATATTTGACTTCTGTATCTATAAGTTAATGAAATAAGTACCTTTAATAATACGTTTTACTTTTTACATAATTTTTTTTTTCATGTAAATGAACATTTAGTTAATGCGTTTAGTTAATAGATATATATGTATAATATACATACTGCAGGTAACATTTTTTATTTTTATAAATCATGAAAAAAAGTGCATACATTTTTTAACATTTAAGTTAGTAGATATTTTCGATTTAGGTGTAATTCATACAAATTACTCGACAACAGACATAACACGTACATATGAATATTATATTTTTTGCTACCTTTTACGCATAATTTATATTTATAATACTGAAATTGTACGTATATTATAGTACACTGTGTTGGTCAATTAAACATTTTTTTCTTCGAAATGTATGTGAGTATTATATACATTATTATTACAAAATAGTTTATTAAAATTTGTGAGTGTGTATTATGTGTATATGACGTATATATACCTACAATTTTAAGTATATGTTTTTTTTTTGTTTTAGAACAAAAACAATACATCAGCGATGGATTCAGAAAACATTTCCGGCGAAGAGGCTATTGTAAAATAATACTTTTATTTAATATCCATAAAAAATACGGACTTTGTATAATATACGGAGTGATAAATATTTTATATAATAAAAATGGTGGAAACTTTACATATTATGTTTTCATTGTTATCACCATTATTTTTATAGTACAATATTCTGATCACCCTGTATAATTAGGTACGATTAATACAGAAAAATGATTGAGGTAAAAGGTAACATTATTCATTCTTTCGATACGCCATCCGGAACAGTGGAATATATGTTATTTATGTGTCTCATATGTTTAAAAACTATAATATTATTTTAAATATAGGTACGAATTAAGTATTACAAATACGAAATTTTCTGTTTTGTAACAATAACTTTAATAAGAAAAAAAAACGAATAAGAAATTTGGGTGCTTAAATTGTGTTGTTATCGTTTTACAAGTTTTGGGGAACATATATTACATATTTATTGACAAACCGAGCAGGTTGAGAGCAAAATACAAAATTCTTTTAAAGTTATAAGTTTATTTTTTGTAAATTTTTATCCGTTGAATTAACATAAAATAAAACGACTTTTGTTTAATTAAAAGTTAAAATTGACATATTTTAATTGGCAATTAAACGAGGTAAAAGGCAAATATTCATAAAATTTAATTCCATCTTCGAGTCGTGTTTAGCGCGCCAAAACACCGTAATACACCGTGAGGCAACTGTATAATAGTCGTAAATCATAGTATACGATATTATTACCACAATACTCTAAGGAAATATTCATAAACATTTAAGTAATATATAATCCCGACTCCTGATAGAGAGAGCTGAAAAATAATTTTTTTAAAACGACGATATTATTATATGGTCTGATATAAAGGCTGTTAGATGATATATCGTATTATATTATATAAACAACACAAAGATATAAGTAGATAATTTTGGTACAAATTATAATGTTTTATGCATAGCATAGGAAATAAACACAAATATCAATTGTTAAAAACGTACTTCTCTGTTGTTGGTTCCATATAAACACGATATCCAATTTAAAATTTTCCAATTCATTAATGGACGAGATTGTATATGTCAATAATTGTCAAATAAGTATATGTATTGTTTTAGTGAGAGACAATTTACTAGTTATTTTATAATTTAATTTCACTCTGATGAAAATGAGCTAAATATTATACCTACTTTGATAGAATAAAATAATAACCCAAAGACGTATTATGGGTATATCAGTGTAAATCGAGTGAGTGATTTCATAAACCAACACGTTAAATTCATGTTATTTTTTACAAATATATACGAAATTTCTGTACCTATTGTTTAATATAATTAAAAATGTCTAATTAACCATTTTAGAATATAATTAAATTATAAAAACACATTTATGTATTTTTTTTTAGAATACCGATAATTATGGACATTATTATTTTAAATCCGGATGATTAGGTACCTAGTACAAACGTCAATCTTAAATTCATTATTATTATCATCATTATCAGTTTAATTTTATATTATATTAGTTTACTAAATACCTAATTAAAGATTATGTTAGATGGTAATTGTGTAAATCAGATAAGTCATCATTTCGCCAAGAGTTCAATTTCGGCTCCATTGAAAAGAACATTTTTCAATATGTAAGAAATGTTAAATATAATTATTTTTTTAAGGAGGGGATCTTTTTCATAATGTACATTATAATTATATGGTACATCCGGGTTTACTTAAATATACTATTACAGTCATACCGTTTAAAAACCACTAACTAAAGCACTCTGCAAACATACTACATAGATCAACATCTCAGCAATTCAAATGAGGTTTTAACGTTTATGTAAACGTGTTTTATAAAATATGTTGTAAACAAAATATTATTTATGTTTAAGAGGATGCCACACCTGCATGTATTTTCTTTGTCTATCTGACGGTACAATCGCCAAATTTTAAGAATTAATAGAGGACAACAATATCTGTGTCGTAACATTTTTTATTTTTTTGATAATACAACTAAATTAGTTAAAATAAACAAATTAAGAAAACAAACGAATTTTTCCATGAAAATGATTTCACGTCATGTAGATACTTATTATGATAAAAAATAAAAATTCTACGACACAAATTAAATTGTCCTCTATTAATTGTAAAAATTTGGTATTTCTACCACAAATACAGATTTAGTAGAGTTGTCTTGCGCAAAGCAAGTATTACTATATATGTAATACTATCCCGTTGGATAGACGAAGACAGAACATATAGTATCCTCTTGATATTAAAGAGTTAAAACACATCAGGATTTTCCAACTCATACAAAAATCGCATATTGCAAATAATATTTAAGTGTGTTATTCGTATGTACCTAATACCGCAATGCGCCTATGGGACCCGTATAATACGGGAAAGTCCCCTATTTCAACCAAATGTCCTTATGTTCCGATAAGAGTTCTAAAAAAATTATTAATGCTGCATAATTTTTTCCAAGAAAACAATAAAATAGATAACCTGAATCATTGTTTTTTATATTAAAATTATTTTAATAATTAAATTAATTTAATTGGATAATAATAATAAGTTAATCAAAGCAACTAGCAAGTAATAAGCAAAAACGAAATGATGCATAATAATTTTCGCGTACTTTATAAGTAAATTATATTTTCTTTTATATTCTAAATACGTCCCTAATTGTAGTAAAAAGTATTAGTCAAAATTTGTCCAGTATTTTTCTTATACAAATCTGAGCACCATACTGCAATGAGTAAAATGACATTTTCTCTATTGGGCTTTATATTTAAAAAAAACAATACGTATTATTATATTTTTTAGCTACACGTATCTATAACTTATCTATAATAAGAAAAAAACTTATTTATTATTAAAATAGTTATTATTTAGTTTTAGTACATTTGAAAAGTATGTAAAACAAATATCGATATTGTCTTTCAAATTAATCTGATTTTATAGATATGGGTTTTTCTTTAAAACTTTATTATACTTTCTGGTTTCGTATAATATTGTATACAAAGAAATACGAAAAATCAATATATATTGTAAATATAGTGAAAATTATTAAAAATATATCATGGCAAAATTAATTAAATGAAATCCAAATTTATTAGAATAATGGGAAATTAAAATATATTTGTACTTATTTACTTAAAATATAAAAAAAAAATCAACAATTAGGTACCTAATTTATGCTATTTATTTACATTACCTATTTTACTACCTAAGTACTAATTAAATTGTATTAATATTGTTATAAAATAAGCATAATACTTATAATCTATTGTATATAAATTATATTTTATATTAATTAATGTCGTTTAAAGATTAAATCGAAAAGCTGTATAATATTATTAATCCATATTATTTTCTGTTAGTTTACCTTTCTGTTTCTGTCTTATTATTTTAATTATTTATTCCATTCTAGATTCTATAAGATGTTTTGATAAATTGTTTAAGTGATGTAATATTTAGATATTTGATAAAAAATTACAATTTAATAATGTGATAACCTAGTTTTATATGGATACAGCAAGGCAAACATCTCGAGACTCTGTTAACTTAAAGTTATGTCACTCAACCTTCGTTTTTTTTCTTCTAATGGTTCTAATCATACAAACCAAATGTTATGTGTACGATGATCAAATATTAAAATAAAAATCGTAACACATATTATATTATATGCAAGTTTTTAAACATTAAATATGTTTTGTAATTAATGTATAATTTGTTAAATGTGTTATCTAATTGTTTTCTAATTGAAAAATATATCTATTAAAATTAAATTTAGTGATTATTAAGATCAGATATCTTGGTGATCATATTTGAGTAATAGTAAGTATTTGTCCTACACCTCCATAGATCACTATCACCTAAATCTCGTCTATTTATATCAGCTTCATATTATCATTCTCGATTACATCCATCGACTTCTTCTTCAGTCTTCCGCTTCCTAATATTGCAGTGGATAACAATGATGTACCTAATAATATCATATTTGATAAAAATAAAAGTTCATATTTTCATATTTCATAATGGTATATTTGTATAAATTATTTGGAAAATTAAAAAAATATGTATACTTAATTAAATATTTTGTTATATATATATATATATATATATATATATATATATATATATATACATTATACATATAATATTAGATATACAAAATGAAGAATGAACCAAGTTAATATGTATATATTTTTTATGGTATAAGAAATGAAGTAGATATGTACATTTTATTTTATCATCTATGACCAACTTTAAATTTAGTTTAATATGATCATATGTGAGTTAATGTTTTAATTTAAATTTTACAAATACAAAAATTTATACAAAGATATAAAATAATTTTTTTTTTCCATAAATATGTAAATAATATTTAAGTATACCAAGATTATTGTATATGCAATGTTTTGGAGTACGGGTTTAAACATATTTTATCATAAATTTATATGTTATTAAATAACAATATGCGTATACATTTTTAGAAAAATCTTATATTATTCATCTTCGATTTAAAAATCCCTAAGGAGTTGATATTTCACATATTAGATAATAGTAATATATACTTTTAGGTTGTAATAATATTATTTTGTTTGCAATTTTTAAAAAATACTACACAACATAGTACCTTGTATATAATAGTTACTTTTAAAATGTATATATAGATACTTTGAAATATCTTTTTTTATCAATTTGATTTAAGTATGTCTCATGATTATATAAATAAAATATATTTCCGTTTTATACAATATAAAATATTTATATAAATTAAAAATTTAAAATGGGTACCATAAAGTGATTACTGCAGATCGATAATAAATACATAAATATGACGTATAAGATTAAAAAAATTGATTTAAAATATAAAACCTATAAAAATCATTTTAAAAAACTATATATAATATATTTTATAAAAGTATTTTAAGTGTGTATTCTTCAAAATTACATTTATTTAAATAGTCAAGATTGTGGATCACCCATATTATAATAAAAGATATTCCGCGTAATTTCTTATTTTTACAATATAATAATACATTTGATTTGAATTGATATTCAATAAAATATCAATAAATATAAAATAAAATATGTCATATTTTAGTATTTGTACAAGCAGGCTATTTAGATTATAGTATTATATTAAATAACCAAACATATTATTATTTTATTATTTTTATTTAGAACATCTGGATAATAACCAAAAACAAAGTTGTATTATGTTTATTTAATATATTCTACACGAATAGAGTAATCAAAATTACAAGTTACGATATTGTAATATCAATTCAAGTATTGATATGTTACATAAAGAAAAACGTATAAAATATGAAAACAAATAAAATATAATCTAAAACTCTATTTTTGGAACACGAACGCTCTGTATATAGCTGAAATACTCGATTTTACTTGTTAAATGTATATTCTCTCAAATAAATCAGTTGATAATTCATTATTTTTCCAACTTTATCGTTTCCATTTTCGATTTTATTTCGCATTTAACTTCTCTACCTACTAAATAGTTGTTCCCAGCAGGGAAAAACGTACTTATAAATAGTTAGCAAACTTCTAAAGCATATAATTAGCATTAATACTAATGTTCACTTCAATATTTTGTATTCAAACAACCTAACAACTAAGGTATTTTGCACTTTAATATCTACATATAGAAATATTATGGTTACTGCCACGTTAGTGGAGGGTATAACATCGTATAATATAATTGCTGATGAGCCATTATTGTTAGCGTATTTTAAACTGAAAGATAAATAATATGAAATAAAAATATAACTATACGTTTGTTTATACGAGAAAAATACGATTTATTGCGAAATAATATTGATTTGTTTAAGATTATAAGTTCTCATCGAATTTCATGTTTTTCAAAATAGTTTTGTTATCGTGGCGTCCTTGGAGTAGGTACGTCTCGTAATTCATAAACAACCTAGTTACATATAAAAAAATTGTTTACCACAGAAAAAGAAAGATAGAGAGAGAGAGAGAGAAAGAAAGAACATTTATTTCGGTGATATTAGTTTTACTGCAGGGTTATCCTTTCGACACTGCAGTACGAAAATTTCGAATTTTTGACATCGAAACGAATTATGATTACAATATTGTGCTATATTACAAATGTATATTGGAATACTTGTCCAGCAAGTTTTTTAATAATTATTGTAACATTTTTTATTTAATTCCGTCACGAATTCACTAATAATCCATTAAAAAATTATATTTATTCCGTAGGTATTCATATATACAAGTTGATCAGAATTTCATGTTATGAAAATATCGGAGATAATACCAATGAAAACGTATGTTATTCTTATTATTTTTGATCACTCTGTATATATGTCGTATATTATATATTATGAGGTTTCCGCATAATATATTGAATATAATATATCTACATAAAATATTAGGATTTGGATATTTGTATAAATTATAGGTAATTTATAGTATAAAATAACAAATAATATATATATACCACTTAATAATAGTTACAATATTTTATGTAGGTACAAGTGAAGTGGAATATTTTTTATATATCATTAGAAAAACTATTTTTTTTAATTATATTTGGCGTGTCTTCACAATTTTTTTGTAAGACCAGTAGCGAATCGTTAATGTACTTAAATTTAAAAAACCGCATGTAAGTAATTTTTGCACGTAGTTATCTTCGTGTATCAAAAATTTTAAAGATGGCCGACAAACGACTATAATAGACTACCTATTATTATAGTAGCTTATAATTATTAATGGCGTTGATTTACAATTAAAATATGTATATATATATATACGAGATATATAAATGGAATCGATCAAACACAATACAAAAATACAATTATTACGACCGTGCAGTCTGGTCTCGTTTGCTATGACACTTATTATTATTATATTGTATCGATTCATATATAATATTGGCTCGTCAATCCATGTCCGTTTCTTTGTTATCCGTGTATGCAAAATTAGTATGGATTATAAGTACGAGGAACGCGTATATAATAATATCTTAGTGATAAATCTATTTATATATAGGGTGAGCACACTGTAAGCACGTCAACATTTTACGTTATACCAATACCTATGGAAAACCGAAAAAAAATATATACTATTTTTTGGGATATTTAATATTATTAATTACGTATACTCAATAATATATAGTGTTTATAATATTTTGTGCTTATAATTTATAATAAAAATAATAATATACTTCGCTTATTTCCCATTGTGTATGTTTGGAATTTTTTATATCACTTTATAACGCGTATATCTCGTGATTACAATACAATTTTGTTTTGCTCAAATAAGAATTACCCTAATGGGCAGTTATAATTACTGCAAAAATTCTCGTCAGTAATTATTTTAGTTATTCAAAATCGTATTATTCTAAGAATAACAGTCAGTATAAGTACTATATTATAATAATTCTCATTTGACTGTAAATGATTATAGATTTTAAATCCGAAACTAAATGTAATTGATCAATCTTGTGTGTATTTCGTTTAAACATTTAGTTATTTATTATAATAATAAAATCAATCGTATATAAAAATTATTCAAATAAAGTAGATTTATAGAAAACATTTTTTTTATAATTATTATATATTATCCATAAATAGTTAAATATTTTTAATTTGTTTTTTCTAATATTTATAACTATTAATTATTAAGGGTAAAAAGTATTATGAATGGATATCGTGTTATAAAACAATTGTAGTGATTTTAAAGGCATCTTTGCCATTTAAACATATTATTTTAAAAATAAAGCTGTGATTTTGATGCAACGGCATTTCTTTTTTCGGTGTTTTAAAATGAGAATGAAAAATTTATTTTTTACGATAAAAATTACTATAATATAATTTTCGACAAATTTGACTTTTTAAGGCATTTTATTTTATCACCCTGTATATAAAATATATATTTTCATCAATGATACGTTATAATATTAGATGTACACAAACAAATATGCGATACCATTGTCGCACATTATTGTGACCTACTGGTCTGTTTTCGCATATTTAAACAAATAAAAATCATTGTCATCGATCAACTATTTTGTATACGTATATATTATGTTGCTGCGTGTAAAGAATAATAATAACATGGACGAATTAATAGAGGGCCATGTAAGCGATATAATGTGATTTCGTACGTTTGTGGACATAATTTGCATATCGATTACTGAGTGATGAGAAATTTTATCGTCATTGTATCTTTATGGTTAATGGTAAACATAGCAATAAAAATTCAATGGAAACATCGATATCGTTGTTACGAAAATTTTATATTGTATATATAACTTAAATACATTAATCTACCCATCAAACTCATTACCTTTCGTAATGGATACTATGAATATTAGTATAAGTAAATATTGCGACATTTTTAAGTTTTTAAAACAATGATTTTAAAAATCATGTTATTGTCATATGTTTTTTCATATATTAATATATATATATATATAATATTTTTTGTATACAAATTAAATTAACTAGATTTTTTTAAATTCATGTTTATGTAAAAATATAAATAAAGATTTTAGGTAGGTACAATAAAAAGGTTTCATTTTTTAAAAAATATAATATTACTGTATGATGAAAAATGGAACATTTTTGGCGCATAAAATTATATTTGTAGTTTTTATTGCATATCAGAAATCCTAGCCTTAAACAAATCATGAACGAGTTTCACGGTTTATTAAATTTTTAATGATCAAAATGTCCCAAGTGATTTTAAAGACGTCTCTATAGAAATAAGATCTTATATAAACATGAAGCGCAGTTTTTACACACGATTTTACATTAATTGACATATTTTTTTTATGCATGTATTTATATGGAATGGTATAAATTTAATCGCGTATTGTAAAACATATAAATACTTAATTAAATGTAATTTTTAAAATTCTATGCTTTTAACCGAATAAATGAATTAATTTAAGTATAATTATGAAAGTCATTAATTTGAACTATTATTGTTTTTTAAATTGCATATAAAATTATGTTAAATTGTTTTTAAAAATGACATTATAATGACGAATGTGGTAATTATACGGTATTTGAAAAATAATACTATACCATCCATTTTCCTTCGTTCGGTCAATATAGAAATTGTATATATTATTCTTTACTCGTTTCGCTAAATTGATCGTACTTATATCAAAATTATCGTAAAGTATTAAACACTAAATACTTGTGTCAATTAATCGGTGCTTAAAAATTCAATTTTTTTTTTCAACATTAATCATTTACCGTCTAACAATTGAAAATATTTTTAAATTTTATTTCCTATTATTTTAATTATTTTTAAATTACCCAATTATTGGATTATTGGAAATTATGTTTACATATTTTTTTTAACCGCATTATGGTTAAGTTAGGCAAACATAATGTTACGGTTGTATCGGTTACCTCGTTCATTCGCGGTGTAGATGTCCGCAGTGATATTGGCGCAAGTGTGACGTCGTCGAGTGACCGTAGTAGTGGCCGCGATAGGGCTGATAGTGCCCGCGGTGGACCGGCGGCAACTGTTGATACTTCTGCCGCCGGAACTACTCCGACGGCCGGACGAGACGCCGGACGACGAGGTCGTGTACACCGAGAACCGATGTCCGGCCAGGAAAACGAACGGGTCGTCGTCCGAGTCGGTGTAAACGTCGCCGGTCACCGAGTCGACGGTACCGTCCGTGTCTTCGTCCGAATCCTCCATGCCGCGGAGTTGGTCATTGTCCGGCGGCGGTGGCCGCGGCGACGCCGGCCGGCCCGCTTCGCGATCGCGATTCGACGTCTCCGCTCCCGACGCGGCGTTCGGCCGCTGCGACGCGGACGGCCACGACCCTATGGTGGCCGCGGGTATGTCACGCGGCGGCGGCGGCTGCGACTCGTGTTGCGCTTGGAACAGTTCGTCCAGTATGCCCACGCTGCGCGCCACCGGCTCGTGCAGATTGGCCGCTACTAGCTGTCCGCACTTGTACAAGAACAGGAACCAGATGTCCGGTTGGGCCGTCAGACACCGCACAACGTACCGGCCCAGTTTCAACACGACCGATTGACGTCTCGTCGCCGGCTGCATGTCATCCGGCCGCGCGCACCACAACGACGCGATTGAACGCATGCCGTCGAGCCGGCGGTCGCGAGGTCGGACCGCCGTCGCGATTTCTCAAGGTAGACCGCCGTCGCAGCTGTATTATCGCGTGCCTCCCTCCCCTCTCTTCGTCACCACCACCTGCTCACAATCGCGGTCCACCGTTCGGCAAATCACAATATATTATTATTATTATTATTGTAACATTCGTAATTGGCGTTACAGGTTTTTTTTTTTTTACTTTATTTCGTCCATGCTTCGATTGCTACCATTCTGGTATTAACCTTACCTATGCCGTTAATAATAATATAAAAAATCCATAGACACCTTTGATACGCAACGTCACACTCTTCGTTTCGTTTTAGCGTTCGTTTTCACCTGCGTTCAGACGGTTTCTTTATTATATATTTTTATCGTCCTATTGCTTTTGTGCAGAATATACTGACGGACAAAGAAAACGATTTTCCAGAGGCGTCGTCTGATGTTTATCACGGAAAACAATTTCCCTTTAGGTTTTCCGATATTACGACTAAATTCAAACTTCAGTCACTACAAAATAGTCTCTTTTGTCAAAAATCCTTAAATTTTCGTTTAAAATCGTTATGATTTGTTGTAATTTTTCGGAGGGCTACTTTATTATCATATTTAATCAATTAATACAAATTCACGTATAGTCGTCTACATTTTGTTACCTATATTTTTGATAATATATGTAGTTATTTATTATTCATTTATTGAAAAAAAAAATTGTTTTTGGGATAGGTAAATTACCTAACAATAGTTACCTAACGTGTTTTGTGTAGGTACCTACCTAATTACATAATTCAATATTTTTCGTAGAACATAAAAGCGAAAATATAAAGTTATATTATAATAACTTATATTATATTATAAAGTAATAGTAGATAAAGACAATTAATTATTCTATGAATCTATGATTAACATATTCGCCGCAAAATATATAAATGTTCTATACTTTAATTGTAATAATATATTAATCTTAATAAATTTGGCATTTCCTATATGCTTATTGAAAACTCGTTTTGCGAAGGAATTGAACCAGGTTATGGTTACTGCAGGTTATCAGGTTTCCATTTATTCAGGCTCGGATTTATGTATGTCGTATGTGATGGATTGATGGCTCTTTGGCGAAAAATTTGTGAGGGCCATAAACAGTTTTTTAGTACATACATTACTGTTAATAAAATCAAAAAAACAAATCATATTATAAATATTATTTAGTTGTCTTAGATTTACCTATTTAATTATATGATATAAATAAACGTTACAAAATTATAACTCAGGTTGATGTTAAGCAGTAGGTACCTATTATCTAGATATTTAGATGTGTGTATTCCTTATCACTTCTTAACAAAAAAGAAACTGTAAAAGAAGCTATTGTTGTTAAACCAATGATCTTCGTTCTACAATGGTTTTACTAGTTGTTATCAGATAGACTTTATTAGTTTTCAATCTCGACCTGATTCAGGATTTATTTGTGCCTATCAAGACCATCTGACTAAATTATATTTTTTAAGATAATTAAAATGTAAACGGGTTGAAGAGGTTGTGCTCTCATATAGATGTTTTTTATTTATTCGGTGTCCCGACAGTGTTATAATTACATAATAGCCTGAAATTTTACAATAAAAATATAAATTTATTAAAAGAAATGTGGCCTACAGGAATTATAAAATCGTCCATGGTAGGCGATGCCATAATCAGTCTCAAGGGAACGTGGAGAGAGCAAAGCAATATTATTATTAAATTAAGTAAAGGTATTCGATTTATAGAGTTTATGAAGAATAGAGCTTTGGATTCTGGAATTAAACGTAGTCCATATGAAACTATGTTTGGCAGTGGACCAAAAATTGGATTATTTTCAAATATTTTGTTTAAACAGATATAATTTCAAAATTGTTTGTACATTATTATGTTAATACATGTACACCCTCGATTCGCGGCGACACACTCTTAGTTTCGTTTTAGCATTCGTTTTCACCCGCGTTCTTATGCTTACTCTATTATATTTATAATATACTGTTGGACAAAGAAAACGTTTTTCCGGAGGTGGCATCTGACGTTTATCACGAAAAACAATTTCCCTTTCGGATTTCCGATATTACGACTAAACTTAAATTTAAGTCACTACAAAATATTAAAAACAATTTCCCAAAATGGTGATTTTATTTTTTGTTAAAACACTTAGATTATTTTCGTTTAAAATCGTTATAATATGTTGTATATTTTCGGAAGGCTTCTTCATTATCACATTTAATCTATTTATATAGTCACGTATAGTCTTTTACATTATATTTACATTTTAGCAATAATTAAGTATTGTCAAGGTCAATAAATTTATTAGAAAAAAAAAATTTTTTTTAATATGCCTAACAACAATTACATAACATATTTTGTGTGCCTAATTATATAAATCAATTATTTTCGTTAAATGTAAAATCGAACATTTAAAATTTGTTTACACTAGCATACAATAATGAATTATTTTAGGAATCGATGTCTAACATATTTACCGTGAAATACATAATGTTTATAATTTTATAATAATGCTCTATGCTCTATCTGTAAAAATGAGTATTAGATCATAACCGAATTTAGATATCTGGTGATGGCTCTTTGGCGCAATATTTGTAAAGACCCGAAACAGTTTTTTTTTATATTTACATCGGTGTTAATAAGTTTCTCTCATTTCGATTAGTTTCGACGTGAATTATTTTATACTTTGACAAATTCGTATAATGTACTTACTATTATATTTTTTTTTTTATTTAGAACGCGCGTGGGTTGAAAAAAGTACAATCATAAGTGCATGTTTTTTTTCTCAAATTATTGTACCGTAAACTTTGTAATTCGTACGAGTGCATAAAATATAATAAGAATATAATGTCGTGTTTTAGTTTTTCTATATATTATAAAATACATTTTTCCGTTATTGTTTTTAGACATATTTTATGATTATTAATATATTATTTTATTCGTACATAATATGTATCGTAAACTCGCATTTCATGAAACAAAATAATATTTTTCGTATATGACGTCGAAATATTAAATTAATAATATTTCATACAATAATAATGTGCGTTAACTCATGAAGTTTGTGAAAATAATAACTTTTTTCTATATTGACTTACGTACAATATGTTATTATTACCTATTTAGTTATTATATCATATAAAGTGCGCACGTCGCCACTCCCGATGGTGGGATGGTGAAATAATAAAATAATATACGAACTTTTCAAATTAATTTATATCATACAGTAATCTATATAATATAACACCATATTACTATAAATCTTAAATTACATTAACTGCCCACAAAACTTTAACTCTGAAATGAAAATGCTCGATAATATTTATCGTTATTAATATTTATAGTTTTTATTAAGATATCAGTTGATTAGAAAAAAAACTTACTACCTGTTACATATCATTAAGTAAATTCTATATACATGCAATGTCTATAGCGCCTATGATGACCATTTCTTTCTTGTATAATCGTTTTTTATGATTTTTCAATAAATTTAAATTGTATTTTATTGTCATTATTAGTTTTATTATTATGTACACTACCATTATTACTTTAATCTATATGTGTTTACCTATTTTTATTCAAATAATAAAGCCCGTTTATTAATAATAAATAAATAAATATATAATATGTAATTATGGGAAATTAAATATTTAATATTTTTGATGTAGTCGCCTATGGCTAAATGATAGATGATATTTAATTATAGATAAATTAGATCTATAAAATTTATATTTTACATCATGGCGTATTTGTGGGTGGGGTTAAGGGAAACAAAACGTTTGCTAACAAAAAAAAAAAATTTGCATAATGTATATTTGTTTTTAATTATAACGTGATCCATTAACGACTATCGATCAATATAATGAAATACTGTACCTAAATGATAAAAAAAAAAACTGTACATTATTTCTTGCTTGTCTGTATCTGTAGGTATATGGTTATTAGGATGAGCGTAGTTTTCTAACATTAAGATTTTAACATATTGACTTATTTCATTAATATAATGTTAATAATCTATTACAAAACTTTTCAAGATTTTATCATGTGCTTTTGCATGAATTATATTAACTAGCATGGCTTTGCTTTTTTAAACTTAGATTAAAAACTTGGTTAATATTAAAATATTTATAGGCGAAGAACGTTTTGAAATTTGGATTTTGTATTAAACATTTTGGTGTATTATATAATATAATTATTACGTATGTAAATTAAAATAGATTTTTATTGATAAATTATAATTATATGGACCAATGATCTCATATATTTAATATTGTATTAAATAACACTGATTATTATATACAAAATATTTGCAAAATAAATTATAAATCAATAATGTATATGTATTGCTTCAAAAATTGTTTATCTTAAATTTGTAATGGTGTTTAATTAATGTATTATTTATTCAATATATTTCCTACATTTACATATAAATACGTTATTTTTAAGTTATTTAGTAAATTGTATAAATTATTCTAAATTAATTGTCAACAGTTAATGATACATTGATACGTATACTTAAATGGACGTATTTATTTGAATTTATTATATTATTTAGAGTAAATTGTATTATAACATTTTATTATTTGAGAATTTGATATAAATATTTCATATTATTGTCGAGGTTATTGCTTATTTTTTCTATATGATCGAATAAATACACAAATTATAATTTGATCATTCGTGTTTGTTCTGATTTACATATTATTTTATAATTTATACAGTACTTGGACTTGCAAAGTTCAACTATACATCGACCTTCACTCGAATGCATTTATAAATATTTGTTCCCATAGAGATTAAAATAATATATTATTCTACAAAAATTAATAATATTTACAGTTTTACATTGACAAACAAACAAATTAATTTTGACTGTATACAAAAGTAATATTAATGATATGTCTATATACGAATGTAATATATCGATTTAAATATTAAGAATACATTACACAATATGATAGAAAAATATTAAAAATATGTTTTGCAGATTTAGCGAAACACAATAAAAATTTTATTACAATATAAACGTACATAACATTAATATAATATAGGTATTTATACTACACTAACAATAAACGATTTTACCATTGAACTGTTATGATTTTTACAAAAACTAATCATCATATGGTTTAAATTTAATTATTATGACATCTATAAAATACGCTATAATAAACTTTACACAATCTGTCCTCCGTATACTCAAGGTGTATAATCAATTTCTGTTTGTTTAACAAGTGCATATTGTATTATTTTGTATAATACTATGTCGTCGATTGAAAATTATTCATACATAGTTTATATTATTCAACGGATTACTACGATCTCGAATGTCTATATGAAGTAATAATTTTTGTATATCAATTTATTATTTGAATATTGTCACATAGACGATTAAAATAATATTTATGAATCTAATATTTATATGCGTAAAAATATTTGATACGTTACATTGTGTTAAGAAATGGAAAACTATTTTTAACTTAAATATAACATATTAACTGGTATATTATGCATAGTGTATTACAATATGTGTATGATATAAAACAAGAAAACAAATCAAATGGTTTTTGACCGTTAAGATATTTTTTTTATCATATTTTATACTATATAACGTATGCGTATTTTATTGTACAGCAATTATTTTTATATTTCACGGCGCAATATACTTTATTTACAATTTACATAATCAAAAAACAACAGTAATTAACGTGATTATTAGTTGATTACAATTTTTATATGAGCCCATGACGAAACTCCTAGAAAAAAAATTAATTATAATTTACGATGAACATTCGTTTAAGATACCTTTAGTTCGTTTTCTATAAATAAAATAATTATTTTATTATTAAACGACGAAAAGCTGTAATAGAACATTAAATGAATATTATAAAACTGGTTGACTAAACGTAAATATATACCTTGATATTGTTAGGTAATGATCGCGAGTCAACAAACAATATAATTTATTATATAATATTGTTATAAAATACAAAATACAACACATCGGATTTTAGTAATATTTTGTTAGAAATGGTTGCAATTTTTGTTGACTTTTTAGATAATTTAGGTTTATTTATAAAGATAAGGATATGTGTTGGTGAGTTTGTGAATTTTAAAATTCAAAAAGTTATCGTAAATCTTTTAAAGTTTTTCTACATAAATTATTTCCAATACGTTGAGCTGAAAACTTAATACTAGATTACTAGATTATTAAAATTAGTTATGTCTTATGTATGTTATAATTAATTACCAAATACAATACCAAGATTATAAAGCGTTAGTTCTAGTCTGGCATTGCTATTCCGCGACAAGAATTTTTATCAGTTTCATAATTTTTCAAATTATAGTTGTTAGAATGAGAGTTTAATTTTTATTTTTATTAAAATTTGCTTAATTAAAAACAAAGTGTTAACATTAAAACCGTTAATTATTTTTAAAAATATAACTTTATTATTGCTATTTTCGAATTAATTACATATAATAATCATTAACTGATTGCTAAACAATCTCATTAAATGAAGTAAAAAAAATCTAAAAGTTATATGTTATTTAACTAACTTTATTTTAAAATTAATTATATAAATATTGAACATTTTTTTTTTAAAATATAAATTATTTTAAAACTAAACATTATTTCATCAATATCTATAAAACACTTTCAAAAGGGAATGTGACTGCAGTAGATTACTTCCAAGTGTCACCCTTATAATACACTGTGATAATGTTTATTACTTACTTAAACCAGTAATAATAATGATCATGAATATAATCGTTTTTATTTTGAAAAATTATCGTAATTGAATATTAGAAAATATATATTATATAATAAGGAAATAATTAAATTTTACCAACTTATTTGGTACCTACGCACAAATTAGTTAATATATATATTGCGTATATAGTATAGATATTAGAATTATTAGAAATATATAACAATGAAATATATAACAAATGAATACAATATTATATTATTATATAAAAAATAGAAACACATAAATTGTCTTATTTTGTTTAGAAAAAACAAGTTATGTTTTATACAAATAAAATAAAAAAACTTATTTCAGCAATGTTCGATAAAAATCTATAAGTTCTATTTTGAACAATAATTTTTTTAAGGACTAAATAGTTTTATTAATTTTGTATAAAATTAAAACATTTATTTAGAGTATGACAGCGAAATTTTTGTTTTAGTGTGTGAAATACAATATTTATTTTAGATTATGCGCGAAGCGATGAATGTATTGGTGTTGCAATGATGTGTGCTTTTTGTTACATCTATAGACATTTTTTTGGGCAAAAATAATAGTCTTATTACCACGAATAAGATAGGTATGCTTTTGGTAGAGAATTACATATAGTTGGTATTTTTATTTAGCTCATTTTTAGAATTTTTCAAAAGTTTTTCTTTGTGGTAAGAGAACTATCGAAAAATAATTGAAAATCCACAAAATTCATGAAAACTGTAATTTTGACAAACTAGATTTTAAAATTTTTATAATAACTAATTTTACTGTTGAATATTATTTGATGAGTAAAGACAATTTATAGAAATAAATATTATCAGTATATTATATATCTGACTGAGTTTCGCTCAGACTCGTTTTTGAATGCAATTATATTGCAATTGCAAAATATTTTTAATTTCACTTCAGTAGTTCTGTTTGTTCATATTGTTTGCGATTATCGAGTTGTGCAGTGTTTTTTCAATTTGTTGGCGACTGAATTGTATTCAATTATAAATCTACTATTGAATTTTTACAACTTAATGGTATTATGGCAATTGGATACCTACTAAATAACTTGTATTATAGTGTAAAGGTAAAAGTAAAATTTATATTAGAAAAAAGAGATTAAAATCGGGTGAAATACGTGAAATAACATTTATAAGGTGTCCATGGAACTACATGAAGTTTGAGGGTGCCAAACATGAATTAGTTTAGTCTTTTTTAAAAACGAAAATTTTACGTAAAATGTATGGCACAAGAGTTGTTACCAATGCACTTGATCGAAATTTGGTATAGATCAATAATTAATAATAATAACGATTTATTTATATCACTTTAAAATTATATAAATATACCAATAATTTTTAAAAGAATATTCTTTATCTTTTATGTTAAAAGTAAAAATAATAAAAATGTATTATTATTATTTTTTAAAACTAATACTAATTAAAAATAATATTTTATTATAAAAACATGTAAATGATATAAAAAACTTTTAAAGATTTTAATTACATATTATGTTTTATTTTTTACGTATACAGTTTAAATGTATTAATATTTAATTCAAATTAATAATAATGATTTATTTATAAAAAAGTGTTTACATGATATAAAAAATTGTTTAATAATTTATTTAAATTTTATATTTTTATATATTTATAAAATTTAATATAAATTTAAAGGACATTATTTAAAGTATAAAATTAAATGTATTATTTACTATTTAGTATTAAAATATTTATATTAAATGTATTTTTTGAGTGCAAAAATTCCGTAGGGGGGTCATTAGCAACATTAAGTGATCCATCTATAATAGCGGTTCCCGACCCATAGGTATAATATTAAATATTATATATATTTAAAATAATATTATTATTTATTTTTAGTTATATTTCTGATCATAATAATATTTAATCAATTTTAACTATAGTGTATAATAAGTGTACAATTGACGATACGATATCGAACGTTTGAATGTAGTTTTATCTTATATAGTTCGTTGATTATTAATAGGTTCCTGTCATTTGTCATTTGTATGAAATTTATATGCACGGCGTGCAGAAATTCAATGGATCAGAAATCCCTTTCAAGAAGATAGTTTGAAAAAATTGAAAATATCAGCAAGTGAAGAAGATTCGTTGATTGAAATGTCATGTGATCAGACTTTAAAATCGTATTTTAAAAGTACACAATTAGTGCCATTCTGGTTAAATGTTCGGAAAGACTATCCAGCAATCGCTAAAATTGCACTGAGAAACTTGATGGGCTTTTCAAAAACTTATCTATGTGAACGTGCTTTTTCTACTTTAATTTATTTAAAAAATAAATATAGGAATGAATTGACTTTCTCGTGAAGAACAAGCAATGTCAAAAGTCACATTAAATTGTTTATCTTGTAATAAAGTTGAATTAAGTTTATTTTTAATAAACAATTGTTTTTTTAAAATTTTTTATTCCTAATAGCTATATATACATGTATATATATTATAATTTTATGTAAACGTATATAGGTATGCTATGGGTGGGCCTCAAATATTTTTTTTACAAAATTAGTGGTCCGTGAAACTAAAAAGGTTGAGAACCGCTGATTTATAAAATTTACTATGTAATATTATAATATTATAATGTCAATATTTCATAAAGCATTACTGAAATTTCCGAAAAAATTCGGGGGATGGGGTTCACAAGTTTTGAACCCCTATTAACCTCTCTCTCCTTGTGTAAATGTATGCGTGAATAATGTTAAAATTAAACTAAATTATGTTTTTGATTTTATTTCCTTCTTCCTAATACACATACATGTACATTTATTTCATGTCTGCAGCGTTTTACTAATATGTAGTACAATCGGCGATCTACATATTGAATATAAATTACAAAATCTATTACGAATATCAGTATAACAAGTTGTGTTGTTTTACTTATTTTAGTCCAATCTATTATAATGAGACGTGCGATTTTTTTTTTTAAAGAATCAAAATTAAATATTTTTGGTAAAATAATTAAATTTGTTTAAAAAAAAATTTACTGTATTCTCATTATTAGTATTTATTACTATATGAATAGAATGTGTATTTTTTTTTTAATATTTCAATATTTATTTCAGGGAACAAACTATACACAATGTGGAACTTATCAAAACTATTATAATATCGAATAAATTCTATAAATAATAAAATATATTTCGATTTGTTTTTTTTATTTTTGTACTTATATGAATTTTGATATTTTATAATGATTAATTTTAATCGATCAATTAAACTATAATTTTTAATTGGCATACAAGATGTATATATTTTTATTTTGTCACGATTGATACACATTGATTTGATGTTTTGTTTATATTTATTATAACAACTAATATTAGTAGTAAAACATAATTAAAATTAAAATTTATTGAAATAATCGTATATTAACAATCAATTCTGAGTATAAAGTTTCGATGTTTTGAATGAGTTTTGAACGAGTTTTGAACGCTGCTGACAAGTGATTGCTATTATAATTATTTATAACCAGTATTAAAAATGTCGAATATGTACCTACTGATAAAAATGATAATAGATAGAAATCTTGCGGTATTATAGTAATATAAAATAATATAATCATTAACGAATTTAGGTTAATAATATGCGTATTACGCCTATTTAATAACACAATTGCGGTCAATTTTTACTGCAATTATAGTTAAAAAGATTTATTTCATACGGAGACATTATAAAAACTCGGTATCACTGGTTATCCGCTGGTATTATCATGTTTGGTATTATCGGGTTTGTCTTTCGTGTATTATGTACTTACTTACACATTACATATACCAACAACGTAATTACGTTGACCATTCCAAAAAAAAAAAAAAAAAAAAATACTGTAGGCAGTGTTGATGATGACTAACACAATCGATTACCATAGGTGAACAAGAATATTATGTCGTTGGCTGTTATATAGATCGATGTATAGGAATCAGCTCAAGGTCTAACTGCGAGTTCCTGCGATATCTCACTCTTCCAAAAATAAATATTTTGGCAGATTAAAAATATATATCAATTTTACTTTCAACCCAAGTTGCGCAATTTTTTTTTTACTCGTTAAGTTGTTCTAGAAATGTTTAAGTTAACGTAAAAAGGTAAAAGTTAAATAAATACAAATAACTAACTTAACTTAGCATTCAACACACACAACTTTATAAATTTGTATATGTAACTTAACTTAATCTTATACAACCACGAAATTTTTTGGTTCAGGTCTGTACTACTTATAGGAAATTTAGGTTAGACCAATTTAAACTATGATAAAGATAGCCGATTATAATAATTTCGTTTCGATTTATAACGATATTTTTGCTGTAGTTCACCGATCGCAGTTTTAATTCCCAAATGTAATGGGCAATATTGGCTGAGTTGCCATTATTTTCGAAAGAAAAAAATACAATATCTTTAATTATTATAGATAAAAAGGATATATTTCGTATTTATTATCATTTTATCGCTGACTATAATTCTAATTTGGTTGGATTAGCGAAAAAATAATATTATTATATCTCGCAAAGTATGAGAGACAATTAGAATAAATTTCACATAGAATACGATACGTCGTCGATGTTATTTAAATTGTTCCAATAATGATTTAGCGCAAGAGCCGAGTAAACGGTTTTCTAGTAAATTATTTTCAAATGGTAAAATAAGATTATTATTACATTTTATGATAATAAATATGATAATATTATAATATGTAGGTACTAAAATGGTTTCGTTTAGGCATAAACGATCGATAAATTCATTGAAAACCATTAGCATAAATACATATATTTATTATTTTCGTTTGCATATTAGGTATAATAATATATCATTATTTTTTCCTTCAAGTACGTATAGGTCATGTAATAATGTACGAAATAGCAATTGGAAAAATAAAAGTATGGCGAATTCCACGATAAACGTATAGGTACCGATTATTGTAATTTGTGGAAGTTTATCTTTCGTCTCATTGGTCTTGTAGGAGAGGATATTTGATGTTTTGTCTCTACTAAACAGTGGATATTATTCGCATTCGAAATAAAAAAATAACGATTCTAAGCTAATCAAATATAATACTAATAAATACTTTTATTGATTTATAATAAATAATATACCCGTAACCTATAAATAATCGACAAATTAAATAACGTTAATTGCGACATAAAAACAGAAAAAACAAACTAAAAAGTAGTTTTCTAATTATAGATCGTTTAATATACGCATGTTATTATTTAAATGGCATTAAATTACCTTATCATTTTTTAATCGTTTCTAATGACGAGTAAAATGTATTATTGATCAGTTGATTAAAAATTCATTATAAATCTTTGGTTGGTGAAATTTTATAATAATTATAAAATTGTAATGCATATAAAATGGGTAATAAATTCTAACGAAAATCACGTTACGCGATGACGATGTTGAGTTATAAATCTTTTGATAATTAATGGTAACACAGGTAAACATTAAAATTCGTATACAGGGCGAGTAGAATTTCCCGTTATAAAAATAACGGAATTAACATTGAACAATTTTCCATAATTTTTTTAACACTAAATTAAAGCTGTATACTATACACAAACCCGACATACAAATTATCACAGAAAATTTACGTATTGAAATGAATAAACAAATTATTAATTTATAATATTTAAATATAATATATTTATATTAAATAAATTAAATTAAATATTAATATAGTATATATATATATATTAAATTTCGTATTTACCAATTTATCTTATTAAGTTGAAAGTTAAATTTAAATAACTGTCCACTCAAGTATAATAATTTCAAAAGAATTTTATTTATATAAGTTAATACATGGCAAAACAATTAGTTAAATAGTTTTACAGAATTTAGATTAGAAATAGACTCATTTATACAAAACAAAATATTCTAATTTATAAAAAAAAAGTTGTAAAACTGAAAATTTAGCTTTGTATTATGTAGAATACCATAAGAGCCCGAGATCCTTATAAGCTTTTAAATGTATTATTATTTAAAAATCGGTAATTGATTAGCAAAACAGTTTTCATTTATTTAAATATTTGTATGAGCATAAACAACGACAGATAACATTATAATATGTTAATTTTATTTAAAATAAATATGAGTAATAATGGCCGATAATTGCCTTTTTAAGAAGCATTGTATTGTATTGTAGTAATTATAATATGATTTTAATTATATTGTCTTTATTTTTAATTTGTTTTATCTATTTATATTTCGCTAAACATCACTCTACATCGGTATTAAACATATATATTTTTTAAATAAAAATCATTAAAATACAATATACTACTTATTAAATTGTTTACTTATTAAACGAGCGATTTATTTTTACAATAATTTACACTATGATAAATTGCATATAAATTCTTCGAGTAGGCCAATTATCTCATTAAATTGTTAATAACCAATGCCCATTGTAATATATTTAATAATATATTTATAATGCGTTAATTAATATTAAAATGCATTTAAAATATTATATCCAATTGTACAAATGTTATAGGTTTTCCAATAAGTAATGATTCTCAACCTGTAGATCGCAAACATATAAATATCATATTTAAAACCAATTATTCGGAGTTTATAAGAATATTTTTTGGAGTAGTCATATGGAAAGGTTGAGTAATATCACAAACGTTGGCCTTACTAACTGTAGTATGTCAAATTATGGATATATTAGGTTTGGTTACTAAATTGATACCTGTCAAGTTAATTTTTTTAATAATAATTTACAAAATTGTTGTAAAACTTGAAATACTAGTAGATTGAACATTGAGGCATAATATAATGAAAGGTACAAAACCATATGCATACATATTTATCTTTCAATCATTTTATCAGTTTTCTTCTGTATCAGAGCCGTGTTATTGGGTCGAGGGGGGGGGGGGACAAAGGGGGCAGATGCTTTGGGCGGCAAATTTTTATTAGCGTAAAACAAAAAATTGTATTGTATCAATTTAGTTTTATTTTAAGCATAACTTATTATTTATTAGTTATTATTGTTATTAATATTATTGAAAAAGATGATAATGGTGATATTATTATTGTTTTCATTTCATATATACTATATTGTAGATATATTTGTAGTCATGTGCTAGTATTTTTAATTTGAATTGTGATTATTATTTTCAATACAAATTATAAACATGTTATAATTATATACAAATAAGTTGGGCTCGATTTGTCAAATTTTATATTTACGTCATAAAATATTTTATTTTGCCATTACCAAAAAAATTAATTTATTTTTATGACATTTCTATTACTTTTATAGTATTAAAATTCCAATAATTATGTATTCATATTTATGTGAATATTATAGTTGGGTTATTACATCAAATGTGTATTTATGGTGGGTCGAATGGGTTTAAAGCCCCCCAAAAAAAATTCCTAATATTATTTTGCCCCCTGTTTAAGATTTTGCGCTATAAATATGTATACAGATACAGAACATGTTTAATTTAATTTTTTTATATTATAAACGGTAAGAGGGGGGGGGGGGGTGGTTCAGCTTTATGAAAGCTTCTAAGCTTCTATTTGATCCCCTCTCTTTTATAAATTGGCGAATTCGCCTATGTTTTACATAATTCATAGAAGGGTATAAAAGGGTGGCATTTAAAAATTTACCCTGGGTGGCAAATTGGTTAACACGGTACTGTTCTGTGTTGTTATTACTGATCTGTTCACATAATATTATATTATATTATTATGGATATTAGTTTTTACTTTTATTTAAATAATGCTGATAAAAATATATTAAAATATGGACTTTATGAATATACTTCGTATCTGTTATAAAACGTCATGTTAAATATTTTTAAACTACAAATTGGATATTACCAACTCTTCCAAAATCATAGATAATTAATAAGTGAAATATGAAAAGATAATACGAAAATCTAAAATGACATTCATTTGATTTAAAATTGATAAACATTTGTTGAAAAAAAATTAGGAACGTTAGATTATGTAAATGCAATATTATTATTATTCGAATACTATACATTATTTTCATTTTAAATATTTAAAAAACTAAACTAAAGATTCGAATATTGTAAATATATAACTAAAATAACAATTCAATATGGGCGATGTGATTATACCATAAAGTATGTATAATTTAAAAACAAAAACAAAAATATTATAAAACCACCAAACCCGTTTGCCAAATCCGTTAGAAATTTTGAATAATTTATAATTTAAAATCATAATTATAATAATAATATTATTATTACTACCTACTTTGCGGTTATCATTATGAATTGTTAAAGAATAAAATTATCTAACCTTGAGGAACGACATCCTACAACAACAATACACATTTATATTATAGAATGACGTGTAATTAATACGATGATTTTAACATTTTTTTTAAGAGAGAACGGATTAACAGAATAACGATGAAGAAAAGATTGTTAAATATCTGAACTCTTCAACTAATTTTTAATTATTTATCCTAATGTTTGTGTAAGTGACATGCTATAGGAATATCGTATGGGATTAAAAAGTACTTTATTAACCTAACTTATCGATTAATAACAAGTGTACATTGTTCTACACTATACATATTTAACTGTTCAATCATTATTAATAATTTTAATCGTTTAATCGCGTAATTCCGAAGAAAAAAAAATGCAAATATAAAATAATATATTTTAAGGATAGTAAATATACTTACGTCTTTTATTAATTATTATAATCGCAGTATATTTAACGATATATAAATATAATAACATAGGATTTGGAATACATCATTTTTCTTATAACGCGTTATTTTTCCCGTTATTAAATAGGTCATCACTAAACTACATAATATTATTATAATGTATATATTATAATAAATTAAAATAAATACGTATTATTGGTTATGTTTTTCGTTTTTATAATTATTTGGCGATTATTGCGCACGTAAAATAATATAACGGATCCCAAAGAAAAACATAAAATTATTCTTTTGAATTAGAATTTCGTTAACAAAACTTGAACTATGTCGTCCAAAAACTTTGCATTTATTCATACCAAACTTAATTGTAAAGTTTTATCAAAGTCATCCGATGTTATTTATTTCCATTAACGCGCTAAAATACATATCAGTATACATTCAAGATAATAATACATGCACATAAAAAATATATACATATTTCATAATCGCAGACGACATTCGCGTTATTTGTAATTGGAAAATAGGACAATATAATTAACATTTGTTAAGAGTTCAAGTTTATAATATATAAAAATACAAAGAATTTTTAAATTTATATTTTTTAATAAATTAAAACGGTTTTTATATATTATACACAATAGTATAAACAAGTTATAATATCATGTTTTTTTAAAAAAAAAAAAATTATTTTGATTCTTATTACAATTTTTTCGTCGACTATGTTTGAGTAGATAATCCACAGAGATTATGAATTATTTATACTATTTATAAAAAAAATTATGATTCACTCTGTGATGTTTTTCAAATACATTTTTGAAATACAATTTAACGAAATAATTTAGATTTTAATAGGAGGAGAAAAGAGCGATCATTTAATGAAATTTTAATGGAAAAATTAATTTAATTTTCACTCGATTTGTCTGGTATGTTGATGTTATCGACCAGTCTATATCGATTATAGTTCACGAGTAGAAAAACGCAGGGAAGAAAGTGTGAAAAACCAACTTAGGGGATGTCTGTCAATCGTTGCACGCTCAACTATTCTTATTTTCATCCAGAATACCTTATATAGAGAACAATTAATTTGTATATTTTTAGCAATATCGATATAATAGACAAATAATCGATAACAATAAACTTTACGTATAAATAATTAAAAATTTTAATACAAATATCGTTATAATAGTGGTATAATTGTTGGTACATTACCCAAAATAACGTTTGCAACAGTTGAAGATCCACTGTGACGGGCGGTGTATGATGACGATGACGATTTTCGCATTATTATAATTTATAATTGTAATGTTACTAGGTATAATAGGTATGTACAGTTACCTGGTAATTGGTATAACGTTATAATATAATACTAATTGTAGGTCGAGTTAATTATTCGATTCGCAGACAAATCCACGAAAACGTAGGATCGCGTAATATTATCAACGGATGTGTACTTTTAAAAAAAAAACAATGATTGTTAATAATATTGTATATAAACTACTCGTATTATCAGTAACGATTATTTTCGTGACAATAATAATTTATTTTTCGATATGATGCGGTTCAATTACAACAGGTCGTATGTATAGTAAATAAAAATTTTAAATTGAAAAAAATTAAGATAAGAAAATGTTGAAAAATCAATCGTTTTCTGTTCACGTATTTTACTATAATACTGATAGGTACGTACATAATAGATGTGTCGAACAACTCGTACACCGAGTCCATATGTTTATGAATGAGAAAATGACAACACTGCTTATTTATTGAATATATTATAATAATATTATCAGTTAATATATGACAAGAACACTTCTCGTCGATTTTACTCGTAATTATTTGACCTATTGTCGTCCTGCGATAACGGTCGAATGACAAATGAATCAAGATAGGCAATAAATAACAAGATTTTAATATCGTTATCGTTGATCAATTATTTAAATGTTACAGATTTAATAATTTACAGTCATTTTGCATTTCTATTGTAGCTCTTTTTGCTATTTTTTAGCACATTAAAATATAAGCCTAATTAACCATTAATTATTTGAAACCTCGGTCGTCATTATTACATTATAAATAAACAATATTGAAGTGTTAAAAGTTATTAAGATTATTTTAAACAATTATTATATTTAGGATAATACCTAAACAAATGGGAAATTAAATTATATTGACTTAACCTAACCTAATTCTAATGACAATGATATATTTTGGAATTTTTTGGAAATAGGTTGTCTAATAATATTTGATTTAGTATTATAGGTTATAGGTAACAAATGTCCTTGAGATGATTTATAAATGTGTTTATACTGATGTCTGATTATAAAATACATTATTATCAACGGTTATTACATCAGCGTGTTACTATCTTTAGACTTCGGATACATTTTATAGAACCTAATCAAACCTAACCTATTCTAACCTAACCTCTATTTAAGATATATATATATATTTATATTATCGAATATGTTGCAAGTAGAAGTGTAGAACAAGAAATATAATTCGATTACTTTTGATATTGAACTTTTTTTTTATAGTACAAAGTTAACGAAATACCCAAAAAGTACACTCAAAAGTTAACACTTAAAAGTGTTACTTACACTTGCTTTTAGAGTTTTGAAAAAGTAATGACTATTTCGTAACATTTTTCGAATTACATTTTGTTTGATTATGAAATACTAAAAAGGTAAATAAAATTAACATGATTTAGTAGATTTGGTAGTTTTTACACGTTAGTTATTCAATGTAATATCAACTAAAAGCTATTGAGATTACAAGAGAACGAGTCTCTTAATCTCGAGGTCATGGGATCGAGCCCACGTTGGGCGCCACATAAACATAAACATATCAATTATCAATCGTCACAAAACATCCAAAAAAATGTATTAAAATATATAATATAAAAAAGCCAGATGACTGAAATAAAATAAACATATTATAATGTGTATATGCTTATATAAATATTTAGGAAATGAAAACTGTTTTGTTAATAAATTACCGATTTTTAAATAATAACACATTTAAAAATCGTATGCATAATCCTGTTTAATAATAAATAATTATCACAACTATTGCATCATCGCTCATCGATATACTAAAAAAAATATAATAAGCTTACCTTATATTTTCTTGAATACTAATAATATTCCTACAACAGTAACATTTTTAGGATATAATATTGTTATAATATCAATTTAATTCCGAAAGTTATAACAAACGTGTAAATATTTAACCAAATAACATTATAAAAATTCAAATAAATCACTCTTGCTATGCGGTATTAAATTATAATATTTATTTTTTGTAGCTAATATATTCTAATTAAAATATAAGTTAATTATTTAACAACGAATATAATATAATACGAAAATAATATTGATGGGTTAATAGAAATAGATACCTTACGATAATTTCAGTCATTCTATACAATCAGTCGCGAAAAGTAATCGAAAAATGTACACGGCGTTTTACGCTTTTTTTATATATTTTATTTTATCCTAAACACACAGCATAGGAAATCGTTTGTTACACGTACAGTTTTTTTATTTTTTAATCGGTACAGTTAAAAATATAACCAAAAATAATATTTGGCGTTTTTATTCTCTCGAGACATAATTATATGTTACAGACAAAAAGAAACAGCGAATTTTAATGAAAAAGTTAAAACCAGAAAAAATGCACGATTCTGCATTTATTTAAAGATGATTACTTCAGAATTAAATTACATTTTAAAAATTTACCCAACGGATATGTTGTATTACTTTTATTATCAATAGGTACCTACTTTTATTAGTGTTTAATTAAAAAATTGAAATTTAAAAAATACATAATATATGTATATATATATATATATATTAAAATACATATCACGATGTCCTAGATCTATTGACTAATTGCAATATTTTAGCGAAAAGTTACAATTTTCAAATGTGGTTTTTTTAAAATTGTTAAAATTAATTTAGGAAATGGACACTACTATTACCTCTATTATGTTTTTAATTTGAAACATCTAGTAAACAAATTTAAAAACTTCTTTTAAAATTTTTAATTCTGTAAAATTTGAAGATAGCCAAAGTAAATAGTATATTTTTATGAACATTTTGACGAGTTGACTTCCTAGTTTCCTCAAAATAGCGATTTTTGGGAATTATTTTCATTGAAATTTGATATATTCTACGTCATTTATTATAAGAATTTAATAACTTTATATCATGGACTGTAAAAAAAAAAAAAAACACAATAAAGGTCGATTTACAGATTAACAAATGGCAGGCGTTTAGTCAATTTACTTTCAGGTATATCGGATTATAGGTATCTATCATTAATTATATAATATTGATTAGGTAAATAAATGTTGCATTCTATGTTATAATAATAGTATAAATAATTAAAATAAATGACGTTGAATATTTAATTTTTCAATTAAAGAAAATATATTATCAAAAAAGTGTGGACGTTCCTTCTTCGTCCCGTCAGTCCTCGGAGAAATTAGTGGTTAATTATATACTTAAGATTTGAATATAATGATATTGCATTAGAAAATACGATTCTGAGCGAAACTCAATGTATTATAATATGCTATACTGATAATCCATTCCAAAATTTTACCACGTGTGTAAATTACGAATGGTAATATTTAAAATAAATTTCAAGTCCCTACGGACAAAACCTAATAAGTTATCACGAAATAAAAAAAATTTAAATAACAGAAACCGTAATTTTGCTAATTTTTCGCCATTTTTTGGTAGTTTTTCCCCTCCCAAGGAAAAACTTTTGAGAAATTCGAAAAATGAGCTAAATAAAGTACCTTGTCCTTGTCCTTACCCGAAAAAATGTTTTCATACACAAAAAAAAACTTTTGTAAAACCATTACATTCTACGCTTCACTCAGAATTTAAAAATCGCCATCTTGATGAAAATTGTTTTCTAAAAATTAAAAATTTTGTGGAGATATTTCAATTATTAGTAAATTGATTTGGGACACCTTGTATAATTTATATTTATGTAATATAAGTGTTTTAGTATTATCATTGTCTATTCTATAATCAATGGTATTATACACTATAAATAACTTAATTAAAAAATATCGATATATAGAGTCATATTATATTTATATAATATATACTATCAATAAGTTAGCCATATCTGCATGTGGTTTATCCACTACCTAGTAATTTACTGCGAAATAATTATGTCAATTACATTAATATATTATTACAATTTCTAATGCCAATGAAAACTTAAACTCAACAAATTATAAAACTTAAATATCATTTTGTCAGTGTTATATAATAATAATTTAATTTAAACAATAAAAAAAATACTTATAAAGTTATTTTATTTGCACAATAATATATTTACTGAGTAAAGCGGGTATTGTAATTGTAATAAAAGTATATTAAAATTTTATGATCTTCGAATATAATCTTGAATTTTTTTTTTTACACACACTTAATATTAATATAGTTGTTAGAAAATTATAAAAATACACGTTTATAGTCAGATCGAGTTTTATGTTAATATAAGTAATAAATTTTTTTAAAAGCGGGAAGTCGATTCCGGACATTTCTTTTTCGTCCCTTTGGTCCTCGGAGAAATTAGTGATTTATTATAATTAAGATTTTAATTGCAGTGATATTGCATTCAAAAATATGATCTGAACGAAACTCAGTCAGGTATACAATATATTATATACTGATAATCGATCCAAAATCATAAGTCATAATCGTAATTTGTTTAAACGTCTGAAAAAAAAAAATATGTGAAAAAGCTCTCCACATCAGTGAAAAAAAACCTCCAGAGCCAAAAAATACATGAAATCCTTTTGAAATCTATAGAAAACCTATTCGTATAAGCAATAGATATTAATATTATTTTAATTGAAAAATATATGAATGTAAACATTGGTATTTTAAACTGATACTTGTAAATAATTAAAGAAATTCATTAATAATGTTTTCTATTAAACAAAATATAAAGAGAAGAGTAAAGGCAATTGATATTATTTAAACAATCACCATGGGGTTAAATAAACAGATTAAAAAAAATGATAGCAATAATTATCATTGTTTTGGCTCAAAAACATTGTTATTTTTTAATCATTCTTTAACATTCTGTTAAGTAAGTTAATATGTGCTGGTCTCAAAAATTATATGATTTTTGTTAATTTTTGCTTGATATACTTAGCATATATTAATATATATGTTAAAATATGCTCACCAAAAAGTCATAATATACGTTTATAATCCGGTAAAAAATGACCGTCATACAATGTAATTTGTAAACGAAATTTGACAACGACCCATTGACCGATTGCTTTACTGCACTCTAATTTAGTTAACTATTTTAGTACTTATTAGTTACTACTACTTTAATTGATTAAAATTTAAAACATCAATACCTATTATGTATTGACCACCTATAAATATGTATAATATTTATAATTTTGAATTAAAATAGGTTAAAAATGTTCTTTCATTCATTATTTTCTAAGAACGGTTAGAGCTAATACAGAAAAAATGTGCAAATTGAAGAACGAAATGAAGAATAAAATGGTATAACAATTTAATTAACACTAGCGGAGACATAACACCGAGTTAAATTAAAAATGTATTCTATGGACTTAGTTTTGATGATGAGGTGTACACAAATAGTATTATTATTTTAACATAAATTACATTTTTTATTAGTTTACAGTTAAAAAATTGCTATTTAATATAACATAATTACTTTTTTTATTTGTCTTATTAAATTTTGTAATTACCATTTTTACTTTATAATAAAATGTGTAATATTATATTAATATAATATATAATTATATTATAACTATTACTTATATGAGTTATCGTAAACTTGATGTATTTAATTAAATTTCTTTACCAGACATGCTATTAGCTATTTTTTAAATTTATAAAATAAAAATGTAATTAAATATAATTAAATATTATACTTGCAAAATATTTTACGAATTTATAACCACTAAGTACGTGGAATTATCACATAATCATATAGTTATTTGAAAATATAAATACATTAAATAATTTTACCGTTATTCGTTTATTAAAAATGGAACTAGGTATTAAAATATTAAAAGTAAATAATTAAAATTAAAATATGAGCAAAGTACATTATTAAAATTGTATATACGTTCAGATATTGAAGGGTTAAAAAAATTAGGGTTTGAACATTTGGAAATTCTAATTTAGAATTCGGAGGTGCAAAAGTTCTCCTAGTATTTTCCTAAAGAGTAAAAACTCTGTTTTTTCAATCATCTGATATTTTTGTTTAATGCAAGTTGTATCTAGATTCTTATATGTTCGGGGAGGGATAGAATTTCTTTGGTTCAATTTTTCCCTTTATTACTGCTATAATATAAGCTCGATTTTATTTATTTTAGTTTATTTATAATACAATTATTAATGATTGTTTCACGTTCTTACGGGCAATTAATTTAAACATATATAGATATGATTAATGGCAAAAGTTGTAGTTAACGAGTTTTCATGAAGCTATAATAATAATAACAATAATACTCGCGTTTTGTGTACCGGAGTTAAATACCTATGTGCACAGTCTAAAGATAGCAATTAATATGATTTACTATATATTTTACCGGCCACAGTATAATATCGCAAGAACTCGAATAAAATATTGCATCATAATATACCCAAATTATCAAGTTAATTTCGAATGTATAAAACAAAAACAGACATATTGATATGGTTTATTGTATGTATAGTGCAGTCTTGTAAAATATTCGAATAAAAGTATTTGAATACTAGTATTTAAATACATTTTGAAGTATTTTTCGGTATTTTTAATACATTTTAAAAGTATTTTATACGAAAAAAAATACTTGTATTAAAATAGGCACTGATAAAATTTTTTTCTTTGCATTTTATTTTTATACGTTATAAAATTAAGCTACTATAAAAAATTCATAATTTTTACACATTTCCTTGCCATTTTTTAGCAATATACATCAGGGCTGAAGGTTATAAAAATAACAAGTATTTTTTATGTAAAGTAACTATTAGTTACAATCTATCGGGTAAACTTTTTAGATATTTTTTATTTTTTTAAACACTAGTTAACATATTTAATATTAACGAAAGAGTATTTTTATTCAAATACTTTAAAATTTTGAAAGTATTTATAAAATACTTTTTTTTTTAAGTATTTTAAAAGTATTTAGAATACAAATTTATTCCAATTTAAATATTAGAATTAAAATACTTTTCAAAAGTATTTTTTGCAAGACTGATATAGTGTACAAGTTTATATATTATATATAGTGATCAGAATAATTGTGTGACAAGAAAAACGGAAATAACACCATTTTTTTGTAATATGATATTGATATGACATGATATGAATTATGATCAACCAGTACTTTGACGTACATAAGTTAAATTAAGGGTATGGATGAATCGACCGATACCCAATCGATCGACAAGTAAATAATCCGACAGCCAATATACCCACGGTCACGTGAAAGTCGAATAGAAAAAAGCGAGAAGATTGATTCTAGACGTTCCTTCTTCGTCCCTTCGGTCCTCGGAAAAATTATTGATTTATTATAATTAAGATTTGAATGCAATGATATTGCATTATCAAATACGATTTTTAGTAAAACTCAGTCAGATATACAATTTGTTGTACTAAAAATCCGTTCCGAAATTTTATCACGTTTGTAAATTACCTATTTCGTAAAAACTAACGATCTACTTAAAGCTGCCAAACAAATGGGTCTTAAAGTTAACCAAGACAAAACAAAGTATATGGTCGTCAGAAGAGGAGTGGACATATAGCCGATTTGATTGTCGAGGGCTACACCTTCCAAGCTGTAAATCATTTTAAATATCTAGGTACAAATATAAATAAGTCCAACAATATGCATGATGAAATAATATTAAGAATCTCAGCAGCCAATAAAGGATATTTCGCATTAATAAAACTATTTAAATCTAAATTTCTATCTAAAAGTTCAAAAACTAACCAATACTTAAGTTATCTATGTCCAATCCTAGCATATGGTTGTGAAACATGGTCGGTGACAAAAGGAGATGAAGAGAAATTATTAATTTTCGAACGGAAAGTACTCCGTCAAATTTATGGTCCTATTTCTGAAAATGGAGAATATCGAATAAGAACAAATTAGGAGATCTACCAGCTATTTCAAAAACAAAATATAATAGTATTTATCAGAAGGAAACGACTTGAATAAACAGGATACTTATGGAGAGATAATGGTATCTGTAAACAAGTATTGATAAATAAAATTAACGGTAGAAGGTGACGCCCTAAGCAAAGATGGGTGGACACATTAAAAACAGATCAGGAAAAGATTGCACCAGGAACGGAGCTAGAAGAGAGTGAAAATAAGGTGAGGTGGTGGGAAATAGTGGAAGTAGCGAAGGCCCTTATAGGGCTGTAAAAGCTACGGAAAAAAAAAAATTGTAAATTAATTATGAGATTACTCAAAAAATTTGCAAGTCCCTACGATCAAAATGCAATTAGTTATCACGAAATAAAAAAAAATTAAAATAACGGAAACTGTAATTTGTCGATTTTCTACCATTTTTGGTAGTTTTATTTCACTCAAGGAAATTTTTGAGAAACATAAAAAATAAGCTAAATAAAGAACCAACTAGATGCAATTTGGTATGGAATGCATACCCTATTTCTAGTAATCGGACCATTATTTCTACCCAAAAAATGATTGCAGACAAAAAAAAAAACAACATCGTAACAACAATCATCATAATGATTATTATTCCATTTTCCTACTAGACAGTAGTTAGCGACTTAGCGTACAACTCCGGTTTTCATCAATACGATAAGATAGTGAATTCAACATAAAGGTAAGTGGAAAATATACTATTTTATATTATTATATTAAAATATAATAACTATACTGAAAAATGAATGCTTAACATTAAAAAAGAAAATTATTAGAATTAGGCCACTCCGTTGAATATGAGACTAATGTATATTTTAGTTTAAAAATTACACAAATGTTATCTATTGCATTTTTAACGAAAGAATAAATTCCTGATTCATTATCATATTTTAAACAGGTAAAAAAGTTATTCCTGGAAATGCATATGAATTTGTTCAATGATTCGAAGACAATAAATTATGTTCTTAAACATTTTTATATATTTGACTTTTATTTTTAATATTTTTCAATATTGTGTGTATTTTATATATTCTATAGTAAAATAATCTTTTCTGATTAAACATCGTAATATAATCAACCGTAATATTAATTAGTAATTACAATCACTCTATTTTATAATATATTTGTATTATTTTTATAACTTATCAGTTATATAATAAACCATTTATTATTTATTCATGTTAGTAAATTGATTGTCAGATTATTTACCTGTCGGTCGATTGTCCAGTTTTCGTAAATTACTTAGATAAAAATTGGTTTCCACATGTAATGTTTAAAAAGTTATATTTTATTATAATTATTGGTATAAATAAACAAAATACGACAATCCACTGATCGTATAATTCATAGTATTAATTAGGTAGGTACTTATATAAGAATAATATAAACCTTCTTTACTCAATAAACCGCGATATAAATCTACCGGTATAGACGCACCAGATATGAGATTTATGTCTAGATAAGACTTTTTTGATGGCTATTAAACAAATTAAAATAAAATACCGTACTAACGAGTATGTATTTTAATATTTTTTTGCAAAACAATCAATAATGCAACTTATGCTCGGTATACAAATAAAAGGAATTTTCATAGTGAATAATGTTTATACTTAATATTATTCTCACCGCGTTTAGAACAAGATTTAAATATGGGTACTAATCATTATAATTTATAATATAAAGTACGCATTCGATCAATGCAAAAAAATAATAATGATAGTAATAATATAATGCATTATTATAATAGGATTAAATTGAAAAAATATTAAATACAATTATACACATATAACTGACACAAAACAATGCAATTAAAATTGTAAAAACTATAAGATAATTTCGGCGGTATGTAGGCGTATAATACAGAGTGAAAAACAAATCTCATAGATATTTCATAATAATCGTGCGTTACCGTTTACCATTTTTGAAAGAATAATTTTAATATATATATGATCACCCTGTATATATATATACGCTCCTGATTGACCTGCAGCTGCAAGACGCGAGTAGCGTAAAATTTACGAAACTTTGTCCGCCAAAATCTAATTAAAAACTCTACCAGGAGTGTTTTAAGTTGCTATGGCGAACACAACGTTGTGTAGATTTAACTACATACATAATTATAAACATAGGCGGCGAGTGCGTGTCCGCTATTTACGTGCATCGTATTGTCGAACAAAACGGTTAGACTTGGTTAGATTGGGTTAGGTTTGGTTGGGTTAAAAATAAAAAATAAAAAAGAAGACAACTATTAAATTTATTGTACACATTACACAACTATAATATTATGATAATTATTTTTATTGAAATACAATTTTGTTTTGTGATAATATACTTAAAATTTATAACGTTTTACATAATAGTGGTTTTGAACGTATTTAACAATTTTATGTTGGATGTTTTTCTGAAAACAGAATAAAACAAAAATCGTAAAAATCCATTCTGAACGTTCCTCTTTTGTTCCTTCGGTCCTCGGAGAAAATGGTGGTTTATTATAATTACAATGATATTGCATTCGAAAATACGATTTTGAGCGAAACTCATTCAGGTATATAACATATTATACTTATAATCCGTTCCAAAATTTTACCACGTGTGTAAATTACCTATGAAATTACTCTAACTGCATTAGTTATCATGAAATATCTAAAATCAATTTCGTCAATTTATTTAAATTACATTTTTTAATTTAAAATTCGTGAATATTGTCGTTTTTGCGTAATTTTTTTTCTTTTCCTGAGGAATTTTTTTTGAGAAATTCGAAAAATGAGCTAAATAAAGTACCAATATATAATCCTCACTTTCTTCAGAATTTAAAATAAGTTGCTTATTTTAATTTAACTATAAATGAATAATCATCTATGTGTAATTGAAAAAAATAATAGATATTATTTCGTAAAAAATTTAGCCAGATGATGTAATAGATTAATAGGCAAGTACTTAGATAATAGATAATTTTCTTTTAAAATCATCTAGAAAATATTAAGGTATGTACTTATATTTAAAATAGACTTGTACCAAGTCTTTTTTTACCTGAGAAAAAGTTCTAATTACACGCTTCTGACCCCTTATTATATAAACTAATCTATTTTAATCTAGAATACGTCATTATAATTCAAGTAGAATTTTTATAATATTATGTATATCTTCATGAACTTTTTTATAGTTTCTATAAAAAATTATTATACTAGACAAGTCAGTCAACTTAATTTCTTTAAAAATGTTTATTGTTAAATAGTTTATTTTAATTAACAATATATAAAATATATATACTTATATAATATTGAAGTAATATTATTTAATAATTAAAAAATAATTACCTAGTAAAAAATATTTATTATAATTTAAAATGCACAAATAAAACATTTTTTTTACATTTATGCTAGAAAATTTGTCAATAATATATCATAATAATCAGTCTCATTTACGATTTCTGTTTTAATTGACATATGTCAAATAGACATATTAGATAGGTAATCTTATCTATCTCGTATATTATATTTTTGTACCCCCAGTACTACAGATAACTTAAAAACCTTAGGTGTGATGAGGCACTGATTTAAAATTGGCTACTTTTACAAATTAAAAAGTGGGAAAGGCCGATTGTAGACGTTCTTCCTTCGTTCCTTCGGTCCTTGGATAAATTAGTAATTATTATAATTATTAATATTTGAATGCAATGATATTGCATTAGAAAATATGATTCTGAGCGTATCTCAATATATTGCAATATATTATACTGATAATTCATTTCAAAATTTACCACGAATATAAATTATATTTGTTTATATGCAAAATAATTTTCAAATCCTTATAATCAATATTCAAGAAGTTATCATTCTTTTTTTAAGGAAAAACTTTTGGAAAATTAAAAAAATGAGCTAAATAAAGTACCAATTAGATGAAATTCGGTATAGAATGGGTACCCCACTATGATAATTATTTCTAACGGAAAAAAAGTTTTCATACATCAGAAAAAAAAATGATAAAAAGCCTATAAAAATTGTTGATTATCCGCTTTTCAAAGAATAACTTTTGGAAAATTCGAAAAATGAGCTTAATAAAGTATCAACTAGATGAAATTTGTTACGGAAAATATTACCTTTTTGTGGTAATCGGATCATTATTTCTACCCGAAAAAATGTTTTCATACATAAAAAAAAAAACATCTTTGTAAAAACAATACATTCCTCGCTTCGCTTAGAATCTAAAAGAATATTAAATTATTATTGTTAATTAGTATTTCATTATTACTATTATTTTTTCATGTAGGTTAGGTTATATTATCTTTCAAATTAATTCTATGAGTAGTCGAGATGTGATTTCTTGAACTAATTTAATAATATTTCCATAGAATAGAGCATAGAAGAATTATAGTGTATTTTAGCAACATATTAGTTTTATTTACCTATATAGTATTAAACAAGATCATCTATTTTTCTAACTGTATAGGTTAATATTTAAATAATAAAGAAAATTAACACTAACCGTATTTTAAACAAAAACGTACTTGTGATATTTATCACCGCGATAAATTATCTTAAGATAGTATAAACTATTAAATTAACTTAAAGAATACTGTATGAAAAACATGCAATTTCGATAGGAAAATATATTAGATTGTGATGATAATTGGTTAGTGAACATAATGAGGGAATAGCTAATAAATCGTTTGGTGTATTGTTTATTTTAAAATGATTCGTGACAGTTAGTGCAAACCTATAAAAAACTTTTAACACGTGTATCAATTACAACTAAGACGGTCTTAAGATCACTTAACCGTTAATTTTATTTAGTTTATTATATTATTTTATCATTGTGTGCTGGGAATACCTGATCAGTGATCGTGTATAGCATAATCGTAACAATGTAAATCGAATGTTTTAATAATAAAAAACACGAATTTAGTTTTCAGATTAACATGTAATTAAAAACTATGTTTTTGATGTAAACCAGATACGTATCATATTCAGTTGAAAACTATCCGAATAATTTAACTGAAAAATATATTGTTACCTAGTAATATATTATAATATGAATACATAATAAAAATAAAAATAGAGTGCGAATATTTAATTTTTGTTCCATTTATATTTCATTATAATTTTCTTGTTTCGTATTAAGTATATTACTTGCTTAATTATAATATTATTAACCGGGTAAATAATATTTTAAAATGATTAAAATACGGTAAAAGTAATATAACCATACGACCTTGTTACGATCACCATCGAGGCCGCAACTAAAAATGCTATGTTTGCGGAAATTGTACTTTCAATATAAAAACAAATTAAATCAGGAAGATATCAAGAGACACCTAGTCAATAAATTATATACACCTTTGCACGCATATATTATTCATATTATATTCCTTAAGTATATCTATGAATGTCAGTAATTATATTTTTTTTACGCAAACCTATTGTTGTTTTTTTTTTTAAATTGATTATAATTTAAAATGGAAAATTAATTCACGAGTTTTAAATTCTGTACAGTGTAATATTTCGAGAAAATGTTATTTATTGTATACATATAGATCAATATATTTATACAAATATTTCAAATAATGCCTTTTATATGTCATAAAATAAATTGAAACGAAAATACGTGTAGTTTACATTACGAGTAAAAATTAATATAGGTCCATGTCCTCAACACGGCCCATGTAATTTATTTTTATCAAACTCAGGGCTTTAGATTGTGCTCGATTTGTGCTGGTTTGTGCCGTTTGTCCCGCCGTTTGTGCTGTGTCCCATCCTAAGTTATCCCGTTTTCCATTGGGCGATGCTGGGTTAGATTGTATATAATAATATGTATCTATATTTAATAGTTATAAATTTGTAATATTAAACGATTCATTTTTTTTTAATATAAATCGAACGATATAAGTTTTTAATAATGTTTTTTTTCCTCAAAATGTTTTATTATGAAAAAAATAATGAATTTTACGATATTTTTAATAGTACATTATTAGGTCTCAACTAGCACATTTAGAAAATATAATGTTGTAAGACCCTTGACCTATGGATTTTATAGAGAATGTATTGTGAATTTAAGTTGTCTACTTTTTTAATACCCTTATACTGTACTTTAGTAAGATCTGTTCTTAAGAGTATATGTTCATTTTATGGGATCCATCTACTTCTTGTGAACTCTAAAGGGTTGAGTAAAGAAAATTATCGTTTTTCATTGTTTTCCTCTTATAGGAGATTATTATAAAATTTATTTATAAGTATCCGTTGCCCTCTACACGACTACACGCCTATTGCCTATTATCAGCTGTTTGGCTCGAATAGTCTGTCGGATCGACAAAACGACTAATATTTAAGACAGTTAAATCTATCTGGTTTTGTTGATTCAATTACTTTCCCAGCGGATATCAATCTTAGGTTACATTTCTCTGTCAATAAATTTTTACATAGGGCAAGGAAGAACCAACATGATATTGGTGGATAGATGAAATACAAATTTATATGAAAATATCTTGTGTGAATGGACAATTTATGGTACAATATACAATACAATATAAAATCTATATATAGAAGAAGAAGAGATACCTATGTTTATTTTCAATTGTTGTCTATTTGTATTCTTTGTTATTGTTTTGGGGTTGCAGTTTCACAGTTCTACTTAATTACATTTTATAATTTATAGTATCGAGTCATGTGTGACGTAAATCAAAATTAATTCAAGTACGAGTATCATATAATAATAAATAAATAAATAATAGTCTTAGAAAAAAAATTCAAATGCATTAAAATGAAATACAAATATATTTTAATTTGTATGTTTTACGATCTTGTATTTACGATATTTTCATATTATTATACGTTTTTTGACCCCATCGTCACTAATTTTAGGGTATTTTTTTCTACAATTGCATGGTATGAAAATTATGTATACAACCTGATAAAAATGTAACATCATAAACAAAAAAAAAAAAAAAATAATAATAAAAAAAATAATTAAAATAACATTTAATAACTAATGTTACTACTATTATTTTTGTCACGTGAAATTCCAGTCAACAAGTATCATTATGACACTATCATATTATAATCGTATGTCATATTAGTCGTAAGTCTTATTGTATATTTGAAATTAAATATTTTTATTTTATACTTATACTCGTGTTATTAATCATGGTATTCACCTTTTCCCATTATAAACTTGTATATCGTATACGTATACATTTAAATTTAATGATACAAAAAGGTATAAATAATACTTTTATAGGTATTAAACAAAAAATTAATATTTGATTAAAACAATATTTATTGGTTTCTGTATTAATATTTGAATACATTTACAGTTTAACACTTAAATACGAATTCTAATTATATAGGTACACTTTGTTTTTAAAAGTATACTTTGCAAGAATAATAATAATATATAAAATAAATATAATGCATTCATTATTCAATAGGAAATAAAAATAACGACATTTATTATACTAAACACAATTTAAAAATATTGTGTTTATTAACATATTTAATCGAATTTTTTATGTAAAAAAATGACTCATTAGTTAGTTTAGTAGCAATATTGTGGCTTATACATATTAAATATTTTACTAGTTAGGATTTTATATTAACATATTAGTTAAATTATTACTTTTGTATTTTCGTGTACACTATAATTATTTTATTATTACACCGTGAATATTTAGTGTGCTATATTAAAATATTAATCAAAATATGAATTATATACGCAATATGCACTATTTTAATACGAATTAAAATTTTGTTCCGCATAATAATAATGATTTGAACCATGGAATAAAAATGGCTTTTAAAATTTCGGATTTAAAAGCGTTTTTGGTTATATATCCGTTTTTTGGTTTTCGGATTTGCAAACGTTTTAAAAAGTTAGCATCCATATTGCTTCTTTGTTCTGCTAATTAAGCTAAACCAAGTTGAATGGAAACTGGAGTGTAATGATGTGATGCACAATTGATGCCGAAAAAGTAACTGGTGAATCTTAAGAATCTACGTTATACCGTTTCTACCTGACAAGCATTGTCGGCGATATGAGGATCCCATATTATGGCACCCGACATCATATTCGTTAATTGTCCGAACTAATGAACAGTATAGTAATTTGTATGTTGGGGTAGTTAGCTTCAAATCTTTAGACAGCCTCTTTATAATGCTCAAGACTCTTAGAATTTTACAAAAAATCAACTTAATATAGATACCAAGGTCAAGGTTACTGGAGAGTCTGAGCGAAATTCAGTCAGGTTAACAATATATTATACTGAAAATCAGGTCCAATCCAACCTGAACGAAATATACAAATGAAAATTAATGGAAATCAAAGTTTGGCCAATTTTGTGTCATTTTTTTGATAGTTATTCTTCTCCTACGAAAATACTTTTGAGTATTTCGAAAAATTAATCAAATAAAGTACCAAGAAGATGTAATTTTCTATCGAAAATATACCTTATTTGTAATAATAGGACCATTATTTATACTAGAAAAAATGTTTTCAGACTATTAAAAACACATAAAATATCATAATATTCCATTGCACTAAAGATAAAACTTAAAAAGCTTATAAAAAAAATTGTTAAATAGGATTATCATAATATTTTATAAATAGATTAAATATATGAGTAGGATTCAATAAATTTTCCAAACCGTTAAACCAAAAACTGCAGGAAATATTAAATCTTTTTTAAAAAAATTTCAAAGCTCTATATTTAACCAGAAAGTCAACCCATTCGTTCTAAAATTTTACCACACGTAAAGTATCTACGATCAAAACTTAATTAGTTACTAAATAAAAAAATTTAAAATAACGGAAACCGTAATTTTGCCGATGTAGATTATCTTCTCCCAAGGAAAAACTTTTGAGAAAGTCGAAAAATGAGCTAAATAAAGTACTAACCAGAGACAAGACCATTATTTCTATCCGAAAACATGTTTTCAGAAGCTTAATTTATTTTTAAATTAATTTTGCTTAATAGGGTTTTTGATTTTTCGGCGTTAATCTTTAATTATTAATTTTTTCTGGGTTTCGGTTTTTGGTTTATAAAACTGTACAAGTTTTTCCGGGTTTTCTGAATTTTCAATCTGATTTCAACACCATTTTTACCCCCTGATTTGACGTACATTTTTTTAAAAACTCATAATAAACTTATTAAAATAAAAAATTTAAAATAACGTAATATTTAATAATAAATCCAAATCTATAAATAATAACTAATACAAAGTCACTTCTATTGAAAAATAACTTCAAACGTGTAACTTATCCAAAAGCTACTATAAAATGTAAGTAATTATATTAGTACTTATACTTTGTTTACTATAGTTGAGAATCTTGCTTAGCTTTAATAAATAATAGCTTTAATTAGCTTCTATAATAGAACCTGTACAATCATTGCAGATCGTGTTAAGCTAAAATTCAAAATATTTTAATATTACTTATGAAAATATATAATAATTTCTCATTATGTAATATAATAATATTACACGTTGGTTTAATTAATCTGATGTTGCAGCAGAAATGGTGGAGTTGTTATAATATAGGTCTGCTAAAACCCAATATAAAGTGTAATCATCATAACTATCATAATATACAATTTCAAATAACCTGTTTACTAGATTAAGTAAACTTTAGATAAGTAAACTTCATGTTACTGCGTGTAATTATATATTTTTGGCCTAAATTGTTTACTATGTTAATTTTTATAGTTTTAATGTTTTTCTAAAATAAACAAATATTTATTTGGCCAAGTGAAAAAAGTGATTTTAGTACTATAGTTGTACACCTCCAAAAATGCACATTTATTAATTATTATCGGTAAACGAAAAATATTTTTAAATTTTAATATTTAAAAATAAAGATAACAAAATTAATAAATAGACATGTCATATTGATGTAAAAATTTTAAAAATTAATATATATTATATTCCCTATCATAAATGAATTAATCGGTACACTTTTATCATACAAATATGTCAAATACCTATTAGTTTTTTTAAACATTAAAAATCGTTATAAACATTACCAATAATATATTTTTTTGTTTCAGTGAATCTTTAATAATAAAAAGCTATTAGATTCAGTCATTTATATAATATTATTTGGTATATCTATTTTTTTTTATTTAGGTTAGGTTAAATTAATATATTATATATAATATATTAATATATTAGTGAAATAATTATTAGTTGAACTAAATTTTCGTAGAATATGATAAAATATACCAAAACTCAGAGGCATAGTTGGCAATTTATAAAGGGGGTGAGGGGGTTCAGATATTTTTTTTTAGAAGTTTTCATGATATGATTTCCGTAAATTTTTCCGTTTTTTCGTCATTTATTAGTAGTTTTTTTTACAAAAAATATTACAATATTCAATTCAAATAAAATTATTCAAATAGAAGAACTAGAATTAGAAGTTTATAAAAAAAAATTGTGACTTATAATTGTGAAAATAATTTCTAAAAATATTAAGTAGTAAATTAGGTTTCTATAAAATTTTCAAACTGATAAACCCAAAAATGCAGGTAATATTAAACATTATTGAAAACAATTTCAAATCTCTATACTTAGTCAGAAAATTAATCAATCTGTTTCAATATTTTACCATAATTTAGTGCGGAAAGGGTACCATATGTTTGGTAAAATCTGGCCATTATTTCTACCCGAAAAAGTGTCTTCATGCATAAAAAAAAACATCATTGTAAAACCAATGCATTCCATGCTATGCTCAGAATCTAAAATTATCCAAAAATATTTTTCGATTAAGGACTATTATGTCGTGAACATATTGATGTTTCTAAAGTAAAAACAGTTGTGCTTACATATCAACCAGTGCTCAACACTGTAATAGCACTACATGCTCATGCATCAAATAACTATCCCGTATCATGTGTGTGAAATAATAATAATATTAACTATATCTATATCTTTAGCGGAATATGAAAGGTGTTTTTCAACATTAAAAATAATAAAAAAAATGTACGCAATATCATGGACATGACAGATTATCATGTTTAGCGCGATGTTATGAATCGAAAAAGATCTTATTATAAATATTTCTGATTTCAATAATAAAGTTATAGACTTTTTTGTTGAATCTAAAGAGAGAAAACTCAATTTAACATACAAAACTAATTAACTAAAAAATTTAATTTAAATTATATTTATGTTATTATAAATCATTTATATATAAATTGAAAAGCAATAAAAATATATTACATCATAGTCAATGTTTATTAATTATTACTTTGTGTACCATTTATTTTTAATCGCCGTCACTGCATATCTGTATAATATACACTTCTGCAGTACTTTGTGATCGATTGCTAGTAAATAGTAATTAATATAAAATGATCGAGTAAATAAAAAAAAAAATACACATTATTAATATTTTACCCTTTGAACATTATATGAAAATAATATGATAAAAATGTTAATTATCTACCATAAGGCTTAATATTTCGAATGTGACATGTGTCTAGAATACTTATTATATATTTCTATTATAAAATAATTTATTTGAAAAGTGCCTATTTAATATCTATTGTCCTACTATATGTATTAAATGCTTATTTTCCTTGAGAAAAATATTAGATTTTAAATTAAATAATACCTACTTACATTTGATTATACCAGTGATCACCTTGGGGTGTTTTTTTGTATATATTGAGTAAAGAGCTACTTAGTATTTGATACTTGTAAATAAAAGTGATACTAATCCAAAAAAAGGTTGAGAAACACCGGATTAATCATTAAAAATAACAAATTTTAAAATAACGTTATTCTTAATAATAGCATTAAACATTGAAATGCATATTCGAAATGTTATTTGCTGTAAAGTCAAATATTTATTTCAAATACTTTGAAAAATGATTTTAAGTATGTCTGTCTGTTATTATAAAAATATTATAGAAGCTATTAAACAAAATCAAATAATAATATTGTTATAAATTAATGTTCACTGTACATATTCCGCGATCAAATACAGAAAAATAATAATTAAAATACAATCGAAGGCTATTCGTAGGATTCATAATTATTACAAAACACCATTCTAGTAGTATTATAGGTAGGGGTTATACAATAATTGAAAATAATAACTAAAATAGTTTATTTTGACGTAAAATTGAATCGCTGTAACTAGTGCCATAATATCTACTCGGGCAGCCGAGGCAACGCCCCGATAAAGAGCTCCTAAATTATTTTATGGTCCCTAGTTTTTATTCTTATTTTTTTAGATAATGATTGATCAATAATAATACATTTAATATTTCCTAAAATAATGTCAAAATATTTGAACATTTGATTATAAACCATACTAATTAACAGAAATAAAGTAACGTTGATATATATACACAATTTATATTTTGTTTAAGATATTAAAAGATCATTATCTAAATTGAAATTTATAAAAATATTAAAAAAATTCTTGTGGCCAGATTTCAAACATAGAAATATAGAACATAAGTGCATTTCCGAAATTAATACAGATAAAATAATAAACAATTTTTTTAACTTAAAAGCTAGACAAATGAAATTTGTTTAAATTTAACTATTTGAAGTGTGCTTAATATATTAGATATAGTCAGATATAATATATTATATTTGTATATTTATATATAATTTATTATAGTATAGCTACTATTTAGGCGTATGATAATATTAAAATTTTAAATGTGTTAAGACATATCTGTTTGGCTATTTATTGTATAATGTATTTGAAATTTAATATAGCTTTATATAATTACACGATTTTATTATTAATAAAAAATGATGTAAGATTTGTTATTATTCGCAAGTAAATTGAACGATTTTAACAATATAGAATGGCCCCTAAATTACCTAGTATGAAAAAATTTTATTTGCGACACTGGATGTAATATAAAATACTGAATAATAAAAATCGTGTAGGTATAAATATATCTGCAGTTGTATTTAAAAACATTTGCTTTGAATTTTACTAAAACTGTATTTATTCATATTTTACTTACATTCTCAATGACATATTAATTGTTTTAAATTATAGTTGCTTGTTATTGTACGTGTACATTGTTCAGTTCTGTTACGTTGTACGTGTATATTACGTTTTGAAATAGTTAAGCGTTATAATAGATAAACTTGTGAATGAATATGAAATATGATAGGTTCCTAAAGGTCAAGTTTATTTGTAAATCTCTATTTAAATATAATTTAATATATATATATATATATAGATGTAATATGTAACAATCGATTGAATATTTTAGATCATAATATAAAAATTTGTTTATAGGTAAATATTGCATATATTATTAAATTGTTATATAGATATTGGATAAATTGACAATAATAATGTTATTAAATAATAAAATCTAATCAGGTTATAATTTGGTCGTATTTTATCTATTATTTATTAATTATAATATAATAATGTAATGATTTGATTACGAAGAGGTTAAAACGTATTTTGTCAGTTTTGGAGGGTCAATATAATATTTTTTTATTTAACCTCACCATAAAGTTGAATTTATTACACTAGAAGTTGTTTTTTTTTTTATTATCAACGTTTATTATTTAGAAAATTTAATTTTAATTTTATATGCGTTATATTATCTAACTATGTGCAGTTTGATGTTTAAAGCAGATATTGCGCGATTTTTGAGATAATATATACTATAATGTATGTTTTCATGAAAACAAAGCTTAAAATGTAAACTAATAGTAAAATATAAATGATCAACTCGTTTCTGTATATAATTATATTAATTTTTAGTACAAAGTTGGCTCCAATTATAAAATCATTTTTAATATATTGAACCTATTGTAGACGACCAGACCTGACCTAACCTTAATTGTAATAATAAATCGTAAAATCGATATTTGTCGGGTAAATGTGATTTGAATTCGTTTTACTACAAATTTGGGCTTCAGCCTTGGCTTTGGCAACCTGTTTAATGTAACCGTGAATCTAATATTCATCTTAGAATCTAAAATAAACTTAAAAATATGGTAATGCAAATAATGAACGTGCGTAGGTATGTCAAATTATTGTATATTAGCAGCCACTTGTATGAATAAACATTTTTATTTTTATAAATCATTCCTGACCCCGCACATGAGATTTTAGACCATAATAACGATAATAAAAATCAGTCATAATTACACGAATAATAATATTAGTGATATAATACAAATATTATATTATATGATTCGTTATTTTATTATTATATACTCGTATATGCAGCGGTAACGTTTTGGTTATTCGCTAATTTGCACCTCCGGTATAAACCATAAATGCACAATGGCTAAATTTAGAGTGCTGACTTGCCACAATACATATAATTACATTATGTTCACAAAGTCGGAAATTGTTACATGTTTAGAACATAATTTTATATCCAAACACAGGTCATAACAAATACGATTTATTTGATTTTAGTAATTTTATATTTTTATGTGAATAATTTTGGTTGAAAGCGTCAATCAAGTCATCCAGTTTCTCATTGTATTTTCACTTAACATAGATTTTAAATACTTTTAAGTAATGATTAATATTTTATAATTAAATATTGAATTATATATTACTCATAAAGTCATAATAAAGTAATGTACAATAGTCTGATAGGAAATTACAATATTGGTAATTATTTTGATTGACGAACACGATTAATACGATTATAAATTTATTTAGTATTTTTTAAAGTATAAAAAAAGTGTACTAATAAAAGTAGTTTCAGATATGATAACAAATATAATTTGTTTGAAGTGAGAGTTAACTTCATTTGTCAGTTATCGATATCATATTTTATATTAATTATGATAAAATGATAAAATGAGCTATTATTTGTAAGTTATCGTTATCGTTTCTAAAAGTATTAAAGTATTTAATTATAAGTTTTATAGTTTAAATACAAATATCGTTTTTACGTGATTTTTAAACTTTAAAATGTTGTTCTAAATACTGATGTGAAATGTATAAAGTATTACATATATTATAATATTATAATATTACCTGGTAATACACAGGTGCGGATACAAGGGAGGTCATAAGAGCGATGGCCCTCCTCAAATCCAAAAAAAAAAAAAAAAAAAATGTTAACATTATTTTAAATTATAATATTTAAAATAAAATATATATAATACATTTACAATGTTAATTAAAATAATACACCTTAAATAAAAATAGTGTATATATATTTTTTTTATTATCTAACATTTTTATATTATTTAAATTTTTTGTGAATATTCATATGAATTCAACCTAAGCTACCTAACTATTATTCATATTAATAAATATTTTAGATGTTTGATTTTATAAAGAGTATCATATTCAATGTATAGAATTTTTTAAATTTTTAGTTGAAAATTTGAAATTCAATTTATTTACAGTACCCAACTGTGAAATAATATGAATCGTAGTAATTATAAGTTGTTAATATGAAATGGTTCCCCTTTAATAAGGTTAGATAATAATACCTTGGATCCGTGCATGGTAATACATATTTTTGTACGTAATATAACTACATTTTTTCGATCAATTCATATATTTATGAAAACAAATAAATCCCATAATACTACTATGCCAAGGAACAATTTTAATTTCTGAAACTTTTGACTAGGTTTTTCGACATATTAAATATTAAAAATAAAACAAATGTACATTTAAAGTAACCATATTGGAGTCGGTCGATATAAAGTGAAAATTCTGGACAAAAATAAGTAAACTTAAGTTCTTTGATGAAAAATCTATATTATATATATTTGGTTTGGTTTTATATCGGTCTCTTTTTCAGTTCGGTTTTTCAGTTCGGTCTCTAAATGTTGTTTCATATGTTTATTATATTATTATCAATTTTATATTCTACACTAAATATAAAATACTCACGCGAAAATTAAATTAAATTGTAGCACTTCTATATTTTATAAACAATACAAACATTAATATTTTTTAATTTTGTCAGTATTTTTATAATATAGACTTTGTTTTATGTGCTAATTTAATAATTACCACGATATTGTTTAATGGTAAAATATAATAATATTCTATGTTTTTTTGTGAAATTTAATAAATTAATTAAAATGTATTTTAATAACTTTTCAGATGTTAAAAAATAAATTTTACATTTATTGAAGATCGTTTTAAATTATGACATTGTCGATTTGATTACAATAATAAATTATTCGTTTTGTCGAACTGAAATAACTATTCGCATAAAATGATGCGGTTAATCGATGAATTTGTCTAAATCTGATAATTTTGCTATTATCTCCGCTCGTGGTGACCAAATTCGAAAGACGTTCGCTTGTCGCGCTTAATTTCATAAATACATTTTATATAATAGGCGATGCAATGTGCTTACGAACGCAAATGTTCAAAGTATCAAACCTTAAAAGTGAAACGCATGTCCTTAAAAATAATTAATATATAAGCGACGATCGTTTAAAATAAGAGCATCGTCAGCATACCTTTGTACGCTTAAAGTACAGGTAAATTATTCACATTTTTGCAGAAATTTTGATGACAAAGAAAACGTGACTCAAATGGATACCAAAACAATTTTAGAATTTTAGTTCATACATAGGTACGTACCTTATTATTATTATACGGATGACGTATTTCTTTGAAAAGACGAAACAGTTGTCGTTTTCTTGCCATCAAATAACGTCTTTTCCAGTTTTAAACTCCTAACATAATTATAATAAATGCTATATATTATAATTATATAGCTTTCCAAACTTAATATTGCAGATTATATCACATCAATATGATATCAAACGATATTGTAAAATATTATATTAAACGTACACTGAATAATAATTCTGATAATTTGACGTGAGAATGAGTACGATCATTAAGTGTTTAATGATTTCATCTGTTTCAGTTACCGTATATAGTTAGTGCATAGTAATTGTATAAGACTAGAAGCGTATTAAAATCTTTTTTTTTTATATTTTACAAATAAGTAAGGTTAATAAACCTAACATTAAGCAGTAATTAGTTAAAATAGATAATCTAAAGTAATTAGCATTAAAATGAAAAAAAGTAAAAGAATATTTTTCTATATCTAAAATATATTTTTAGACAGTTTTGATGCTTAATATGACTTTTGTTATTTACTTATAAATATTTATGGCTAGAAAATTAATTATTTTTCTACCTTTTTACTACATGGCTTATTGCAATGAAAGAATATTATCGCAAACGGTATCTAATGGAAACTTATTACCTATCTTTCTATTATATGTTCGTCAAAATGAAAACCTATAGCAAAATAATATTAACAATTATCAAATAGTAATGTATAATGATTATGCTGATTTAATAAATGCCGCATAAGTATATCATAATGTCATAAAATATAATCAATTTAGTCAATATTCGATAAGTCTGTTAATGTTATCGATGTAGAATGGTCTTGCCAATATATATATATATAAATATAAAATCAGGTTTCGTGAAAATTGTTTATTACGCCCTTTTATATAGCTTTCCACCATCGAATTATATTGTCTGTTACTCTGACGATAATAATATAATCGGCTACAGTTGATTAACAAAATGCATTAACTAACATTATTGTAAAAAAAATAAATATATTAAAGTATTCATTCGCGATTTCGTGTCAATATTTTGAAACGTAGATAGATAATTTTTGTTTAATAAAATGATTTTTTATAATATAAAAAACAATAATATGTGTAAAAAATGTAAAATATGTTGAATGTTGAATAAAGTTATCAAAATCTATAGTGTAATTATTATTATATATAGGTACAACAAATAAATCAATTATAAAAAAAAATTAATAACAATATTTTTCGAATATTTTTGCAGTTATAAAATTGTTTCGTCATATAAATTATAATTTCGGTAATGCTAATAAAAATGTATTAAACTATAACGAAACGATAATTTTTAATTATGTACAAAACAATAAATATTCGTAGTTTTTATTATGTATTATAATATATTTTTAAAATTTTTGCAAATATGTCCATAAATTAATAACTTACACTGGACAGATTTAATTACTAAATAAACTAATAAAACATACTTTCAGTTCTGAGTCCCAACCCAAAATAAAATTAACAGTATAGAAAACCTAACAGAAACTTATGGTAGATTTTTTTCTTCTTTTGAATCGTGAACAGGAGGAAACAACCTTAAAGCATATTACTTTTTCCTGACCACATCGTTTATTTCGATCAAGTAAATTATACATTATACGTAATAGGTGCAAATTATGATTTAGTAAATAAAAAACTTGTCAAATTTAGTAACTTACATCTTACACATTTTACAGTGCATTGTTATTAATATATTGTACTTAACTGCTAGTAGAAGCTTAATTTATCATTTATAAATACAGCATATAATCAGTAGTTATCTGAACTTTCATTTTTAACTTAACCTTATAAATTATAATAGAAATTACTTAGAATAAAATATTTATTATTTTACATTGCGTGACGTATAATTTAATTTAATTTTTATAACACTGCAAATGGCTTATTATCAAGTGTAAATATTTTAATAACTATGCTATTTTACGTCGATTAATAAACAAATTTCGTATAGGTTCTCATCGGTTCGTTTTTATATTGCGTTTCCATTAAAAGTTTAATCTGTTAATGTACCTAATAGGTACCTAAATATTATATACTCAGTAAATATTATATTATTATTATTACACACACCAGTGGTTCTCAGCTTTTCAATTTATTGACAATTTTTTTTTTTGCAACCTGTCTACGCAGTTAGAATAGCAAAATCTACTAATCTAAAATATTATATATTTTATAATTGCGTGTTACAAAAATAATTGGGATAACATTGATAATTATGTAATTCCGACCATTATTGTAACATACAATTCTGATCACTCTGTATATATTATTTTTTTAGTCGCTTATTATTATATCTTTGGCTTCCGTGTTTGAATTTTACACTGAAAAACGTATAGTAGTAGTGAATATTGCCATATTAATATCACATTGTGATTTATATTATAAACAATACGAAATAAACTTTATTTCATAATATATTATAAGTGTTTGCTAAAATAAAGCGTTTATTAAATAAAAATCGTATTAAGTTGAATTTTATCAAAAACAATATTATAATATATTATCGAATTTAAACTCGGTCCATATATAAGCAGACAGAGTCATTTGTATTTTCGAACTCACTGAAACTTATCGAAAAATCAATTTAAACTTATTAAAAGTTGTGATTAGTTCCCCCGTTCATTAGTTTCAGCCACCATTTGATGGTATTATAATTTTACAATTTTAATATCGAGTTTAATAAAAAATCTTCAAAGTGAAAACGTGATCGTTTTTATAAATTATAACGTGAAGTATTGCATAGATATAATTACACATTATTATTATTATTATACGGTTAGGTATTCAAATTTTATGTAATATATTATATACAGAGTGATCAAAAACTGTGTTACAAAAATGGAAGAAATTGTACATAATACAATCATCGCCAATTTTTTTGGTTATACGGATTTTTGATCAACCTGTATCAATAATATATCAAAGCAAATTATACAGAGTACTCTGAAAATTGCTATTTTCTTTTTCTTCAATTCATCTCAACAACACAGTTGTATAATAATCATTACGTTTATATAACATTTCTTAGTATTACAATTTTGACAATAACAGTAGCAAATAGATTAGATTAGGACGTTAAGGTTAGGTATCAATTATTCGTTTTCTAAGCGACATAATTTGTTTATGTCGTGATAACATTTGTGATGTACTACCAAATTTTAAACACTTAAATAGTTATATCTACAGAATAACGTACACGTTTACGTTTACAAACAAATGTATATAAATATGTACAGTTTGTTAATTTTTTAATAAATAGAAAATTTACGAATATTTTTGATTTACAAAGTATTGAAGTTTATATCCATTATTTTAAGTTTTTTAGAATCATCTTGTATATAATCATTTTTATGGGATATATAACACGTCGTAGCCTCAGTAAAATTGTCTAAATATCAAATGAAAACTGTTTTATTTTTCATTTTGTGTTATAAGAAAAAAAATAATCATTGAATAACATTTTTATTTATTTAATTGATTACTTATCCGTGAAATGCATACTAAAATTTTACATAGTGTAATTTGGCAAAACGCTTAGTGAACTAAAGTAAGTTTTATTATTTATCATTCAAGAACAGACAAAAACAATATTATTTTATTTTTATTGAAAATTAGTTCTATATTAGGTATGTGACTATTTTAAATGAAATGATAATATTATTATATATCATTATCGTGAATGAATATTAAACGATCCATATTAATTTGACGAAAACATGATAATTCATTGTACTTTAATTTCTTTTATATTAGACGATATAGAATAAAAATGGTTTTCAATTTCATAAAATGGTCAACTTTTCACTGAATAGCTACGCCGACATTATAGTGCACAGGTATTACATAAGTTAATCATTTGGTAGATTATTATATAAAATCATTAAAATTGAACAAAAAAACCAAACACTGAGGGTCTAAAACGAATTCATGCTAGTATAAGTAGTATATATTATTATTATACAGAAATTTGATATTATGTCATGTCTAATTTCATTGATATTTTTTTAGATTTATGGTGAGCGATCAACCGTGATACGATATATACGCATATACCTTGACGCGAGTGTAAAATATAATCGTTCTGTAGTTTCTCGCGGTTTTCATAGAATATTTTTCACGGCGATCGTTCGTCACGGCTCGCTGAAGTTGATTTTCAACACGTTGCAAATTATAAGAATAAAAAGTGCGCATAAGTACGTAATCGATACGTATAGTATATACAGAGTGATATCATCTAATCTTACCTGATAATGTTTTTTACGGTATTTCGAACGACTACTGGACTCTTTACCGAGGCAAAATACTTATACGCATCGTATATTTTCTAATAAATCAATACAATCTAAACATCTATACGTGATATAATTTAAAATAAATGGGGTCCTCTTGACGCGCTGATTATATGGGCTTTTTTTTCGTATAATATTGATCTAAACCGATTTTTTTCTTTTCAATTTCATCCTTTCGCATTCTGCATAGTAACCTAACTTCGGCAGACATGACGTCAGTTTCGAACTTTGCTCACGCCGGCCAAAAACCGCTCTATCCCACGACAAGCAGCCAATTATAGTGTCACATGCCGTATCTTCCGCTAGACTATTGCGAATGCACGCTGCATTGTTTAAACTTCTTAATCTTCTTTGAATATGAGCCAAAACATCCGTGACCTGTGACAATAGCTGCGACGTATGACCCTCTCCAGCGTGCTATTTATCTATCTTTTTAAATTACGATCTTGAAGAAGCTCTCTCGACCAGGTTAGGTAAGGATAGAAGAGAGCATTTCGCTAGATCCAAGTCTTGTTCTTCAGGCTTCAGAATTGTTAGCAGCATCGTGATAACTAACGCAGTCTTTTCTTACGATCGTGCTATTTAGATTTGTCAACTATCAACCTAACCTAATTTAACCAACATTAACACGACCTAATCTAACCTAACCTTTTTTTTTTTTAATTCGTGGTTCGAAGAGTGTCTCAAGAGTAAGCATAGACCTGTATCTATCACATATACTCGATACACATTTATTTATTATTAATTACAATAATTTTGAATGACTAAATTAAGAACATTCTTTGAATAAAGTAAAAATAAAATATTAAAATTTCAAAAGAAACATAACTTGGATTATCCCAACCTGTCAGTGTAAAAAAACTACAAGTATTTGGCATTGGAAAGATTAAGAATGATACCATTATTTACACTGAGTCTAAGGTATATGGAATATAATAATATAGGTCGTTTGGGTAAATACACCCTCAGGTTAATCATCAACGTTATCATTTAATTCTTATGAATAATTTTGTATTTATTTAATTATATCACAATTCAATATTCACTTGCAATATATTCTTGATGTTAATTATTAAAAAAAAGCATAATTGTTATTAATAGTTAATAACAAATAATGAATATTTAAAATTTACCATATGAATTTCTCAGTACGTAGCTAATTAGGTATAATAAAGTTAAAAAAATCGTATAGATACGTATAATAAAATGAATGTATGTCACATAGCAGGCAGTAAGTTTCAATACAAAATTACGAAAAAAATTAATTAAAGTGAATATTTTAATAATAATAACTAAAACATATTTGGTAAGAACTACGTTATAAATTTTGAATGTAATATTATAATGTGAAACGGAGACAAAATATTGTGATAACAAAATGATAACATTTAAAGTCGTCTAACCGACTGCGAATTATAGTCAGACCCATAATAAAAATTATAATAAGTTTCCTTCGACAATAATAATTTAATAGTATGAACGCTAGTTTTGCGATATTAATTAAATTTCTTTCCGGTGTCCATTGTGATTATTTTATTTTGTAGTACAACAGCTGTAAATAGTTACTAGAGGTCGAGACGATATACTTTTGTGGCACACTATATACTATAATAAATGTCTTCATACTTTTTTACGATTTGGACACTAACTCAGCCCCTTATGTGACCATGTTTATATATTATGTTTAGTAATAATGATGGTAGGTATAATATAAAAGTAAGTGTATATAAAATACGCGTTTATATACCACAAGTAGGCATATATATATATATAATAAAAAAATGACAAAAGATAAAAAAAAGACATTTTTAAAGAACAAAATAATCCGTTCCATCGTTGTGTTTTTATAGGTATGACACATACACATTAATACTCGCACCCTCACACACATATGATAAATACAGGGTACAATCGTGATTCTTTATTCTAATTTAATTAGACAATTAAAAATGACTTGTATATTCGCATTTATTTAATTTGAAAACATTTAAGATTTACATTTTCCTAAAAAATATAAAATATAAAATTGTTAGAACTTATAATAATTATCATTATGGACTTTTTAAATTATCCACAATTTAGGTACAACCAGTTGCGCATTTAAGGGGGGGGGGGGGAGTGGCGAATAGGGCAAATTTCCTGGTCGGAAAAATTTGAAGAGCGGTAAATTTAGTTTATAGAACCTATATTTAAGATTTGGTTCACAATGTTGGGGAGGGGTTTTATAAAAGTTGGCTTTAGGGCTTGAAATATCTAAATGTGCTACTGGATACAACGTCATTTATCACTGAAAAAGTATATTTTTTTACCCTAACTGTTAAAATATCATAGCAAATTGACAAAATATTACTTAATGTAAATGAAATATTTTGAATCATAGTTAACCAAAAAATTGCTATTAAAAATACATTTTTAATATGAACACGAATGTACGAATTATTTTCAATTATAAAATAACGGATTTTGAACGTATAAAAAAGGCAAAAGACGACATGGTGTGTTGTACAAGGTTAGGTGAAGTAAACAATGAATGTAAAACAAAAAGTGTGTCAGGAAAATGGACCTTTTTGTACAATTAAGGTTAGGTTAGGTGATAATAATTTTGTTAAACTAATTATCCGAATATAATACAGATAAATAGCGACCCTTAATACGTCAATTATTATAATAGGTAATATATTTTAGGTTTATGATCATTTCGAAATAACTATATAAATAAGTACCGGATTTATCGATATTTCTATATAATGTTATCAACGGTTTACAGACGATAAATTGGACCATAATCGCAATATAATATGTATTCACACGTTATCTATATCAACCCTCCAAGTGAACTGGTTCTATTTATGTTAATTTGGAAAGTTTGTAATATAATTTTTGAAACGAATCACTATCATTACTTAATTTGTATAGTCAAAATTAAGTCCGACGTAGGACTACCTAAATATAGTATTCCATAAACGTCGCGATAAACCGTCATATAAACCCTAAAAGATATGTGTGATGTAAATTTATATATATATATATATATGTACTTACCTTAAATCGATGCTATTTCCGACTCATAAAATTTATATAAGGAACGTCTATAATAATATATTATTTAATCGTTCGCGGAACCAATTATTGTTTTCGGGTAAATGGCAAATTGCAATGGGTTCTTGGCTACACAATAATATATTAACTATATCTATTCCATAAAATATACAAATAACCGTTTAGTTTAGAGAAGATTTCATTACGAATCATGGTGTTTAAAATAAAAAATCGTAAAAAACACAAGGATTGAAAGTCTAATACGACAGTTAAGTTAATAGAAAGGATATATATTATAATATTATATATTTTATTTTCCTTTATATTATTATAAAGTATTTTTTTATCTTAAATAGATACATGAACAATATTTATTAATAGTAGTCATATTTTCGATTAATCTTTTACTTACTTAACTAGATAGTTTATTTTAATATTATGTTTAACATCGATAGCAATAAAAAACAAAGTTTTTCTTCCTTCTTAATATAACGTTAGAACGTCGTTAGTTCCTTCTTAATAAAAAATAAATTTCTTTTTTAATTACTATTTAATATGATATTGTGAATTCAAACCTTAAATTCTGTAACTAAACTCTAAAAAAAACTTTCCATTTGTCAGTAGATTTGCTTTTTCTCTCAGAAATCGTTACAAAACTGCGCTAACTCACCGGTAAACTTTCTTTTACAAAATACAATGTCGCGTGTTGTTTTAAAACTTTGACGTTCGTATCGTATTTTACTTTTTTCGAAAATACTGCTTATTGATTCTCGATGAGTATAGTGGACGGCATACAGGATGTTTAAAATTGTTAGGCTTTGTAGTAGAAAAATAATGGTTATAAAATCCAACACATTATTTCAGAAAAATGCTTTAAATAGGTTAGGATAGTTTAGGTAAAATTAATTTTGTTTAACTAATTTTCCAAATGGAATATACATTTAAATGACATATTGGATGAGTTAAGTTAGGTTAATTTTATTTTGACGTTCTATTTAAGCGAGTTATTCTATGTTAAGTTGGAACGTTTGAAAACTAAACGAAAAACTTTATTGTTTTATTGATTTATAGACAATTTTTATTATCACCCTGTATCTGTTTATTATCATTTATAACCCTTATATCGTACTGTTGTTGTCGTAAATAGTTTGATTTCGCTTTTCTATCGTGCGGAAAATATCCGCGAGAGACTGTCATTTGTCGCTTATATAATAAAATATACATCGTTTCATAAATATTATTAAGTAAACTCTTTGCGCCTTTTAAAATAAAAACACAACGGTTTGATGTCGTAAAGTTGTGAATTTAGATTTTAAATAATCGCCTGTCGAAGTTTTTTTAATAATAGCATGTTAGATTGTGCATATTATATTATTGTACATAAATTTTACCTATGGGTAAACAAAGATAGTGGCATTTTGTTGTTTTTATTTTTTACGATGGTATTAATAATAAATTTTTTATCGCTTTTGTTTAAAAAAAAAAAAAAAAATTATATTCGAAATGAACTTATTTAATAATTTACAATAAAAGGATAAGAACCCTCTGGGATCTATCAAATCTAGGGTGTAATAATTTTCAAATGGTTCATAGAATCCGACCGATTATATGGTCGAAAAACGCACGGCAATATGATATCGTGGCTCAACAGTCGTGGATTGTACAGGGCGATCAGAGTATTAAAACCGAAAGAGATTTAGCACACGTATGTACTTACAATTACTTGGTTATCTCAATTTGTTTTCGGATCATCCTATATACATTGTATTATACAACTTGCAGGTCTGACCTAGGTCCATTTTATGTGCGATAAATGATAAATTCACCCTAGCGTAGGTTAACACTCAGTCAGTTAACCTCAAGCTGTAAAATGAACAATATTATATTATTATTTTTTTTTATATATATATAAATTTCATTCTCGCACCAATGCACGCTGAAGGTATTATTTGGAACTTTTTATCTTGGTGCGCGAACCTTTGTTAAGGGGGATTTAATTCGATATCCCTAAAAAAAAATACTGATATTACCGTTTTTTACCATATACTGCAACAATAATATACAATATCCAAGGCGATCTAAATTGCACGTTAAAAATTATTGACAATATTTTCCATCGAGATAGAACATAGATGTACTCGTTTGATTGTTTTTCAATTGTTGTATATAGGTGCATTTGACTTTTTATATACACTGATGCCAACAAAGTCATCCACATGAAAAAAATTATAATATTAACCAATATAATTGAAATAACTATATTTTTAATCGATTTATTTAATATCGTCATTCCATAAATAACGTATACGGTGTACGTTTCAAATGTGTCGTTTTTTCGATCATTTTAGGTTTTTATACAATTATACAATTTCTAGATCTAAAATAAATTCAATTTTTTTAAACCTATTAATAACGATGTACGTTGTACGTGCAAACCGAGTAGGTTACAATTCATTCTTTTACAAATATACTTTAGGTTAGGAAGTTATTATCTTTATATTTCAAACAGTGGATAATATATTAACAACCAGTTCAAATCAAATATCATGTTTATTAAGAACAAAAAATTTCATGTTTAAACGGCTTATGACTAATACTTATTTTAGTAAGTACAACTATAGTTGGTTATATTATATTCTAATTTAACTACGATTATAATAATATATTATAAAATATAAAATATTAATTATAACCATAGACGTGCATCTGTTTCAGGTAAACAGTAATGAAAGTAACTAAAATGTGCCTTATTTTGATAAAATATTTATATTTACAATCCATTGAAAAAAAAAAAAAAATTATAAATGTATTTATAATCTTATTAAATAAAATATTTCTATAAAGATATTTTTCGTGTGTCCCTACGAAACTGCAGCTTTTGGGGTATGTAGCTACATATGTAGCGCACGCCTATGATTATTACTATCATATTACGAATAACAACCTTACATTAGTTTATTAAATTATTAAATTAAAATTCACTGTGCTTATAAATCGAATAATAATATATTAGCATATTTTGAGTTTTTTTGTCCTACTTGGTATAAATATATTTTTTCATTTTAAACATTATATTAGGTAATATTTATTTTTGATAAACTGATAGTTTTTATATCAAATTTTATCAATTAAAACTTATTTGAAAAATTTAAGTTATATAGAAAATATGGCATATAATATTTATGAAATTATGACTTTATTAGAAAAATATCAATTTATGATGTTATAAATCGGCAATTTGTAGCCTATATCAAATATGCCTGTGTAGGTTTAAAAATGTTATAACTATGTTATCGAAATAAGAAGACGTAAATAGTAAATTAATGGTAAACTTATTCAGAATTATTTCGGAAATATAAATAGTTGTACAATAGCATACCTCGAAAGAACAATAAACAATGATCAAATAATGTCAACTTGTAAAATACATTTAAAAGAAAAAAATATAAATATAGGATTATAATTGATATTTTCATTTATCATATTTAGGAATAACAAACAGGATTTTATTGCATATTTAAGCTTTCTTTTAATAGCATTATTGCGAGACCTGATCATTACAAATTAAGAAACAGCGGGCGGGATGGTCAATAGTACTACAAGTACTACAAGTAGTGAAATTGAAAATTCGAGAATGTTGAATCTTTAAAAATATTGTTGTTTCCATTCCGAATCCTGCATATTATTCTATATTTTAATTCTTACGTACAACTTATAATACACTTTTAGTACCGCAGCGATTGTTATCTATAAAATTATTATTATTATTATTAAATATTGTTTAAACAATCTAATTTAATAATTATTATAATATAATATATTATTATAGTATTGTTATTTTTCACGTATCTTCCTAATCGAGGCTAGGAATATTTATTTGACTTTGAATTTTTATTGGTTGTAATTTAAATTGGTACTTTTGTCCTTTTACTTAAGCTAAAACTAGCGAAAAATCAGAATCGTAATAACTATTATTTAATATATGGACATAATATTCTAATACAAAATCATCAATATTGCAAAAAATAACAAAATTATAGAATTTGTTTTAAAGTCCTAGAAAACCGATGTTTTAATCTCAAAGAAGACCCTCCTTAAATACACCATGTTTTATTTTCAAATCTACGCAGAGATTGACGTGATAAAATGATTTTGATGTGTTCGCATGATCAATGCGTATTGTTTTTTATGAATTTATTGATTAATTTGATAGTTTATGCTATTCGTATTAAGCTTATTTTCGCGCATGCATATGTTTGGTAAAATCATATGGGGCATCAGTTATAAGTATTGCGCTCTAGAACGCGTCATCAATGAATACACCTAATATACCTAATAATAGTGACAATGGCAATATGAGTTTTTGAAGTTTTACCAATACCTTTCAGCCACCGTGACCTATTTTTTCCCTTATGTTATTACGTTATAATAAATAATAATAATTAAACCTACGTTTTATTTCTACACATAAAAACACTATGTCCACACGTAATAAAATCACGTTCTACCCGTATAATAAACTAACCGCGTCGTAATATAATAGGTAAAATATATATACATATATTATAAGTATACACGCATATTATACCTAACCTCCGGTCGATGTTTGGTCACTACGGTAGCCCGGTGTCGAACTGTGATGGTAACGGGAAATGCCGTCGCACGCAGCTTACCGCAGAGGCATCAAAATGATGGATACCGCGGTATCTTCGTCGGGCGTTATGACGGCTGCGTCGTTGTCGTCGTCATAAGTTTTGGCCGCGCGTCAAGCGTTGCACGCGTACGTCACGGCATGATGCAGTGGTAACAATTCCATGTGCTGCGGTTGCCGTTGTTGAACGGACGGCTGCGGTTGATCCGCGGGCGGCGGCGGCTGGCGCTGCGACGAGTAACCGTCGTTGTGCAGCTCCTGCAGCGGCGTCAACGATCCCGGACGGCACGTGATCACGGAATCGACGGACGTGACGGTGGTCATCACCGAACCGCGGTGATGGTTGCCGTTGCCGCAGCCGCCGCTGCTCATGCTCGGGTCGCCGCCGCCGCAGCCGTAACCGTAGCCGGGGCCGCCGCTGACGCCCGCCCCGCTACCGGGGCCGTCCCCGACGCCGTCTCCGGTGCCGCGGCTCCGTCTGTCCCGGTGCCGCGGATCGTTGCAGTACGGTTTCCGGCGCCCGTACGGCATAGGGCCGGTGCCCTTGTACTCGTCCGCGCGGCGGTTGCACACGCCGAACCGGCTGAGCAACACAAATAGGTCGCGGCGGTACTGTTGCGTGAGAAGCGCGTACAGATACGGGTTCGCGCACGAGTTGAGCGGATAGAAGAACACCAACAGGATTTTGGTGTTGGTCACGTCGATCAGCGGGTACCCGGCCAACGCGGTCAGGCCGAAAAACGCCACTGGAGCCCAGCACGCGAAGTCCGTGAACACCAGCAGTGCCATGCGCTTGGCCACCGTCATGTCGGAACGGGCCACGGGGGCCACGGCCTCCCGGCCGCCGCGGATCGAAGCGTACATCTTGGCGTAGCACGCGCATATCACCACGAACGCCGCACCGTTGAACAGTAACAACCAGAACAGGTACAGTTTGTCGGCGAACGTCGTGTTTTCCATGGGGAGGCAAATGCTGAAAAAATTCCACAGTCACACATCCGTCATCGTTTTTCATTAGTAATTTTAATAAAATTGTTAGAACACGAATAATATACTAGGGAAAGAACCGAATTCGAATTAATTAAAAAGTAATATCAATCAGCATAGGGGGGGGGGGGTCAAGTACGGGCAGTTGCCTCTTATTTCTCTTATTTCTGGGTAAATTAACAAACTACAATTTAACCCTAATCGGATTGTGAAACTAATAAACTAATAAATGAAAATATATTTGCACTCCCTTGATAAATTCCTGCGAACGTCCTTGTCAATCAACTAAAAACCTAAAAACCAATAATAGATATGTCGCGAATCATAATAGTTATAAAATATTAAAATAGTATGTTTTTACGAACACCTCTGTACATTTCAATAGTAATAAAGTTACACGTTCTATATTTTCTAACGTGAGCGATCCAATTATATTTTAAAATTGTGTAGAGTATTAAATGCAAAATAAACGAATGCAGTGTTATAAAGGTGAATCGCGATCGGGCTTATCGGACCAGAGCTCTGCCTTCAACCTAACCTATGATATGGTTATTAAAACTATTATGCAGTAAACACGTTTATGGTTCATTTAAACAATATAGCAAATGCTACTTTAATTACAGCACTGCGTTTCTTTTGCGGTTCACTCTTTTCGTTTGTCCGGTCGTTCAGCTGGAGTTATACATTAAAACTATTATATAATGTTGTTGAATACTTAATAATATGTACATATTGTTAATTGTTATTTGACGTTGATAATTCATTGTTTTTTTAAATGTTTGTTTTATTATGAAAATCCATTAGAGTTACCACTTTCCAGTCTACACATTGTGACAGTAATTTATAATACAATATTGTAATTATTGTAATTACATTGATATTGTAATTACGATATTTACGTTATTTTAGTTAAGAAAATCAGGTGAAAATATTTATAAACAAACTATTCGAAATAGCTTTATGGATAAGTTAGGTTGTTTAATAAGTTTCTGTTTTAGTGAAAGGTTTCTAAAAGTGTTGTCCAAATGATGGAAAAATTTAAAAATAATCATCATTTTGTGCTTAAAAATAAATATTAGCTGCGATATCGATTTTAAACAAGATTTATAATAACTATATTGATTGGTTATCACGTGATTGTGAATCGAAAACGATTGATTCGATAAAAAAAAAACTCAATCGATCACGCAGATCGCAATAAACGTCTAAAATTTGATAGCATTTCTTTCGTTTTGTCACACACACACACACACGCATATAAATATATATTATCTGAAATGAAAACTATTAATGATTTTAGCAGACACACGGCCGAGATGTATTTTTCCCTCGAGATTTTATTCGTCGTAAATTGAATCCACTCCGTCTTTTGGATTTATGTCCATATTCGCCTTGCGGATAGTAATAAAGACGTAAGAGAAATAATATACCAGTACCTACCACTCGCTAGCTTATACAATATAATAATATTATCGTGGTATACGCTGGTATAAACCGGCATATGTGATATTAGCAAGTCTAATGGTCCGGAATCGGTTGCTATTGTCAACGAACGTTAAACAGCAAAAGGAAAATTCCATAAACGAGAGTATGGTTTATATATTTTATAACCGCATATACCTATACCTAGGTAATAGGTATAGGTAGGCATATAACCGCATGACGGAGCGTATAATATAATATAATATAATATAACAAATATCGCGTTTAGAATTGGATGTTCGGGATGTAATATAACTACGGTCTCACTAGAAACTGCAACGAACATACTGTACAAATCACCGTGAGCTGCTATTTGAAAAAAAAAACAGTTTTAAATTGGCAAAAAAAACGTTTATTTGAGTTTTCGAGAAAACGAAAGAAAATGTCTACTTAAAAATTGATTGTCTATCCGTTTTTAACGAAATCGATTTTGTTGTGGATAATGAATTTTCAGAAAATATCGGACGCCGACACGGAGCGTTTGAATTTACTTTGAATATAAGTAGTTTAGAAATTACAGACTTTTCAAATATTTTTTTCTATTAATGTAGTAGGAATGGCATAATTACGGTGGAAGGGTGATATTGCGGATAGATCTCTCCATATGTCGTATTAATATGTTATCATGTTGATATTTCACCTGAATTCCAAGTTTAAATACAAATTTGTTTATTACAAAATTATGGATTGTTACTTATAAGATTATAGTGTTTATGTCCGATAATTTTTTGTATAATTAAACACTATTTGAATATAATAGATTATCGGATCACAGCTTACACTGACGATGTCGGTAATTGACATCCATTTTAATTAAAATCGCTCAATGACGAACAACTCAAAGTCTCAATAACGCAATAATTAACCTCCATAATCCATTATTACTTAATTCATCATTATTATTACATGTAATATATTTACTATTTCTCTATTTCAAATTTCAATCATATTGTCATAACTCATAACTAATTTTACCTCCAATCTTTATAGTCCATACTCCTTGCCATTATTTTGTTATGTTTTGTATTTTAAATCGTACTTTTAGTGTGACTCAAAGTTATTTTATGTTAAGTTGTTCAAAAATGGAATATAATAAAAAAAATTAGCATATATTACATTACTATTACTTAAAAAAAAAAAAAACTCAAACTGATAACGTAAGTATATTTTTACTTAAACAAATAGTTGTTATACATCATATTTAATTTTACATTTTCACTATACCTTACATTTGTTTTAATTAATTATTGTATCATCCACAGTGAAAGTTTCGATTTTTAAAACTTGTAGGTTTTATTTTAGGCTAAATCGACAATATTTCTCCGTTCGAAAATAATATTTTGAAAAAATCAAAAAAATCTTACAGGAGTAATCTACATAAGAATAAATTTAAAACGAATAGCTAATGTTATTTATGTTTTTATAATCATTTCTTGATGATTTTTAGTAAATTCTAACTTCTATTCGTATAAAATAACATAGGACTTATAGTAATTTTCTTGATAAAAAAAAATAGTTTTTTCCACATTTTAAGCATTACTTCTCACCTGGTCTTTGAGTAACCGCTAGTACCCATCAATGGTAACGCGCCCATGATCACAGAAAACAACCAACCAATGGCCATTATATTGACGGATGCACCTAGCTTGAGTCGGCGGTTCAAGTGTATAGCGTACGTGATGGTATACCAACGTTCGCCGGTTATTATCATCAGTGTGAACACGGACAGCATGCATGAAAATACAGTCAGGAAACCTGCGACCTGACAACCGATGCCTGCAATGAATAATATAAATTTAAAAAAAAGTGGAAAGGTCGATTTTGGATGTTCCTCCTCCGTCCCTCCGGTCATCGGATAAATTAGTGGTTTATTATAATTAAGATTTAAATGCAATGATATTGCATTAGAAAATACGATTCTGAGTGAAACTCAATATAATATACTGATATGTCATACTGTAAGTTTACCTTGTATGTAAACTACATATGAGAAAACTCAAAAAAAATTTAAAGTACTTACGTTCAAAATTAGTTATCATGAAAAACCTAAAACCAAGAAATTCGAAAAACGAGCAATATAAAGTACCAACTAGATGCAAATTTTTATCGAAAGCGTACCCTATTCATAATAATCGGACCATTATTTCTACCAAAATCGTGCTTTTAAACATAAAAAAAAAATCTTTGTGAAACCAATACATTCCTCGCTCTTCGCTCAGAATCTAAAAATAATAATATTATTTAAAAATTGAAATATAATATTTGGTACACCACACCATTGTATTTGTATATTATAGCACTCATTGAAATTAATAGAAACATCTCTAATGATAATTATTGAATAAAGCAACAAAATCAAATCGTTTTGATTATAATAACAAATTCAATTGGTAATTTGATAATAATATATGACCTAAAAGCTAAATATGCTAAAAAAAAATATATATTCTCCAAACTAAAGATAGTTGTTATGGAAATGAATGTGGATGGTAGGACGAGAGAGAAAAAGACCTACAAAGAAGTGGATAGATGGAATTGAGAGTGATATGAAGATAGTTGGTGTGAATGGACAAGATTTAGATGATCGGAATGTATGGAGATTTAGGACTAAGGTGTTCGACCCCATATATAGTTGTGCGGTAAAGCGAAGAAGAAAAACTTTTCTCTTCTTCTTAGTAGAAGCTTAAAAATAATGATTTATAAATTGTATACGCGTAGTTGGTGTCTAGACTATATTCGTATTTATAATAATATAAATTATTATTATAATGTAAAACGAATAAATCGCATAATATCGCAAAACTGCGTAAACTCATACTGCACAAGTAATAATAACATAATATTGTATTTATGCGATGTTCTCAACCATAATAATTCGCAATTTGTGTTAACTTCCAACAAAACGTATTGTTCATATTATAAGTCGTCTTGAATGTACAGTATATCATCGTACAATGAATGTCTTTTATTATTCGCGACAACGGATAATTAATTTTTCTCCGTCGTCAAGTATAATCAAAAGTTTTATCACGATTTTTATATTGTGATTTGTGAATGTATATATTTTATTCACGAATAATCGTAAAATAATAACGCGATTCATCTCAGAAAAAAATATACATATACGATGAAAATGTTTTTTTGATATTATTATTATTATTTTACGATTTTGTCAATAATATTCGCAAAATCCAGCCGTTAAGCATTCGCCAAACTCGATAAGAGTACGGAATGTATACAAGTTTTCCCGCCTCGTCGTCTCTAAGTAGGTATACCACGGTTAGATATAGATAAACGTGGTACTTATTGCGATATTGGTCCAAACAATATAATAATATAATATATTATTGTTATCATCGATATCGCGTTATTTGAAAATACGATAAAAAACAACCGTAAACAAATCGTTTAAATTGTACTTTATACCTACATTTATACAAAAGGAGGAAAAAAACAAAAATGCGACATCGACACACAAACGGCACACGTTGAATATAGAGCGAACGAAATGTTGTGCCACGTGACTATTTTCTATTTTCGACACGTGAAATATAAAATATGTAAAATAGAATATGTAATCTATAACTATTAGTTCGTTAGCGATCTGTTGCCGGATACGAAATCGATTGTTGCGTACTTGCAATAAGTTTTCACCGTTCCACGTTTGGACGATCACCCTATATGTGGGTAGGTATACAACGACGGCGAACGATAAGGTACCTACCAATAAGTTTAACCGTAAATACCGACTTTAACTTATATTATACAGCGAATTGTTATTACCGCAACGGTCCTTAAACGACGAGAGAACGTCGCGTTTAACGGTCTTAATGTGTTCTTATGTACAGCCAAACACGTTGCATAGTATCGTGCACAAAAACCGCCGCCGCCGTCGTTATCAACATTATTAACACAAATGACACTGCACCATAGAATAATATTACTCTATCCATTGCATAGTGACGATTTTGTAGGTATATTATCATATTATATTATATGTACCTTGGTATAGTGATTTGGGAATATATAATATAGAGGTTTATACCGGTGTTATATTTGTCATCCTTTTTAAAGTTACGGACATAAAAAACAGGTTTTCACATAATATTATAATATGCAGTTTGTTGAATCATCCGAGATTATGTATGGTTTTAAATACTGATTAGTAGAATTTAAAAAAAAAAAAAAAGACTAAAAAAAAATCTAAATAAGTCTTGGGAATATGAATAATCACTTAAATATGCTATAAAAATATATATAACCAACCATAACATGACATTAACAAAAAAGTGGGAAGGTCGATTTTATATGTTTCTCCTTCGTCCCATCGGTCCTCTGAGAAATTAGTCCTTTATTATAATTAAGATTTGAATGCAATGATATTAAATATGAATTAAAAAATACAATTCTGAGCGAAACCCAATATAATACAATGTATTATACTGATAAGCCGTTCCAATAGTTTTTCCACGCGTGTAAACTACCCATAAGAATACTAAAAAAAATTTCAAGTACCTACGTTCAAAATTGCATTAGTTATAATGAAAATTCTTAAATAAATTTCGTCAAAACTACGATTTTCGTGAATTTTGCCTTTTTGCCGTCATTTTTTGGTAGTAGTTTCTTTCCTCGAGGAAAAACTTTTGAGTACTTCAACAAATGAGCTAAATATAATACTATCTAGATGCAATTTTAAAACCGCAAAACTCGCTTCGCTCAGAATCTAAAATTAATATAAATTTATTAAGAACAACGAAAAAATATTAATTTATTTTGATATATACACGGTGTATATATTAAATAATATACATCAAAAATATTTTAAAAGTTCTTTTTAAGTTTACTTTTATATATAAAAATAAAAATAAATTTATTACTTTTTATATTATCAAAGGTAAATGAAAAGCGATTATTTGCCAATAAAGTTTTGTACGAACGAAAATTAACGCTCGACATCGATAGATGTAATTTGAATCATTTTCTAATACTGTAATATTCATTTAAGTTTTCGAGTAGTCCTTTTATTGAAGTATATCTGTTCCTAATAGACGATTCATAAAGATTTTATAAAACCTTTTTCCATGAACAGGTAATTAGGTATAATAAAAAATAATATATTATAATATCATTAGAAAAACTTAAATATATTATAATAATTTTAAAATATTTATAACAAAATATGCATCGTGTTTGTTACTCAAATATGAAATACTGAAATATGTATATCATTAACTTACAGTATTACGAAACTTGTATTATATCACTTAGCTATGTTTTGAGTGATTATTGAAAAACGTGGAACCTTCTATAAGTACCAAGTTTTAGCGATTAGTCATGGCGTGCCGAAAATGAATGATGGATCCGTGGCCTACGTCGTATTAGTTACTGGTTCTTTGGGCTGATGGGATATTTTCACTCGGAAATATAATATTATTATTTGGTTTACGAAAGTTTTCGTATATACTTAGTATCGTTTGTAAAATGGTTTTTTGCTCTTAACATTCTTAATAAACATTAAGTCGTATATATTTATAAACTGATTATAAACTTGCGTCAATCTTTTAAAGTGACATTTAAATACAATCGTACCGCTATTTATACGACTGTCGCGTGACGTATGTAAACACGACGCACTAAAGCGGTGGATATAATATGGGAAACTTTAATACTGTTATTTGTTTTAATTGGACCGAGTACCTTGGCACGCAATTTAATAAATCTTGATAATCGCATTTAACCTATATTACATTATTTACACAAATGCGATTATATACTTGAAAATTTATGTTTTTAACTTAAAATATAACAATCAACATTATTAAGTTTTGATAAAACTATCATCACGGATTTCGATAGAATAAACGACGTTTTATTTGGGTTACATTACTAAATAAATAAATTGCGCGATGTAAAACTTTTCTGCAGGATGAATGTCAAAAGAACACTTAAAAAAACCTATTCACCTAACCTAACATAATATATAATATAAAATATTCGATTCGTGGACTTATCTAACCGGATATACCGAGAAAAACCTACACAGACGAACATGTAACTCTGGGTTATGTTTAAGAGTGGAAGTCGAATGCTAGGTTGGCCGAACTTAAATAATCGGGTGAGAAGGAAAATGTCGAAGGAAAAAAAGGAAGTGTATGCGGAAAAAGAAGGAGAAGGCGAACGTAATATGTATATAATATATATATATATATATATATAATTAGTATAGTTTTTGTTTACTCACCTCTCTGCCAGAATATGGCGTGATTGAAATAATGTCCGATCGACCGGGCGTCCATCAAAGCGATCAGCAACAGGTACAATCCCATGCAAAAATCGGCTGTGGCCAGGTTGCACATGAGAAACTTGGGTACGGTCAACCGGAACCGACTACTGAGCAACACGAACAATACGGCCATATTTCCCAGGAGCGCGGCCACGGCCACAATCCACACGGCCACCCTTAGCGTCCAATTACCCATCAGGTCTTCGCACGGGTTAAACGCGTCCGGCTCCGGAAAGCACTTTACAGCCAGATAGTTTTTTGTCACATTGCCGCAAAGCACTTCGACTTTCATATCTACTGTTACGTCTGAAATTTATTTTATATTTTTTAGGTTGGTTTTTGATTTGTATAACGAACAATATTGTCGAATTTGAAAATAATTTATAATAATATACATAATAGGTATATTATTGTTTTAACTGAGCTATTTAAATCATTGATTTGTCATTATTATCTATAAAACATTTATATTACAGGTACGAGATAACCGAGAACGGAATAATTTTAAAATTTACAATTATTTTCGTAGTTATATTATCACTTATTTCGTGAGTTTATATCTTATAACCTTTGCCTTTGTCCTGAAAATCACGTTTTTAACTTATTCTTTCTTTTTTTAACTTTTTATATAGAATTTTACCATTTTTACGGATTTCAAAAATTTAATAACACATAACACACACATAACACTGAGGAATTCGTAATTTTTAAAAAATGTACATTTGTTTCGATTTATTTACATTTAAATGTCTATTATATTAAATTTATATTAATAATAAATTCAGAAGCTAATCCATTTTTTAAAAATATGATTTTATATCAATTATAACACCAGTGGTCAAAATGTTAAATTTTTCATTTTGTTATAATATAAAATTTAACAATATGTTTGAACGTATTTACTGCATACATATAATAATCAATTGTTATATTTTCTTCATACATTTATCATAGTCGAATACAATTGTATTCTTAAATCATTTATATTATTATAATATTAGATAAATATATATATTTGAAACAGGGGATAAAAATAAACACGTCTCTGTATCAATCCTCCTCTCGAGTATCGTGTCCAAGAAATAAAAAAAATAATGAATAATAATAATAATAATAGTATCGTTTTCACGATTAAATAAACAATGTGATTTATATTTTGTATGTTTTGCTTAAATCTTGTATATTATAAATTATATTTACGTTATCTACGAAACAGTGATTTAATATTAACATTGTTTAAGATTTATTTAAATATTTTGCATTTACATTTTAACTACGTTTACGAGATATTTATACAACCATTATTTTTCAAATACATATATTATATACATTTTCCTATACAAATATTCAATGTTATAAAAACTGTTTGTTAAATATAAACAATACTATAAATCATATTGTTGAAGTAGATACCAATATTAAAAAAGCGAATATTTCATGTAGGTACACAACCACTAATGGTTATTACATTACTGTTTTTTATTAATTTTAATTTTGCCTTTGATGTTTTTTTTATTGACTTTTAGCTTATAACTTAAACTTTTATATTTATAAAAATACTGAATTCATCACTTTTATTTATGATAAGTGTATGTTCCATCATGTAAAATTTGCATAGTATCAGTTTAATACGTAAAAAACAAACCTAAGGGGCTTATCTCCCAAACCATGTTGATCATCGATGACCCCCTTCCCATAAAAAAAAAAAATTCGACATAAATAAAAATTAAGCAATGCGTAAATAATTAAAATATAATAATTATTATTTTTAAATATTTATTTGCTGTTTAATTTTAAGACATTTAAAGAATGTTATTATTGAAATAGTAAAATAATCGTTAAATCATAATAAACGATAATATATACTTAGTAATAATAAATAATGATAAAAGATTAATAATTGCATCGTCAATGACGATTGTCCGTTTCCGAAGGAAAAAAATATATAGTAGTTCCGCTAAAAGTTGTAAATAAAATCGAATTACTCTTCATATTTTATGTATAGAAAAAAAATTAATTAGGTAATATTTCCATTAAAAATGTATTTTTTCGATAAAATAAGACGTGGGACTTATTATATTTTAATAAATTATAATTATAATGTAACTATATAAAAATTTTTATTTAATTATTGTTTTTTTTTCAAATCCACATTTTTACTCATTATTTTTCCGTTCTGGGCTATAGCCCAGTGTTACTATTGATAAATAAGTCTTAAAACGTGTGTGTATAAAACGAATTCGTAAAGTAATGATTGGGAGGTTATGGGGAGTAGAGTTCCCATGGGTGTAATATATTTTCCATTCCATCAAGTTTAAACTTGAAATTGCACCTATAATAGTATAATGATAATCACTTATCACTGTTAAAAAGGTTAATTAAAAATTTTGTTACGTGTAACAAAATGACACTATATAACCTATACGTATTATATCGTAATTATTTATAAATAGGATATATAATATATTAACAAATTATATAGATTTTAAAACGAAAATAATATGCTCACTCCCAGTGTGAAATATTTCATCGCCAAACGAATTTTCTGTGGTTGTGGAGTTAGTCGTCCTTACCGTTGGAACGGAATCTAATCTTACGTTTTTACAATCACGCATCATGTTTTGCTGGAGTTTCTGGTTAAAAATAAACGATAATAATTATTAAAAATAATTCACTTTATTTTCCATGCACTTCTTATTTTTTTAGAAAAAGAATGTAAATATTTAAAAATAAATACACCGTTATAAAGCATAATACATTATCGACAACAATATTATATTAAAAAGGTTAACTTTAACATTTTCTGTGTGAATTAATATTTTATTATTATACTATTATTAATAGTTATATTTTATAAGAGAAAAAGGCGAGAAGGTCGATTCCGGACGTTCCTTCTTCGTGCCTTCGGTCCTCGAAAAAATAGTGATTTATTATAATTAAGATTTAAATGAAATGATATTGCATTAGAAAATATGATTCTGAGCGAAACTCAATATAATACGATATGTTATTATACTGATAAGCTGTTCCAAAAACTTACCACGCGTGTATACCACCTGTCTTAATACTAAAAAAAGTTCCTACGATCAAAACTCAATTAGTTATTATGAAATAAAAATTTTTAAATAACAGAAACCGTAATTTTGCCAATTTTTCGCCGTTTTTAGTAGTTTTTCTTCTCCCAAAATTCGAAAAATAAGCTAAATAGAGTACCAACTAGAAAAAGTTTCTTCAGACATAAAAAAAAAACAATATATTCCTCGCTTTGCTCAAAATCTAAAATATAAACAATAAATTACCTAATGAATGGAACAAATTATTATACCGTTCATAGTTATTTTACGATATATTTTTAACATTTATACAGAATTATTAATTTTTTTTTCGTTGTTTAGAATATTGTATTTTGTATACCTAAATTGTGTTAATTTTAATAATAATCGAACTTAATCTCAAAAACGACTCCATAAAATATACAGAAACAATAGTAATTTCCATTTATTTATTTATTAGATGCATTTAATAATTATTTACTAATTTTAATTAATAATCATATAAATTATAATGATTAAAATTTTAATAACTGTACCTCGTGATCAGCATACCCTTGAGGATTGTGTGTTTTGGGAAAATGGAAAGCACAACAGTGGTAAGGATACGTTAACCATGCTTCTTTAATGTACTAAAAAAATAAAAACAACAACAACATTAGTATAGTAGCTATTAAATATTTTTTTAGATATTTAAAAATATATTTTACAAAAAAAAGTATAAATCATTATAACAGTTTAAACTTAAAAGACCAAGAAATCCATTTTTCTTCAACTGAAAACCACATGGTCAACCTCATTTTTTCTTGTAACAGCTAGTCAATATTACCTGCTATAAGATTCATTTAACTCATTGAGCATATATTATTATACCGCGGTTATATTTCACGTTTGATTTTATAAAATTGTACCAAGAACGGAAATTTGTGCTAGTTTTACTAAAGATCGGGTAAATATGTAGATACACAATCTTTTTTTTTTCTAACGCTTTGTATATACGACACATAACCGTTGTTTTACCTTAAAGTTATAAATGGAGGGAAAAACGTCCATTGTGTACGTGTTTTCGATTTTCAAAACGTCGAGGTCTTCGAGCCCAGCGGTAGGTAGATTCCGGATTGAAGTGTCCGACAAGTCTCTGCGGAAGAAACAATACAAATACAAATATAATATGAAAATATATTTTGAACACTGTTTCGGATAAACCGCGGAAAAACATACGTAAAATATACGTAGGTGGGTAGAAAAACAATGAAAAAGTTAAGGAATACAACGATTATTTTTCAATTTGTCGCGAACAAAAAACTCGTTACATAAGTTGGCGAGCGCTGAAATCATTTTCTAAACTATTATTGGTACAACTTAAGCCTCGTCCAACTTGTGCGTCGTAAGTTTCTTTATGTTTGTGCTATACCGTGGTTACCATATATAATATAAATATAACTAGTATACCATGACGTTTTCATGGTACAATCATTTTTATATATTCGGATCACTCTTTATTTTACACAACAACGACCAAACGCAGATTTTAATCTTAAAGGTTTAAGCACATTACTTTTTATCAATAAAATCTGGCGATTGAATTTCTGTTAGTAGGTAATAATAATAACGTCATTGAACAAACTTACAGGTTACGGAGACTCTCGATCCCGAAGAAAGCTTCATTGTCCAGTTTTCGAAGTTTCTTGTTACCCCTAAAATTACTAGAATAACATGCGATACGATTATAAAAATTTTATTACACGAATAACATATTGTTTAGCAAAAAATAGTTCATCAATTCAAATCTAATGGAAATAAAATAATATGATAGATATTTTTTATTTCACGTTTTTTCTCTGATATTGATTTTGTACAACAAAAAGATGTTGTGTGTAATATTGTAAAACAAATCATAAGTTTATTTATTTTTAATACTACCTACACTTTTATTTTCATTAGATTTATCATTTTTCTTATGAACAAAATATTACTTATTGTATTAATCATAATTAATTATAATTTTAAATATTTGAAATGGTTTTTTTTTAGCTTTTTATAATAATATGAGTGATAAAAATTTTTTCGTAATTTATATTATAATCATACTACATAAACATTAAAAATCATAGTTTGAGTATAATTAGTAAGTTGTACTTTTTTACGCCAAACTTTTATTCACTCATACTGTTAATGTTTATTATTAAATACATACACTGTGGCGATTCGAGCTCCTTTGAAAGTCAACGGTCCCACTTCAGCGATTAAATTATGACCAAGTTGACTAAAAAAATTAAAATAACATTGTATTATTAATTAATATTTGTATTACTTAAAATGATCGTAAAATTGTAAAAAATTCACGTAATTAGTTTGATTTAAATACGTATACAGGGTTATCATATGATTTATATCATCTTCTACCTCACCATAATATCTAACAAGATGTAGACTAAGACTAGTATGGGTCGACCATACTAATCCTATATCGCCATAAATTTTAATCTTTTACCTCTCGTCTATTCACATTAGATACCTTTATATTACTCTATAATCCATCTATTCATTTTTTCTTCGGCCTTCCTCTTCCGCTCTTACTTTCTGTATTTATGTCCATAATAACTATTCTATCTCTGAATAATTTTCCCTCTTAACAATATACTCAAACAATCTCAGCATATTTTCTTCTATTCCTCTAATAATTGATGCAACTCATACACTTTCCTTTATGAAATTATTCACTTCTTATTCTATCTTCTCTAGTCATTCCACAAATCTATCTTTGCATTATTATCTCTGCCACCAGAGGCGTATTTAGTAAATTATTATTTGGAGGCGGGGGTTTCTGATTTTTTTAAGAACTTTCAAGAAAATCCGAAACCATTCCAGCCCTTTCACCCTCTCTTTATTTAATATAAAAAAATAAATTGTAAAAAAATGAAAATATACAAGTTCTGTATCTGTATATACATTATAATACAAAATCTAAAACAAGTAGCAAAATATTATTATTAATAGCAAATTTTTTTATGGTCTTAGGAGGGGGTTTAAACCCGTTTGACCTTTCCCCCCCCCCATTAATACTCCACTGTCCGCCACACTCATTCACTCATTTTTTGTTCACTACCCAATACTCTAATCCATACAACATAATTATTGATTTATTATACTGCCTTATTATATCTACCTTTTAATCTTATTGGAATTATGTTATTTTATATATTTTATTATAAATAGTTTTCGAATAAATTTTTACTCTTAGATCCGCAAAGAAAATACCCAACACAATTGTTTATTGTTATTATTATTTTATTTTTTCGTTTCGCGAACGCGATTTGTACAAGTTTATTAACTTCGTCAGTGAATTTTTTTGTTTTACTTCAACTTTATTTTCAAATATATACTTAACCTCATTACGCTACTATAATAATAATAATTATTATTATTTGTACAAAGTCGTTTTTCTCGTGTACGTTTTATTTTGTATTTCTTTAAATTTGTAAAGAGGGAAACGTAACGAAAAACTTTGACGCAATATAATTATACTACTTTTAATTAAATTTACGTATGCAAAATAGGAAAGTTTATTACCATAATATAAATATTACGACCTAGTGAAACACATATTGAATATGAGGTTAGGTTCTTGTGGTCTGTGACCTTGGTTATAGAAAAATTGTTCTGTAATACCGCAAAACAAATTCCCCGTAATGTTATGGCATCGTATTTTATAAAACGTAATTTTGTGTCGGTTAGGTTAAGTTAGGTTCGGTCATTACAGCTATCTTATGGAAATTAAATACCTGATAACACGAGTCAATAGATAAGGTTTCATAATGAACGTACATAAAACATGTTAGTTTTATTTCAACTGAGTTTAAAATATGTAAAACAAAAAGGTATATTACATATTATGATGTATATATGAATTATACTAAGTTCTAGGTTCAGTATCAACAATATGTTATTTAAATGATAACATACTTTTTGTACATGTTAGATTAGGTAAGATAAATCTAATAATATATTAATCAATCTATAAATGAGAATACGTATAATTAATATATTATAAAAGTCTTAAAATGTTTATTATTTTAATTAATAATTGTAATATAATCTTGGAAGGGAAACATTATAAGCCCTAATGCGTTCGTAAATGTTTTATGGGATTTTGTTCACGATATTCGAGTGGATCCATCTTTTATCTTTTTATATTTTAAATGATAAAAAAACATACTTTGTAATCTTAATATAATACCATCTTTCAAGTAATGTTTTACTGGCTCATAACCGGCATGTTTAAAAATCTCAGACCTGAATAGTTTTCCTTGTTACCAAATTCTGGCTTTTACTCTTTTCCGTCTGATCTACAATTGAGTGTATATATGCATTTTGAAGGAAATAAAAGTTTTTTAATTTATTGTAACCATTAAACATTTTCGGTTTCATTGTAAATATCGATACGTTTTTGTTAAATAATAAAAGTTTTGATCCAATTCGAATGTACTTTTTAAAAAAGTGGAAAGGTTAATTTTGGATGTTCACCCTTCGTCCCTTCGGTCCTTGGAGAAATTAGTGGTTTATTATAATTAAAATTTGAATACAATGATATTGTATTAGAAAATATGATTCTGAGCGAAACTCAATATAATATCCTGATAGGTTAGTTCCGTAAATTTACCACGTGAGTAAACTACTTTAAAGAAAACTAAAAAAAATATTTAAAATACCTATGTTTGAAATTGCATTAGTAATCATGAAAATGTTTAAATAAATTTCATCAAAATTTTAATTTCCGTTAATTTTGACGTTTTTCCGTCATTTTTTGGTAGTTTTTTTCTCCCAAAAAAAACTTTTGAGAAATTAAAAAAAATGAGCTAAATAAAGTACCTACTATACGCAATTTTCTACCGAAAGCATACCCTATTTATGGTAAACAGACCATCATTAAAAAAAATAAATAAATAAATAAAAAAACATTTTTATAAAACCAATCCTCGCTTAGTTCAGAATCTAAAATTAAACATTATATACTGGCTTATATTTTAAATGCATTTTTGTACCACTACGATGTGGAATTTGATTAGCTGTCGTTAAGAACCGTCCATCTCTCTTGTTTATAGTAGGTATTGTAGGCACAACAAATTAAGATCTCTTCAGAATTCACACTAATTTTCACTACGGGGTCATCCGTGCTGAATTCACACCCAACGGAACGCAAACCGGAAAATACGTTACTAAAATTATGTTATATATACAATTTTCGACTAGTTCGCAATTTCAACATTTTGAGTAATAGCTAGTATTTAAATTTTTACTGTTTTATAAATTCACTACTTACTTATAATTATTTGCAATATTATATTTAATTATTATAGTAATTATTAATTTTCGATCTTGAGTTTGGCATAAGTTAATGTTTTAAATAATCAATTTTATATTTTTATAAACATTTAAGTTTTTATAAAATTGTGAATAATAGATGTGGAGAGTACAAGATTGTAATAAATACTGTAAGTCTGTACAAAAATTCACATTTCACACTGTTTCGTTTGGATAAAAAATAAAATAACAAATATTAATAGAAAAAATGATAATATAATTTTGTTTTTGATGATCATTGACGATTTATAACGATCATTTTTTACGAAAACAGATTCTGTTGTCAATAATTATTGACACAAACAAATCTGTCCCGATCCCGTTCCGTATAATATGAATGTGTATATTCAAAAATACAGAAACAATATTTTTTTCACGCTCGGACGGATTCCATTCTATCGTAATATAAATTGTAATACTAAATTTTTCAACGATGGTATGTTTAATAATTAGTTTGTCGTTAAAATAAAAATACAAAAATTCATCGTCGTCTTTTAAGATATTAATTTAATATTTTAAATAGATTAGATTTATTTTATTATTTCTAAAATTACACTTATTAAATCCAGTATTTGGCTCACGAATAATAACCAATATTGTTATGTTTTGATGTGATTGCAGAATACACTTTGCTAAACGATTTAACCCCTCAAAAAGTATTGCTATCCGATTTTTCATCCCGCAGTAAATCAGTATTATAATATATCCTCACTGAGTACTGCAGATAAGTTTGTTTCATTTCGTGTTAAACCGATTTTTAACAATTCGATTTATTCGCGTTCATAAAATATTTTAACAACAGGATGATATTTAAAATCATCGGAAAAACAAATAATAATAATTACAATATTTACAATAACAATACGTCAATACCTATAGTCTCTGACAAATTAATTAAAAGCGTTTAAAGTTCAAACTTAAGTTTAAACATATAAATTAATGTCCAGGAAAATAAACGTTTACGACAAATGACAACAGTGTTAAAATGTATATCATACAACTAACCTATTTTTTTAATGAAATGTTCGTAAATTTATAATTTATTCAGACATTTTTTCATTGTTTATAATATCATTACGTGACTATATAACTTTGTGTTCATGTAAGAAAAACATTCATTTTTTAAATAATTTTATGAAAATTTAAATCATGCACGACCTTCCTTATAATATATCTATGTGAGATATTACTTAAATAAATATATATTTATAAACGTATAAATAAAGTTCGTGTTCTATTTGTATATACTTTGTCAATAAACAACAAAAACGTTTATTCGTATCAATGTACCATTCTATATTTTTACGATTGTGTGGTAATATAAATATGAAAAATTTTGTATTTATTACTTTATCTATATCTATATTATATTTATTATAATAAATAGGTTGAAGCCGTATATAAATGTACTTCACCAGGAGGAATAATTAAATTAAATCATTGAATTAACTGCATATTGTATACCTACGTGTTAAGTACTACTTAGATTTTTATAATTTGATTTAAAATAAAATTCAAAGACTCTACAAGGACTATATCAATGAACTAGTAATGGTTTATTGTTTTATCGACGAGCCATTTTTATCAACAGACTAAACGACATAAAACGTTATATTTTATTTAATATTCAACGTTCACGGAAATGAATACCGCACTAAATTTCATAGATGGACGACCTCGTATTTGAATACGTTTTATTAAGACAATTATGAAGTATTTAAATATACATTTCTGGGGATATTAATTTTTTTCTAATAAAAAAGATTTTCGAAACGAGAACTTAACTTAGAGAAATAGTTATGCTTTCAATGTTTTTGATGTGATATAAAATCTTAGGCATACATTTTGTTTTCTTTTCAAATTTTAAATTATTAATCGATTACTAAAATAGGTGTGTTAATGATAAATCACCCTAGTTTTTCTCTCTTATAATTGCCTCTTTTAGAACATCATCTCACGTCGTCTTCTTATAACAGGTATGGATTTTTGTAATGTTTAAGTGTCGGTTAAAAATTGTTATTACTCAGCTTGAATTACCTGCAAAAACACAGCAATAAAGAATTTATTTATTTTTGAAATACCGTTTTTTATGATTCACACGCGTTTTCCATCCTGCCTTTGATTCATTTTATACTTTTGTTACAGTACATTAAATAATTAAACTATATTGTTTACTTTTAAACTTCACCGAAAAAGGACACCAAAATACGATGCCCTCAACATATAACTTATGTTATTATATTCTTGTTTATTTCGTCCTTTATAAGACAGCATATTTCGTAAAAGTATGTCGTTATTAACCATACTTTTGTTTATACCGTATAGTCGGGCAAACTTGTCGCGTAATCGAGAATGAAATCGATATACAACAGTTATTTATAAAAATTATTTATTTATACGTCTTGATTGTCATTATTGGCGATGAAAAATGATCGAGATACGTATGATATATTTTTCTCTTTATGCACACGTAGGTATGGTAATAATAATATATACAGGTTATTTGGGGAAAAATGTGCTTAGACCGCCATTGCTTTCCGATATTAGGATAATAATAATAAACAATTTTTGAAATAATATTTTGTACAGCTTATTATTCATCTGCAGACAATTTTACTAGATAACTTGTAATCTCCTAATGCCAAACAAAGACGATTTGTTTTATTATCAGTATCGTAATCAAAAAAAGAGGTTTAGTATGTGTATCATAGGCGTATTAAACAATTATTAACAACTAATAATTGTGTTTCCTGTTAAAATTAATAATTCCATTTAATTTTCTAATAAGTGTTTTGTATGTTTACTTTGTTTAATAGTTTATATATTAGTCAGTAATTTCCTATGAACTGAGTAACCAAGGAAAAACTTATTAAATGATTTTTTATAATTATTTTATTTTATATAATCAGGTACTTATATTAAACCTGATATTATTACCTAACACAGTAACAGTAACAGTTAATAATAATATATTAATTATTTTAGTTTTCGTGAACATTATTTCAAACGGTTCTGAATTAAAATCGAAATAATACGAGTAAAGTATTTATTTAATAAAACTATCAGTAAATAATGTATAAGATATTGTTATATAATAAAATTGAAAACAGTTTACCTTGAACTCGTATTGTGTAACGTTAATATTATGCCATATAATATTCCCATTTATGCACGTGTTGTGGACAAATATTTATTTATCGGCTTTCTATCATTTTATATTCGATTCACCATTTAGATTAACATGAATCATAAACTATATACGAGTAAAGTCTTGCTCATAATTTTAAGGTTCACATTTAGTGTTAAAATATAATATTTGTTTATATTAGTGTTTACTGTTTATGATTTATTTAGGTCAAGTTGAAAATGAGTGTTTAATAAAGCGTAGGCACGTTCTTGTATGGATACAAAATTAAATAAAATACCACACTTAACTTTTTAAATTTATATTTTTATTTTAATTACGATAATTATTATAATATATTTAATATATTATAATTTATATAATATATTGTACAATACTAGTATAATACTATTAAATATATTGACGTCCAAATTAAAATCATTTAAATTTAATTTATTATTATGTATTATTTTTTTAACTCAACTAAGTTAATAAATAACGTAATTTTACGGCGTTTAGTAATATTAAAGGCTTGCTTAGCATTACTGATAAGTAACATAATAATATAAAGACATCAAAAAGTATTTCTATTTTTAATAAATATAAACTTTTGTATATCAGGTGTTTTAAATTCTGTATTCAAATACACCAAGTTTCAATAATTATTATTTTCTAAAAATATACAAAAAGATATATATTTTATTCTAAAAAATAGGTCCTAAAATAATCAAATATTGTAAATAACATTATGAAATAATTAATTATCAAAACAAAAATTAAAACGTGATAGGTATGTCGTACGTAATTCGAAATAAATATCTATAGTGGTTACAGTAGAAATTATTGTAATTTGATAATATGAAACCTAGATGAATAGCAATTAGCAGGTTAAAATGTTTTGGGGCGCTATAGCCCACCACGACCCTAGCAAATTTCACTCATGGATAGGTTAGTAGCAATATTTAAAATACAATTTAAAAAATAAAACAATTTTTTTTACAATGTACTTACACGAAATCTGTATTATATATTGCGGATTATAATATATATATCAACATATTTACACAAAAGTGCAAATAATAATTATTACATTTTTATATCCATTAGTCAATCTAACCTTGATTCGGGTAAATGTATATAAATGGTAATTGCCATTTCTCAGTAAAAAATATTGGATTGTATTACATAATTATTATTTGCGTTATAATCACTTCTCATATTCAGATCTCGATCTCGTGTTATCTATTACCCATTTACATCTGCTATCTTCATATCATTCTCTATTTTTCTACGCACCTCTTCTTTGGTCTTCCTCCTCCCTTTTACTTCTACATCAAAATTCATGCAAACAACATTTTTTCTGTCTTTAAATTACCTCTCCTAATATCCTATCTAAAGTTCTATCTCAACCAATTCTCTTTCGTTTACTCCACAATTGTTGTAACTCCTGCACTTCTCTTTTTGTATTAATTTCTTATTCTATCTTCTCTAGTCATTCCACACATCCTTTTTTGATTTCTCATTTATACAAACTTCACGCTACACTCACTTTTTCTTCCAATATTTTTGTTCATTACCTAATACTCCGATCCATATAACATTGCAGGCTTCATTACTGCCTTATAATATTTACCTTTCAATCTTACTGGAATCTTGTTGTCATACAAAACACATTTATTATTTACAACCATCTACACTTTATCAAATTTTTCATATCTTCTTCAGAACTATCATTATTTTTTAGTGCTGATCCTAAATACTTAAACCTATCATTCTCACATACTATATCATGACACTCCACACATCTTCATTATATGCCTTTCCTTTAAAATTTCTTGATCGCATTCTTTGAAATCATTATAATACTGTTTCTGTTTTACTCCTACTTACCCTGCTTATTCATTTCCCTTCAAGCACTGCCCACCACTGTTCAAACCACTCACTCACTTCTTCTTCTTACTAAAATTACTCTGTATATTTTTTCTAATCATTTTATTAAATCTCCTGTACTTATTATGTAGGTAATACTTTAATATATACTCAAATATATTTTTATTATTACATTGATGACAATAATTTATTTGTTAATAATATATTTCTGCAGGCATTTTAAATTAATGTAATAATATCCACAGATAAACGTATACTAATACTAGATAATAATTTTGTTCTTAATCATGGTAAATGGTTAAGTCGCCATCTAAAAAGAGGAAATGTCTACAATCAAGGTTAAGTACTGAAATAGTTAGTAAGATCAGTGTAGTGGAAATTATTTTAAAATTAAGCATATTTTATAATTTATTTTATTTTAGTATATCTACCAAATCTAATATTTAAGTAGTATTCTTATAATGAGAAATTGTTAAATCATTAGCGTCGTGTTTTACTAATAATGAGAAGACAGCTATCTGATATTTAATGCTCGTATGTACCCTCGTGGGGTAATTTTGAAACACACGATAAAATTATTAATAAAAAAATACATATAACCTAATGTATTAGTAATAAATATCGTACAAAAATATCGAAATTGGTAAAAATCCATGTGTTTACAATCAAGGCCAAGTATAAAATCAAGATAATTTAACGTTTAATTTCTCGTAAATTGTTCATTTCATCATTCGGTCTATTATTTTTATCCGTAATTTTTTCGTTATTTTTTATTTTTTATCTGAAATCTCATTTTTAAGAAAGTCGTGCTTTTCCGGTAAATTTTTAATTGTTCGTAGAAATTAAAACGCCACCGTGTTATAGACTTTATCGGAAACAAACCATATACGCAATATGATAATAATTAATAATATATTGTGACTCGTGTTGAGGGATCGGCCAATAGGAAATGTACTCTGTCGTTTATATAAACATTAAAAAACTTCAATTAATTTTTACAGTTGCGACGGGTCAATAATATAATAATAAACGTTTCGTATCACAACAATGTAAAAAGCTATTAATGTGATAATATTAGACGGCGTTGAACAATATATGCGACGACCATTGAGAATAAATTAATGGAGGGTTAGGTCTTAGAAACGACTATATCGTTTCTGTCTTCGGAAAAGCGATAAACTGTACTCTCTCAAAATAACTAGTCATTTATTTAACATTAATCTATATACTTATTATTTAAATTAAACACATAACCCAAGAAAAGGATAAGCGAACATCACGAAGTAAGACGTGAGGTAATATTTTTTTTAAATTTCAATCGTTAATTGATATGTTTTTTAAATTTATATTAGTAAAAAAAGATTAAATGTAATTATGTCAAATGTTATTCTATCATTATATTATATTATATTATATTATATTCTATCATTATACTATCTATTTCTCTGTATTTTATAAACCTAAAAATAAAGTTAAGTATTACTGTTTAGATTATATTTAATTTTTTTTTTCTAATCGATGTTTTAAATCTCATATGAATTCAATTTTTGAAGTTAACTACCCTTGTAACTTAGTTTCGGACAAAACACAAAATTTTTGCATCAAGTTTAGATAAAACTTCAATTTGGATCATTTACGTAGTTTACTATATACAATATACCTGATATAATGAATAATGCTCTATGATATAGGAACATATTTTTTTTTTATATTTAAGTTTATATATTTTGATTTATTTTTAATAATTACCATAATATCAACTAATATTTATACGTTTATTTTGAATTTTATAATATTATCCAACCGTATTTATGGTCCAAATATACAATTTAGAGTATTTCAGTGGTCACGTTTTTCATTTAGATAATTAATTTTATTAAATATAATTTATAAACAGTTCAGCGAAAAATTCACTAATCGGTATGTATTCATGCTAAATATTAATATAATATATTGATGAATAAATTAAAGGGTTCCACTAAAAAAGTACACAATATTGTATCAAACTATAAAACAAATTCAATGTCATATTTATAAAATCGAATAGTTTTACTCACAGTGCTTCAGCATTGATCTTCATTTCTCCGGGGACTAAAATTTCAATTTGATTGTTTTCCAGATCTCTGTTAGAAAAAAAAAATAGCAAATTTGATAAATATAATATGTACGTTAATTTGTGTACAAATTGTATATATTTTAAATATTTGAATCTCAAATTTTACTAATTTATTATATTAGTATTTAAATTCAAAAATATTTATTATCTTCATAATCACGATTTGATTTTAAATTGAATTAAAATCGAAAAAAATCTCAATGTAAACTTAACGAAAATTAAACATATACAATAAACTTTAAAGTATGTGATATAAGTATCTAATGGTTCTCAGTTCTTGAAATTCTTGTTTAAAATAAATAATCATCATGATGAACCGATGTCTCAAAAATTATTTGAAATTAATTTTCTCAATAACTGTAAAAATTCAAATTTCATTACTATCAAATCAATAACGTAAGTGGCTTATTGTACAATATGATATATTTGGCATATTTTCTTACACTTTTTAACTCATGCAGCATTATGACTAGGTTTGGGATTTTAATAGACTAAAAAAAATCATAATCGACTTAAAAACTTAAAATACCAATTAATAACAACACTAAAAATACATTTCAAATTAAATTAAAAAGTAAATACAATATTAAAATTTTATTTTGGTTTAGTTTTTTAAATTGTATCTATTTATTTTGGCCTATTAACCTGATTAACCTATTAAATAGTAATTTAAAAAATACATATTACTTTCACCATTTTAGTAAGGTGACATTCTGTTCGCTAATCTAGGAGGCTAAGGAGTTATTATTGCACATTAATTTTTAGTAGAATCCAAAATATTAATATAAAATGATGTTATCATTTCAATTTTATATTATGTTATGTTAAGTTGATCATATCTTAGATTAAGCCCTCCTCTATTTATAATTTCTAGAACCACATCAGATTCACTCTGTATGTTACAATAATAAATTGTGATTAGTTTTATGTAAAATAACTAAAAATTAATTACTAAATGTGCCAAAAAAATTAAAATAATAAGTAGGTATCACCTAAAAAAGATCGAAGTCTTAAATTTATAACCACAGCTATCTAATGATTTTTTAATTTAATATGTTTTATTTTAATCCTATATATAATTTGTATAAATTAACATGTAAAAAAGCACATACAAATCAACCAAGTTTTTTGATATTGTTATCATACATAAATAAATAGTTCTGCGAAACGTATTCATAAATCATAATTCATATTAACTACTACTTACACCGAGCGAAGATGATTATTCGTTCTCAGCGAACTAAGGTTAGGTGGTTTCTTGATTCCCGTCTGAACGATTCCTCTGTAGACACATAAAAATCAATAATGATATAATGTTATCAAACAATAATCTAAACATTATATAATAGTATATAGTATTAAAATAATAGTGTTAAATAAATTATTTTATTTTGCATAGGTAAATGACAATTATTTATGTTGTCTTGAAATGGTAATTAATTTGATTTGATTAAATATTCAAAACACAATTACACAAATTTATCAATATATTATTATTTACAAACATCTATAAAAAAAACTATTTTTTCATAGAAGGCTTATTCCAAAAAAAAAAAAAAATCATTTGATGTGAATTGAACAGTATAATCAATATACAGGAATATCTGTATTAAAAAAAGTAAAATAAAGGTTTATCTTAAAAAATTAAATTGCAATCTTTTTAGTTATTTTATAATTTTGAACACCTTATATTTTATCTCTGTTGTATCCGTTCGTTTCATTCGTAATTATTAGTTAGGACTTTAGGAGGAAAATCGTTGGGGGAATTATTTTCTAGATATTTTCTAAATAAAATTAGTTTTGTTATTTTTTAATTTTCTGTCGATATTATATTATTTTATACAAAGATAATATAATTATGGAATTGTAGTTTATTATTTAAAATACGGTGAAAAACTTGAAATTTAGCACGCTCACAGAGCTTTAAGATTTAACTAGAAAAACAAATTTCTTCATACATAATTTTATGTATCGTAAAATGTAAATAAATTTGAATTATATTAAAAAAAATACTCAAGAATATATTTAAAAAAATGTAATAATAAATAAAAAAGAAATACACGTTTTTAAATAAACATATTGACTTAATCTTGAACGTAATTAGAGAATATCTCAAAGTATATCCAATGGGTAGGAAAACAAACTTTTTATTGCGCTCGATTTCATCATCTTATAAATTAAAATAACGTCCGACAGTAGTTATGGTGTGTAATTTATTTCAAAATGATGTAAATATATCTTCCCAAAAAAATTAACACAGGTTGTAGATTACGTTAAAATATTTAAATTAACAATAAAAGCATCATGAAAACATTGAAAACAATATTATTAATTAAATTATTTCATTTATAATTATTATTATTATTATTATTATTAACAATATAATTATTTATGGGATGTACATTTTTATAAAACATTCATGTTTTTATGTAAATATTTTGTTATTTTACCACTCGAGTAATCATCGTACTCTGACCCGTCTATTTTTCAACGTAATTCAGTTAGAATTTTTTTTGAAACAAATGTTTAGTATATAAATTTTACAGTTCAAAAAGTAGTCTAATTTGTACACATTATTTAAGTCAATTAAAAAAAGTAGAAAAGTTGTTTCTGGACGTTCTTCTTTCATCTCTTCGGTCTTCGGAGAAAAGTATTTTATTATAATTAATATTTGAATGCAATCATATTGCAGCCGAAAATACGATTCCAAGTTAAACTCAGTTATATATGTATATAATATATAAGACTGATATTCCATTTAAAAATTTTACTACAAGTGTAAATAAACTATGAAATTACTCAAACAAATTTTCAATTCCCCACGATCAAAACAGAATTAGTTATCACAAAATATTTAAAATCAAAATAACGGAAATCGTAGTTTTGCCAATTTTCCATCATATTTTGGTAGTTTTTCGTCTCCCAAGTATACCTTTGAGAAATTCGAAAAATGAGCTGAATAAAGAATCAACTACATACAATTTTCTACTAAAAACACATCTTATTCGTCTTATCAGACCATTATTTTTACCCAAAAAAGTGTTAAAAAAACATAAATTTAAATTATAATTACATATTACTTATATTTTATTATTTTATTTTTATTCAATCTAATATTATATTTATTTTTATTCGATAGAGTTTAATGAAGTATATAATTCATCATACATATGCTAAATTATTATAAATGTATTAAAAGTTTACAAAGTTTTCTGATCAACAATAAACTCAAAACACTTATAAAATACGTAAAGCTCTAACTTTCAAACCGTTAAACCTAGAATTATACGTATTATTAAACATTTTTAGATAAATTTCAAAGGTCTATACTTAGTCAGAAAATCCACCAATCCATTTCAAATTTTTTTCTCATATGTAGAACACCTTTATGAACACTAAAAAAAAAAAGCCAAGTCCCTAAAATCAAAACTCAATTAGTTATCCCGAAATATAAAAAATCAAAATAACAAAAACCGTAATTTTGAATTACTGATTTTTTGCTGATTTTTGGTATTTTTTCTTCTCCTAAGGAAAAAATGTTTCTTCTAACTAGATGCAATTTACTACCGAAAGCATACTCTATTTGTGATAATTAGACCATTATTTCTACCCAAAAAATGTTTGACATAAAAAAAAAAACATCTTTGTAAAACAAATACATTCCTCGCTTAGCTCAGGATCCAAAATATAAAGTAAAAAATAGTAATATTGCCACCAATAACTAATTAATTATTTTAAACTAATTATATATCTATATACTATTTCTGAAAATTCACTATATTTCTAATTCCGTAATTAAATTATTGATAACATAACAGGCTTATAGTTTTCAGTTTATATCGGTTAAAACATCGAAACATAGTCAATTGAAAAAATATATTTTTTATACATATTTATAAGTGCATAATTATTATTATGATTAACTATTACATTCATTTATAAATAGTTAATATACCTACCTAGTAATTATTAAATTACAATGTTATTTATTGTATTTACATTTAATTTAATTTAAAAATTAATATTAATAACATGAACGAGTGAGATATATTTATAATAAATATAAAAACCAAAATATTTATATTCCGTTAAATAAACAAACAAACAAATACATTTTTTGAAAGTAAATTAGATAAAAAAATAGTTTATTACATACTTAAATAAAACTCGAATTAAAAACTAAATATTATTGTGGAAACCTTATTTAACTTTAATATTTCAAAATTTTAATAAACAACAATAAATAATTATTCTAAAATGTCAAGACAATAAATATTTCAATTAATTACATTTTATATATGCTTTAACGGTATTTATAATAAATATCCGAAATAAACACGAAAGCAATAAAGAAATATATTAATAGTGTACGTTTAAAATTATTTCCAGACAAATAACATTAATTATTGCACACATCATTACATTATGTTGTATAGTGAATCGTATCGTTCAAAATTGATCATTACAATATATTATTAATATTAAAGCATACAAATTCTTTGTTATAAAGGTTTAACTGATGAGATTGTTTAATAAAATATAAGAAGTTATTTGATTGAAATATCCTTATTATATCTAAATAATAACTAAACTCTGAAATATGCGCCGCCTATACTTTATCTCAGTCACAGAGTTGATTTTAAATCATTGTCGGTTATTATTTAGCAGTTATAATATTATCGTAAAAGCTTGAAATTATATAGTTCTTTACCAATGCTTAAATTAAATAAATATAATTAAATATTCTTTCAATGATAAATGACAATTGTATAATTTCTTTCTCACATTGATCAGATAATCATATAATATACATTTCACAAAGTGTTTCTTTGAGTAAAATAAAATATCTTGAAAGTATCGGGCACATTTTCTTATTATTTTATAGAAATAAATTTTCCTATTTATTTTTTAAGTTAAATCTATCATTTATTTTTTATTATTTTATTTATAAATACAATATTACATTTTTGATGCACTATATTATACACAATATTGATAAATTATATAATTATATTTATATATTATGTTATATATATATATATTGATCGTCGTTAACAATATCACGACTCGATTGTTTTATTTTTCACATGTTTTTCGTATTCCTTCGAATTTATAAAATGTTATTGACATTTTCTTCGAGAGGAGCTAAATACTCAATTTCTTTTTGGGCGCCTCAAATTGTTTCTCTATGCAATCCGTAAACACTGAACGAACGTAAGAAGTAGACGATACGTCACTCGATCCGACAAGATGATAAGAACCAAAATCGAAAATGTTTGGATGTTTCTTCTGGTATTCTTTAAACCTGCACTGTATACTTTATTTGTTAAAAAGTTTCATTCACTCGATTTTACTATAACAACAACAAAAAACTTAGATTCAATTCGCTCGTCGCGTATACGTGCAGCGAGTATTCAAATATGATAAAAAAAAAAAAAATTATTATCTGTATTCAAATCGGGTTACGTTCACTCGAAAAATTCATATATACTCCGTTTAAAGATTTCGTGCAGACAATAGACATTCGTCAGCAATACATTTTATTGTTGGGCAAAAATCATGACCCGAAAATATCGTGTACATAGCCGATCGACATTTAGATAAAAAAACTTTTAGTTTCACATCAATCAGAAATAAATCTTAAAATCACGACAAATCTTTATTTAATTACTTATTGTCAATATATTTTCGATGAAACATATAACAAAAATGTTAGACTGTTTTTGTGGAGATTTTTTTTTTTGTAGTTCTAATTTGCATATTATATTGTTATAAAAGTCGTTAAATATACCTAAAAATTAATATGATTTATGTAAGTTGCGTGATTTAAATTTTACTACCTACCTGCGTTTAATCTTACAGTCTAATGTTTTATTGTACTAATAATCAACGAAAAAAAACAGCAATATCTAACTATACTTGGAATTCTGTTTTGATTAAATTATTATATTTATTAAATAACGTAAATATATGTACATAGTTTACATGTAAGAAAGTTAAAAAGTTAAAATATATATTTTGCTTCAGCATGATAAATAGTTTCATTATTTTATATTTTAATATAATGTTATAATGTTGCAATTGATATAACGATATTGTTACTTATATACATTCTCTTGTGAAATATTTAATATTTAAAGATTAAAAAAATCAAACAAATACGTTAAACACCATATTTTCTAATTAAATATCAATTAAAAATTATATGATATTTATTGGCGTTTTAATGAAATAATATCACTATTGTTTCATGTATTTTTGGGCGAGTTTTATGAATAATTATTTTAGTTAATATTCTTATCATGTTATTACGAATAGTATAATATTTCATCATTAATTATTCGGTCGCTTTATTAATTATGTATTGCCTCTCAAACTATTTGGAAAGCAATCAAAATTGTAAAAATATTTGAAAAAAATGAATTATTATATCAAAATATAAAATATAATTTAACGTAAATAATTGTGTTGTTGTTTATAGTGAAAAACCACTATTTTACTTTCTTCGATGAAAATTAATGCGAATTTTAATTTTTTTTTTTTAAAGAAATTCCAACTGAATATATATCATTGGATTCTATCACGTATCGTTTAGTAGTTTAAACTTTTCACTGATGATTGTCTTAAAAACACAATCGATCCATTTAGATTTGTCAAATAACTAGTTGCTGTGAATATTTAATAGTATAATATATTTTACAGACGTGCATTATTACAACAGAAACGAACATCGGTTAAAAAAAAGTATTTTATACCCACGTTACTTACATACTTAAATCCGCTTGTGAAAAAATCCCATTTATAGCTACTTTAAATTTAAACATTTATATATTCCTAATATTACCACAAATTCGTGGTAAATAGTTGGCACGTCTCAATAACTGTTTCTGCTCGTACCAAATTATTAATAATAATGTTTCTCTCCTTTAATGGTATAGAAAAATATTCATGATAAATATACGGTTAGGAAGGATATATATATAGGTATATATATATGAGATTAAATAATTAAGTAAGTAAGGTAGTGAATGTAAGTACGTAAGAGAAATTTCAGATTTAAATTTTTACTTTTTACTTTTTCGAGTTATATTTAAATGATATTACTTCAAAATATAGGTAACATTATAATATTATTATTTAATAAGTTAATTAAAAAATATTAATATTAAAAATAAAATAGTTATACTGTTATACAAATTAATAACATTTATTCTTGTGTTAATTTCTAACTGTATAATTAATTTATCATTTGTTTTAAATTTTCTATATATAATTCATTATTAAGAAATTTGATTAAACGAACGTTAGTCTTACTAAATCATCGTAGATTATACAAATGTATTCTTAAATTGAATTAATATTATTTAAAACATTTCATATTCTTCTTCTACTACCTGTGAACTTTGTAGTTACCAAACTAGATAGGTAAACTTAAATGATAAATTATATTATCATTATAACTATATTATAGTTATATTATAAACATATTATACGAGTACTTGTAATTTTCCTTAAAATTAAGATAAGACAAATTACGGTCCAAGGTGCGTAAGCACATATAAGGGGAAATTAAGCCACCGAAAACTAATTCAGACGTAAATAGGTTTGATTGTTTGAACAAATCACTGAGTCTCGTGATATTCCAAATCTCAATCGCTAATATTGGGACATGCGTTAAATATAATATTAAGGCTGATGGTCGATGGTATTAAAATTAATTACCTACATATTGAAATTTCAATATCAATGCCGGGTTTTTAATAATATACCGTGACACAATCGTAATATCAATAGGGTTAGACCTTAATACTGGTATTCAATTTTAATATCGTTGATCATAGTAATATATATATATAAAATTTCTATTACACGGTATTCTGGTGTTATACAGTACACCATTTAAGCGATATTTAGGTTAGGTTAGGTTAGGTATAATAATTATATATCTTATAAAATTACAAAATACCAGTTATAGATGGCAGTCGCTGCATGAACATGGTATAATATTATTACCACAGTTGCGTATCATAGGCGAAAATTTGGAAGGGGTTTGGAGACTAAGCCCCCCAATTTTTTTTCTTTTAGCCCCATTAAAAATTGTTTGTGTTTTACATATATTTATGAATCCTCCATGGCATATATTGAATATCTTATCTTAAAAATATTAGCTCCTCCTAAAATTTTAATGAATTTCCGGGCCTATGGCTCTTATAAATTTAAAACAAGCATAGATATTAAAGAATAGTTTAATTCTTAATTTTCTTGAAAATATACAATTTGTACACAATTATACTCAATGTAGTCGAATGAAAAACTAAAAATAGTAATTACACTTCAAACTTTTAAGTCTGTTCTATTACATGGCCGATGAATAGAAGTTGTTACTGCTATTAAATGTACAACTATATGTTATATTACTTATTCCAATTGATGAAATAGCCCAAATACTTCAGTATCCGTAATGAGAGCAAAAGTAATGATTAGCTATTTTAGTATAACTTTAAAATTTAAATTCATATTTGGTATTATACTAATAATGAGTCCTATTTTAAATATAATTTTAAAAGTAAGTTTCTTGCTTTAGCAACCAATAAATGCCACTTAATTAGCTTCATAAAAAATAGAATAATTAAAAAATGTAGTGGTAAATATGAAAAATAATGAAGTTCATACATATATATATTTTAGTATCATAAAAATGTGTAAAGAAAAATAAGTATATATATCTAACATAAAATTGATCAGTTTTCTTCAAATCGAGTAATTATTGTTATACTATTTATGACAAACTAAAATTTACAATATCTATATTATCCATTATTCGATGACATTATTATTAGATTAAATTCTATATTCAAACAAGAGACAATAAAATATTTTATAAATTCTACAGTTTATAAATACATATAGTATACTTTTTATATAACTTATGTAACTCCAGAAATGGATATTATTTTGGAGTACTTTTCAAAAATTTAAATTTAAACTTCTTATCTGAATTTTTTGCAGAAACAAAATTTCTTAAAGTTTCATTAGGTAATTGATAAAAAACCTAATGAAACAATCAATAAATCTGTGTTTCTATGGTTAGATTGGTTAAAATAATGTGAACGATCAAATATATTTCATAGTTTTAATAAAACATTAATAATGTTTAGCATATTACCTGCAGCCATTAACTTTACACGTGCACATGTTTTTTAAAGATGAATAATATTGTAAAAAATAAACTAGTTGATGCTATGAAACATAATTGATTGGAGGCATTATTATTCGTTATTACAGAACAAAAAAATTACATGAAATGTTAATAAAGATACAATAGTAACATTCGTCATTAGTTGACAAATGCCACTATATTTTATAATTATAAATATAAATGTTTATATATAAATATTGTATTTATACCTGTATATATATTTTCTTATACTATAATATATATACTTGTGTTTATGTGTATAGAAATATTTTAATTTTAATTTAAAGAATGTCTTTGAAAAAAACAGTATTGCTAATATTATTATGTATTTTTCACTATTAGTTATTCAATAAATATATATATATATATATATATATATATATAGATTATCTTTTTAATAATAAATAAATAGTAAGTAGTTAGAATAATAGTTCTAATAGTTAGAACATTATGTATAATAAATTTTGATTATTGCTTTACTTTATTATTTAATAATTTAATATTTATTATTGTATATATTTATTAAATAAAAAATAATGAGAATAAATTATTGAATCTCATACAAAAAAAATCAATTCGATGATAGGTGCCAGGTGGGTTTAAAAAATTATTTTGCATTCTTAAAAAACCACTGATAGATCGTATATTGAAAAAGCCGTCAACCCTAATATAATACAGTAAAAGGTCGAAAAATCGTCTAAAAAATCATCATTCTGTATACCTATCATTTTTCGTAATAAGCGTAATAGTATAAGAGTGATGGCATACAATTGATCGTAGTACAATTTTATTACAAGCGATTGTGTCTCTAGTAACAATGAATTTTATCGGTTCGGCCATAATTCCTTTTTTGTTTTTTAAAAAAATATTTTCATTACATCATTTAAAAACTCAAATAATCTACTAACTGTCAAATTGTGAAAATAACTTATAAAATTATAAAAGCTATACAATTTTGTAACCTAGTCACATTTAGTTGAACACGAAAATACACATTATATTATAATATTACTTTTTTGTTTCATCTTTCTGATTCATGTTATTATGCTTAAAGATTGTAAAAAGAATTTGAGATAAAAGATATTTAAATTTTTAGTAAACATAATTTTAATAAAATAATTTCTTGAACACTATTTTTGTAAAAACTACTTCTATGAGATTATACATGTCCTGCTTTCTGCTCACTCAGTTTTTTTTCCTTTTTATTTCATTTAGTATTTCCGGTTTGCTAAATAGATCTCTTAGTAGTTAGTTCTCCGTTATGTCTCTTAAACCACTCAAACGTATGTCTGTAGATGCATGATCCATTTTATATACTTCTTATTAATTTCATTTCGAAAACCCTCAGCCTTAGTTCTTCAGTTTTCTTAATAATCCAGAATTGGGACCCATTTATTATTATTGACTGTATTAACGTCATGTACATTTGGGTTCTTAAATACTATGAAAATAGTCTTGATCTAAATAAATGGCAGAGGGAAAAATAGCATTCTAAAAATCTAAAAGTAGATAAATTTACTTTTGTTAAATAATAAGTTTTTAAAATATTAGGAATAATATACAATAAATAGAGATTAGAAGTTCAGTATTCAGTTTTATAATAGTTGAATAACATAATTATACTTGTATTATGTTCATTTCAAGAATCGATAAACAAAATAAAATTTAATTATAATAATTAGGATTTAGATATTAGTGAAAAAATAAGTGCATTAAAATTTAAAATAAAAAAACAAAATTTTGAAAACAGAAAACAGAAATCATTAATATTGTAATTTATTCTTTATTACCAAATTAAAAAAGGTAGTTGAAAAATTGTAATTGTGTAATAAATTAATTTACACATCTCATTCGTTTAGATGCAGATCATAATTAAATTGTGTAACTTTTTCGAAATCATAAGATCCCACTTTTAAAGTATTATTCTTAAGTCGTATTTATTAATTATTAACAACTATATAAATATGTGTTTTTTACTAATTATTGTCAACAATATATTATAAATAAATATTAATGTGAATATTGAATTGTGATAAAAGTAATAATAAATAAAGATATATTTGTAAGAACTGATAAATAATGATAATGTTGGTGGTCTAACCGGCTGCGAATATATGACAGACATAATAAATTGATGTAGTGTAACGACCCTAAAAATGAGATTTCTATCAATTCGACTATAATTAATATAATTTATCTTTAATTATTAGTGTTTAATTTTTAAGCGTCCAACGTCAGATACGTTTTACTGCATACCTACTATATTCAGTACCTACGATTTTACCATCTTATCGGCGCACGTTAAAATAATAATATTTAATATATTTACCATATTATTAATATTTTACCGTCAAATCGATTCACTTTATACCGTAGTATATTTAATACGTACGTAGTATAAACAATATGTACAGAACTAATGATAAAAAAATATTTCATCAAATCAAATAAGACTTATCCTGGCGCCTATTGTAAATTACGGACATAAAATCGCTCTTACTCGTTATTACAATATACGTACATTGGCGTACGAGATTCGGCCGAGAGTCCGAAACTTGATGTGATTCGAAATGAACAAATGATTTATTGAAACTCTGGGAGAGAACGTTTCTATTTTCTTAAGGAAGACAGAACAGTGCGGCTATTATATAGTATAATAATATGTAATATACGATATCGAAAAAAATATATATGAAATTTTGCCAGCATGGTGTTCGTTTACGATTTGTGTATACGTGGTTCATACCGCGTGTATGGTATATTATACATTTAATATTTATACCCGTGGTGTACGGTAACCGGTGTCGTTTTATTTTCATAAAAAGTTGTCGTCATACTCATACTAAAATGTAAGTAGCGTTTGTATAAGTTAAAACCTATAGATAGGAAAACACACGACTTTATTTGAATTGAGTTGGTAAGTGTATAAATGTCTCTCTAACTGCAAATAAAGACTGTCTAATACCTACTTTATCTTAATACGAATATTGTAGCCGATTACAATAATAATTACGTCTGGATGATGGAAAAAAAAATCGTTTGTCCGGAAACGATTATTTCTCTTCAAGTACTATTTTATTTACCAGCAACGAAACGACACTGATGCAAACAATAAAAAAGAAAATTTATACCTACTTTAGACCATTGAGCGGAAGCAAGATCGGTAATGATTATAATACTACAATTACAATTCACGCACAACAAACATAATAAAGGTCAAAATTGATCTAAAAATACCTTAAAAATCACACAAATGACATTAAAAAAGATTCAATAATTATTTTTTAGTTAATTAAAAAAATAATACTTTAAAAATTTAACATTATTTATTAATATTATGTTATGTTTATAGTATCAATACAAAATGTAACATAAATGCTTATAAAACAGTAAAAAAAAATACTCGTATATAGTTGAAAATTAAAATATAAATTCATTTCGAAATTATATACATTTTAAGTAATTATATATTTGAATTTAATCCTGTATAAAATGATAACAAATTCTTAAAAAAAAATAAAACAAAGATAGAAACTACAAAATTAAGTTATCCCATAGAAATATTGAATGTATAAATATTTATAACAGTCAAGGAAAAATTACTTAAAAGTGTAAAATTATTCTGGAATTCAAATGCTAAAATAACTTAAAAGTTCAAAATAATAAAATAATGTTTTTATAAATCGTCAATAGCTGAATTCGAAAATACAGAATTGTAAACGATAACTCATCATTTTATCCAAATCTTAAATAACGTCGCGTCATTTAATTCATTAAGAACATTATTGGGTCATGTTTGATTAGGTTTAATTGGGTTTACAAAGGTTTTGAGCCCACGTAATATGCTAATAACATATCGTAATTTGTTTATCAAAAATTATTATCTGTGATAGAATACAAATTATAATAATCACCTAACATTATATTTTATATAATTTTTTATTATATTATATTATAGTTATAACTAAACAAAAAGTCGTAATCGAATTGAAGAAATAATATAAAATATGATTTATTTCATCTGCATTTAATAGCATAAATAAATTATTATAAATACATCGATATGAGTAGGTAACTCAGAATTGTGTATTTGTGCAGATTATTTGATAATATTCTGTATTGAATATTAATAAATAAAATATGTTGATTAATTTACCGACAAACTGAATATAGTTTTATTTTTTATATTATAATAATAAAACAGATTAGGTACCTATATGTTATTATATTTTTTCAATCCTCTTAATCATGTTCAGTACTTCGCTTTTTTTTATTAAATTTATAAATTTTATAAATTTAACGAGTACACTAAAAAAATATATCAACGGATGCAGAGGTAAAAACTTGTTGGAAATTTTTCATCCTTATTGTCACTTCTACCTTAATATATAAATTCTCCTTGGATACTTATCTTTTCAAGTATAAGTAAGTTTATTGATAAAACTAACCAATGGTCGCTACGTTTATATTTTATATTTATGATATTCAGGTAAGTAGATTTGAATGTTAAATGATATGTGACATTATTCATATTTTCGTTTTATTAACGTTTTTCATAGAGATAGAGTATTACACGTTCCGTCCTAGTAAAACATATTATTTAAGTTCTGAATTACCAATAAGACCTTAAATATTGTTTAATATCTGAAATTGAATACGCGTTTGTACAAACCTAACCTAACACAAGAATTTAACGTCAAAGCATTATAACTGTTCTAATAAGTAATAATAGAGAGTAATGTGAAAAAAAAATTATTAAATACAACATAGTCTAAAACTATTTAGAGTTGTATAATAATAATATTGTTATGTTTGATGTTTATATATAAGTAAGATTTTAAATACACAAAATTCATACTTATTTTGATACAGTGTTTGTTGAACATGATACTTATTTTATACTTTAGTATCTATCTAACTATCTTATATAATGTGTCTATTTGAATGTTGATAATGAATTAATTATGTGTGTTTTGTATCTCTATAGTTATATTATAATATAATATATTATTAAATAAATATTTAAGATCATTATGTTTACGACTAAGATTTCAACCATTTAAAAATTTGTTAAAAAATACCTATATGTGTTTATAATAAATTTATTTATTATCGAAAGTATAGAAAAATACAATATTATTCCATTACACACCATTTACGTACATTAAAAAATGGTGGGTACAAAAATATTGTATATTGGCAATCATAAAATTCCAACGCCATAAATTATACGAAAATAACTACTCATAGTTTCGATTTTTATTTTATTTGTATAACTATTTAATAATTGTGATTTATAAATTGAATTATTGTAAAAATTATTCTAAAAATTGATAAAAAAAAATGATATGTCATACAAATGTTCCATACCTAACGTAAAATTTCAACACCTAATTTTCAAACACCGCGGTCCACGCGAAAAAGTCACCCCAGCGCGTTTCGTATTATCTCTCCGAGGAGTCGACCAGTACGATAGTCTATTATAATAATTATAAAAGAACAGATAAATAAACGTTTATTCGTTCGTTTTGTTTACGGGTGTAAGTAATAGAAATTAATGTCTATTGTCTAGTTGTAGCGAATCTAGGATTTTCTCACTGGGGAGATATTAAATTTGTGTGTACATAAATGTATACGTACGCTCTATTAATAAAAACATAAAATAATACACTTATATTACAAATAAACTTTATTTTACCTAAAAGGGGGGATATGACCCCCATATGTAGATCCACCACTGTTGTCTTGCAATTTTCACCTCCGAATAACATCCAAACCCCCGTTCGATATTTTTCGAGTAAATCAAATTTTTTCTGTCAATAAAATATTTCCCAAGTCACACACAGGAATAAAACTCAATTTTCTCGTAAATCACGTCGCGCGTAGTACCATAACACAATTACAGAAATAATCAATATATAATCTGTATATATATAAATATGTAAATACGTATATGTATTTCGCATCTCCCATTATTATAATTAAATCCATCTATTTGTTCGTTCATGCATTTCATTAATTGGCGTTTCTTTTCAAATTTTTATTGTTTTAATTATAATAATATCACGTCTTTACGACGTCATTATCATTATCAAAGGTGTTATTTTTGTTCACGGTATAATGTTGTGTAATGTGTGAATAATTCGAAACCGGTGCAAAAAAATACAAACAGTAAATATACGCTCGTTTAACGCCCGATTTCGTTTAAACCGACAAAACGAGATTTCCATAAAATAATAATGCGTATATTTACTGATCGTTTTACAAATGCATTTATATACTTACAAGATTTCCAAATTTGGCAAATACACTTTGAACAATGACGGGGAAATCATCTTCAGTTTCGGTGCAAAATGAATATAACTAAAACAGAACAATACAAATCATTACTTATAAGTACCTATAAAAAATATAATTTACGGTTATACATTTTTATCGTTTCTTTGAAAAATATAAACTATTATACAATAATTTAGTTAAATTTTAAGAACAATAGTTTGAAGTAAAACTTTTTTTTTAAAAATGAGTAAAACTCATTTTTACTCGTATCACAAACCAATAATTCTCGCCTTCAAACTTCTCTGTGCACATTGCATTTAGTTAAGTTCAAATTTAAGCTCCAAAGCACCCATCATCTGTAGATCCAATGATCTTTGTGTATTGTAGTTTTCATCCCAGCGAAATCTCGTCTCTCGCTAATTCTCTGACTTACACACCATATCGATCGTTCCAACTCGACAAAGATTTCATGATAAAATTGTCTCAATAAAATAAATCCACCACATGATCTCGTTGTATCATCCTTATCACGTATATATATTAACGTAAGTTCTCCCTCTCTCACTCTTTCACCCTTATCCTTAACTATTCACTAATACATATTTCATCATTATGAGTTTGTCAAACCACTTTTGTACCGAGTTGGAGTTAGTTAATTTCCACGTAATTCTGTAATACTCAATAAAATAACACATCATTATGGAAATCATTGAAATTTCGAAACATTTTCTTACAGAGGCGCAATTTTTGGGAGTGTTGGGTGTGCGATTCACATGGGCCCTCAAATTATAATCCGGGCCTGTCCATCATGCTCACATAGTTTTAATTATATTTTTCAAAATTAAAAGTGATTAAAATTTATCTGCGAAACTCAGTTGGACAAGACCATCTATCTAATATCATATAGAATATATATATATGAAACATTGAAAGAGAAAACAAATTCTCAACTTGACATAAGTAAAATAATAGACGACTTTGTAAACATGAACAAAAAGAAAAGTTAATTATTTTTAGATTACCCAAATATACATTTTATGGTAGAACATTATTAAAATAATTTTTGACAACTGTTATATTGATACAAGTATAAAAAAAAAATTAACATTTTTTTTAAAGTTAGTCTTTAAACTAAGAGACCCCACCAGAAAATGTTCACATAGGCCCCTTATTACCAAGTTACGCCACTGATACAATATATATATTTATAAATTATAATATAGATAGTCATATAGACATTACAGACTTTAAAGTAATGTATATCGTAATATGTATTAATAACACTACATAATGTTTATATATGTACGTAATAATTAAATAAAAAAAAAAAGGTAAGAAAAACGTACAATCCACTGATGTTCATTTGAAAAAAAAATTATAATTCCTTATGTTTTATGAATCTCAACATATATTGTCTGTGATAATTTTATCGAGGACATTTATCTTTATTCATTATAAATCAAACCCCGCTAGGCATTTAAAACTTTTTATTCTGTGAAATTATATTATTTTTTTCGCAACTTTATTATATTTTATTTCGGGTTTTATACAAATAAAATAGCAATCCTAATTAACAAAAGGTTCATAAAAGAATATATATATATATTATATATACCATGTATAATGTAATATAACACGAATGTTTTAGTATTATAATCATTACTTGTAACATTTAAGAATATTTTCTAAAATATTAAATAGATTTGGCCTTTTAAATACCACTCTATTATTCAATAATAGTCTTTTAATATCAAAGACGTTCTATTTTTTTTTATTTTAAAAACACATTTATCAATTTTGAAAACAACCTATAAATAAATAAATAAAATGTATAAAAAACTTTCGTTCAAAAATAAAAACACTTGCATTCATATGCAATAGGCCTCGTTTACTTTTTAATACTTTTATGTGAACATGAGCTCATTTTTCTCAAATTCTGATGTAAAATAATATTTTATATTTACTCAATATCCATTAATTTTCGTCAACGTAAAATTTTGGCTATCATAAATCCCGATGTGCTCTTGTTGCAAAATATATTATACGTCTTTAATAAAAAAAATACTTTCATTATTATTAGGTGTAATATTATATTAATCGATAATCGTTCTATGTATGGTTATCACGTCATGGAATACATCACTATTAAAATATGTTTTCAACCATAATATTAAATTTATGTTTTATTTATATTTTACGAACAAAATAAGTGTTACATTCATAATTCATATTGAATATTATGAATAAGTGATTTATTGATTATTTGAATTAATGTCCAATTTTGGTGCAATGATCGATTACTTCTATTAATAAAAAAATTAAAATAAATTGATCTTTTACAATAAAATATAACATAAAAAATATTTCATAAACTTAATATACAACAACTTTTTAGAGAAGCTTTGTCAAAATGACTGTCACGTCTGAAATGATTTCCTAACCTTTTCGCGTAGGACGAATTACTAATACCAAATAATCCGTGACCACTCTCTTCTTTAATTTATGCGATCACTTTACATTTTTGTGCAATTTCAAACACTATACACTCACAAAAAATATCTCTCTCAATGATAATAATCAATTTATAAGCAGTTAATGCAGGTATAACAATTCAATGGGACAAAATTTAAAATAATTATTATGTTAGTTATTACAATAACTATATTTTTCTTACAAAAAAAAAAAAAAAAAAAAAAAAAACGTGTACAATACTTTGTTATTAAATAAAAATTATTGTAAAAGTCCTACGGTTACTTTTTTCTTTGGAATTAAGAATCAACATTTTATAGAATATAACGAAACATATTAAAAAAATTAAATAATCGGGATATTCGACTACTTGTGTTATGATCAATTTTTAATAAATTAAAGAACTAAAAACTTTAACAAAAACAAATAAATTAGAAGTTGTACATCCTCTTTATCCCTTCTAACACACCATACTAACTGCCTAGTAACAATCATCTCTTGTCAAATAGTCGAATATGGTTTTTGACATGAATTGGTTAACATGACGTTTAATTATCCAAATTATTAAGCTTCTTTTGGGTTATTATAGTCGGCTTGTCCCAAAGTCTAGACGCCAACGCGTGAAAAACGGGAGTCAAACCAAACAAACATATTATGTTTCAACACACGACCTCTTATTTTAATAGAAATAAAAAAAAACTGCTCAAATTATTTTTAGCGCCATAAATAATGACTCTACACAAACTAAATATTAAAAACCTGAAAAAAGTGTAATCGACAAAATATATTTTTTACGAAACATTAGATAACAACCAATTTAAAATGTAAATAACCAAGATTTTAAAAACTACAGGGACTAGAAATCATGATAAAAAATGCATTGTACATGTACGTATTTAGAACAAACTACAATATTTTTTAAATTCAGACCTTATTATTTACGGGGAAAATAAGCTACAATGTTCAATCGAGTAGATTATTATTCAAATTGGCACCGAATGACTTTAAGTTAATGATTAAATTATGCAACAGACAAATATAATAATTAGCTTTCTTATAAAAAAAAAGCTAACCATACAAATCAATTTGCTCTTATTACAGTATTACACTACGACAAATATATGTTAAAAGGTCAATTTCTGGGTATATATTTTTAAAAGTTAAAAAATTAAAATCAAGTTCCTTTTTTTAATGTCGTATTAATACTTGTTAAATAACGAATTACTTTTATTTAATTTATATTTTAATATTAATTTCGATATTAAAATTAAAATAATTATTACGTTAATTAATAATTTTGAATTTCATTATGTATTATATTTTATATAAACGATTAATATCTTATTTTAATATACTGTCAAATAAGTTTTACATAAACTAATTTAATGTATAATTTGAAAAATAAACAGAATATTAAATGTTAATTTAAAATTTCATTATAACTTTAAAGTTTAACTATTATAGATTTTGAGGAAGGCGAAGAATGTTTTACAATTATATGTGCTTTTTTGTATCTGAAAGCACGGATTTGAGTAGAAATAATGGTCCAATTACCACGAATAAGGTATATACTTTCAGTAGAAAATTGCATCTAGTTAATACTTTATTTAGCTTATTTTTTCAAATTTCGGTGACGTTAGCTTTAGGATAAGAAAAGCTTCCAAAAAATGATTAAAAAACTGTAATTTTGACAAAGTAGAATTTAAATATTTTATGGTAACTAATGCAATTTTGAATGTAGGAAATGTAGAATCTATTATAATATTATAAAAAACAATATATATTATCAGTTGGTATATATTGTATATTTGACTGATTTTCGCTCAGAATCGTTTTTTTCTTATGAAATAATATCAAATTTTAATTATAATATTCACTCAATACTATTCTACCACTTATTTCTCAGAGGAACGAAGGGAGGAAGGAGGAACTTTCAGAATCAACACTTTTTAATTTTATTAATCAACTAAATTCAACTCATTAAAAAAATATTATTAAAGTGTTCAGTATAGTAGATAGTAAAAATATATGTAAAAAGAAAAATACTGTATGGATAGTTTTTAACTCTTAAATTGTTTATGTTTTAGTGAATGAAAATAACATATTAAATAAAACGTAAATGAAAAATTGTATAAGATTTTGAAATAGTTTTTCTATATGCAATTATGTGACATTTTCGGACATTTACATTTTTGTAAAGTTTTTTTTGTTGTAAAGTTATATATATCTATAGAACTCTATTACTAAAACTAATAATGAGAGAAGTACTCTACTTTTACGATAATACGACTTTTTTTTATCCCAATAACATTTTGTTACAATAACTACTATATAAAAGCATTTTAAAGTAGGTACTCATACTCCACATCGTAATTAAACTTATTTTCTTTAAATTCATGAGAAATTCTATATCAGTTTTATGAAAAGATTGTTAATCAGCTTAATTGTAACTAAATTTTCTGAGAAAGGAATTTGTGACAATTATATTATTATGTACTACGACTAAATGAAAAATACATTTTTAAAACATTATTTAATATTTAATAGAATAAAAAAAAATGAACCAACAGTAACGTTTATCCATCAACCGTTGGAGAATCGTGCCCAATATCCATCCCTGCCCAGTGTAACGTCTAATTTTTACCATGGCTAAATATATAGGTATGACATACCTATATATTTAGCCATGATTTTTACAACAAATCGAATCGAATATACATAAATTAATTATCCACAAAAATGTCTCATTTGCGGGTACCATTTTCGTCGGGAAAATACAACAGTTTTGATTCTTATTCTTATTTTTTTTTTTTTAATATTGTATATAAACCGTGAAGGCGTGAAGGAAAGAAGTTTCAAAGTTTCCCAAAACGGCCAAAGAAAATAAATAAGAATATATTATGTATTTTAATTTTTTGAGGTTAGAAGGAAGTCGAATACTTACCTCGATCATATTATACACAACCCTAGGGAAATATTTTACGCGTGTGGATGATTCGGTACAAAAATGCCGACGGAAAACTTTGCGCAATACGTGTCCCATCTCCCATGTACGCAAGCACGGAGCTGAGTAAAAATGAAAAAAATAATATATAAGAGACCCCGTTTGAAACGGACTCTGTAACAATAAAACGAAATGAGGAAACACATTTTTTTTTCTGTGTGTGTGTGTGTGATTTAAGTTTTAAAACAAATTTTTCATTTTAGTTCTGGGACGTTTTGCGGAAAAGTTTTCCTCGCGTTCACGTGACGGACACACCAGCAAGACTAATCGAATTGATTATCATGGTTTGCAATCCCATTCTTATCGCCATCTTACGGGTCCACTATACCCGATATATACAGTGTGGTTGTAATATTGTGATGTTACGACAATAATGAAGATATGAATAACATCAATAACATCGTGTATTCCTATCTTTGTTGTGTTTCGAAATTCTGAACACGCTGTATTCATGGAATGAAAAAAACACAATATCATATAGGCTAATTGATTAAAAATTGAAAATGTTCCGATAACAGATACACCAATAATTATGCGAATGGAAAACTATTACTTTGCAGCAGGTCTGATGTTTTCGATTGGGAATTGTAGATATTTTATGTACGTAGCTGATACAAACGTTTAAATTATACCAATCTTCACAGTCCTACAGATCACTACTTTCCACTATTTCACTATCCATTTACATCCAACGTACTAAATTCTTTAACTATATCTTATTTTTCTAAATTTATGAGGATTGCTCGGTTATCGATATATTCCAGTTATGCACTTTTTCTATTGCATCCAGTTTGTGAATATTAGTGCCTATATCATAAAAATATCTCCATGATACAAGGTATAACTATAAGAGCATTGAAATATTTTAAAAACGAAATGACAAGGTTATAAAACAACACAGAATTTTTTACAAGCATCAAAACAATCAAATGACATATTGTTTGAACAAAGTATACATTTAAAAAAAATTAATACGAATACACATCATGTAATATAAATTACGTATTTTGTACAATTTAGCTGTTTACTGTTACTACCCAACAATTAATGATTATTGATCAAAAACATAAACAAATTATGAAGTTAATTGTGACACTATAATAATGTTGATATATTAAATGATTATAATATGAAATATTACATTCTAACATTTGTAACAGTCTACTATAGTTAAAAATAGTCTATGACGGTAAACTGAAATACTTACATCGATTTTAGTCGGACCATCTGATCGAAAACGCCATTTTCAATACTCACTAAATCTTTGAGATCTCTCAATGTTCTGAAAATAATTTAAATTTAAATATTATAAATCGTATTGTCATGTTCATAAAAGAACAATATAATACTAGAGCAATACTTTATAATTGTTTAGGTATTAACGGTTTTGAAATTAAGGTTGGGTTCGTTCGATCTGTGGAAGATGAACGTTGAATTTAGTGTTTAGCGAAAAATATCAGAATCACATTAACACTGAGACATCAGTTTTTCGACATTACGGAATGAGGTTAGGAAAAATTACCGAAAATATTCACTAAGAGAAAAACAAAATCACTGTCATTAATAGGTCTTTACAAAAAAACAATGTTAATCAGTGTTCGCGGATGCTTTTTTAATTAAAATAATATATCGCAGAATAATAATTATTATTATTCTATCTAATTAGCTCGCGTAGTTGTTACAAAACAAATTGGTACGGAAACTATGAAAATATATCAAACTACATATTATACTCACAGCGTTCTGAGACTCTGTTTATAGCTGGCGAACGAATCCTTTCGTATGTGTTCGATTGGAGCCTCGCCAATTATCCTTAAAACGGTGAAATAATATTATTATATAAAACGTTATTGGTAAGAGTGCACATAAATCGTTATCTCACAGCTCGTATAATTGTGGAGGCAAGTCACTAGGAATTTCCACCAACTCGCGGTTGACACATTTACATTTTATTAGACCGTTTTCTGCCGTCACGTTCAGACACTGACAGAATCTGTGATCAATGGTATTTTCCGCACATGCGATCGGGCCGCACAAATAATCGGCAAATATAAACACAATAACTGTGACGATTATGACGTGTCTCTGCATTTTCGGATCTGGAACACATGAGATATAATATCTTAATTTCAAAATTATAATATATTATCACGTCAACGTGCGCTCTGAACGTTTAAAGTAGAATCGACCGACTAAACAATGAGAAATATAATCAAATTAGTCATTCTATATTATTAACTCTTATTCTCACGGTACATATTGGCCGGGTGTCTCACCAGGTTTGTCCCTGTCAATAACTTTTAATTTATTACATATTTTCATATTCTGATTTTTGCAATATATTTTTATGTAAACATATTACATTTAACATTCTAAATAATTTTTTTTTTTTTTTATGAGTACTTAAAATTCAAATTCAAATAATTACATATTTGTTTTCATAGGTATTAATTAATTTATAGTATTGATTATTCTAAAAATATTGAGATTTAATTGAAAAATAATAATAATAGTCTAGACTTATGGCTCAATGAAAAACTAAAAAAATGAATTTTCGGTCAATTAAACGTCGAATAATCTATTGGCAAGCGGTTAACGAACGTTACAATTCGAGTTTATCAACTGCTTAATGGTAATACGGCTTTCAATTAATTAAGATTTATTATATTAAGAAACAGACAATCTGTAAACAAAATATAATAAAGTTGTTATTGGAACTAAAGTTAAACGCTACAGTTTACATGGAATATGAATTGCTTGTAAAATATGTGTTTTATTTAAATTTAAAAAGTTAATAATTAAGTAAATACTTTTAGAAATAATTTAACTATTAAAATTTCCAGAAAAATAAAAACTAAAATTGGTTCACACAAAATTATAATTAATATGAACACAAATTTTTTCTTTTTATTTTAATTTTAAGTAAATACTCTAAAATAAAAAATTATAATAAAGAAAAAATTTAAATTGTTTATACACAAACAAATTGTAAAAATCAGATTTTAAAAATATGCAATAGATCAAAAATTATATTAACGTGGACAAATATGGCGAGACACCCGGTATAATACACTTTATTCAAACTTTATATTAACTATTGATTTTTTTTTTTAAATCATTGGTTTTATAATTCTAATAAGTTTAATTATCTGTTTAAATTAAAGTTTTACTACTTTTTTTTCCAATAAAATTCATTTAATTGTGTTAAAAATATAATTTACAGTTATTCAGCATTCATTGGAGTAAACTGGAAATTTAATGTAACAATAGAGTGTCAAATCCTTTTAATAATATACGAAACAAAGAAAAATGTTTATTATGAATACAATACAATATTATAATCAACCACAATCTCATACAATAGGTTTTCAATTTTTTTAACTTAAATAGGAATCTCTATTTTTTCCCCGTCAAATATTTGAATTTATGAATAAAATAATAATATTTCGATCACTCTGTACATAACTAAACTTAATATTCATTAAGTTTCACGTTTCTTTCACGCATACAATACAAATTGTGCATATGAAATTATAAATATTTCTAATAAAACCAATTATTTGTATACGCAACAAATATTACGATATTGTTAAATTGAAATCCAGTATGACCTTGCACTGCGCTTGTAAAATGTCTTATTCTTATGACATTTTTTTGTATATTATTTTATTAAAACACAATATCATGTAATTGTATCACATACGGTATTGAATTTCTGACTAAAATATTATTATAGAAAAAGAAATGTATTCTAAAGTAAATTTATCGCGTATACAGAGCGTGTCTCACTGACTGTGTTGTATTGTTTTGTTAAAATTTTATTAATTTCAAAAACTTTTTGTGCATTCATCATGCCCTAGGTTCATTAGCATGGTAGTTTCACACTTATTGTCTTATTCGAAAAAATACGTCTTGATTTTCTTCAATTCAAATTCTAAACGATTAAAATACGGATTTTCTATTGAAACAGTCAACTTTTAATGAAATTTTGTTTCTAAAGTTGGTATATAAAAATATTAATTTCCATTGGATTTGTTAGTGTTAGGTTGAGTTTGATTATATTCACAATGGTTGATAGTTAGATGGAATTTGTTTTAAAAAAAACCGTGAAACTACATATTTCAATTGTTCAGTTGATGAAATTTAAGTAAACAATATATAAATGTCACTCTTCCCAACGAGTGAATTTCGAAATACTTAAAAAGTAATTTGACGAATTTTTTTGACCGGACGATGTGAAAGTAAACTTTATTTGTAACGTGTGAAAATGCGTATATGATCTAAATACAAATGAAAAAATTCACAAAACGTACAAATGTATTTTTTACGCGCAGATTTGGACAAGCTGAGTGATTATTTAACGCGTCGCGTTTTTTTGTTTATTTGAAATGAAAAAAATGCGTTTAACATTATCGCAGTTGAATTATTTTTTTATTAAAATTCAAAGTATTTTGTTTTTTAATACAGAATAACTTTATATTATGCGATGGGAAGGGGTAATTGAAGAAGATTATTATTTATTCAAATAATAGCATATGTTATTTTATGTATTGACGAAAATTATATCAGTTCAAAAAGAGTTCGAAATAGTTCGATAAAATAAAAATATTATACAACTACGATATAAATACATATATATATATATATATGACGAAAAAAATATTTTAGTCATTATTATTTAAAACAGTTTTATAATTTTATTAGAGTTTTTCAATTATTTTACGATAATATGTTGGACCCTTTATGAATAATTTATTCGTCTGCAAAAAGGAAACGATACAATATTTTAATTGAGAATTTAATACGTAGGTATTATATAAGGTTACATATTACGTATAGTATAAGCACACCGTAAACATATTAAAACAAATTACTATTTGTATTCAAGATCTAATTTATACTGAATTAAATTACGAAATATATTGCGATACAATTTTAATAATAATAAAAAAATATTTATAATGAATTAATTTTGGCAACTAAATAAATTTAAAATGTGTTTTAATTAAGTGTCACTTTTAATATTTATTTTATTGAACTAACTGATTCCAACATTAAAAATTAAATCGACTGACTTGATAAGAAAATATCAATATAACAGAAAAAAATTATTTAAAAAAAATTCTTTGTCTTAAAATTTATGAAAGTTCAGTAGTTATGCGAAATAAAAAATGTTAAATTATATTTTTGTGCCTTCGCGTATGAAAATAATATTATTGTTTGTGTCAAATTTGTAACAATATGAACAAAATATTGTTTTTTTATGGAAATTTGTATGCGTTTAAATTTAAATAATGTTGTATATTCAAAGATAAGTAATAACAATATAAGTTAAACGTTATATTATTGCTTAAATAAAGAAATATTGTTTATAGAAAAGTAATAATATATATTATACAAATAAATAATAATACAAATAATATTATATTATTACTTTTCTATAAAGTCACAACAAAGATTAATATAATAATATCTTACCAAAAAACTCGAAATGTGTTTTGATGGATTTTATTGAAAATAGCACAGTATCCTAACAATATTAGGTTCGGATCTCTACCTAACGAATTATAATAATTAATATTAGTTATTCTAAGAATCAAAGACGATAAAATAAAAATGTGAAATTTAAATTGTTCTAGTCTACCATCTATAATTGAACTTTTCATTTCCAAAACCTGTTAGTTATTATTTTCATTTAGAAATATTAAAAAAAAAAGAATGAAATTATTATTTAAAAACAAATACTACTAGCTTGAAGTATAACCTTAGAGGATTTGGATTTCAAATTGTTAGTGACATAATTAAATATTTTGTAAGTCGTTAAAAATTAACGCAAATGACATAGAAATAATTATTTTCGTATTTTCGTTCACACATACTTTATATGTTATAATTATATTCAATAATTATAAGCGTTTATATGTTTCACATAAAAAAAAGCAAACGTTTATATTATCAAATCTTAGATGATTCAAATTAAATAAAAAAGATTTTCAAATATGCTTCTTGCTTCTTTATTGAAAAATAATAATAACTTTTTTTTTAATATCAAGAAAAGCAATTCAAAAATCTCGTAATTCACATTTTATAATTATTAAACTCTAATGTAAATTATAATATTAATAATAATAAAAAAATAGTCCAAGGATGCTCCCATCCAACTAATCGCTATTGTGAGGGTTATGGGAGCAATGTCCGTAAAACCAAAAACCAACTTTACTATATTGTCAACAAATTTCAAAACCTATATTAATGGATCCATCAAATCCTGGATCTATCCCTCTTATATTATTAACTGGTTAAACATTGTAAGGAAACATTTCACAGTAATAACGATAATTAACGCAACGACATAAAATTATGTATCGACATAATATAATGATATAAATAAGATATAACATTGAATAATTAACGATTTAAAAACGATAGAATTTCTTTGTTCGTTCAGAAAATTTAAAATTAATTTTTCACGTAATCTTTTCGTCAAATTAAAAACACAATAACCGCACAGACTTTGTTTTCACGCATCGCGGATAAGAGTGGGACAAAAGTCGACGTATCGAAAATAATTTTACAATATTCCGACAAGATTAAACGTAAAAATGACGATATATTAACGTTTAACGTGTCAAAGGCGTACACGAACATAAAATATTACGTTATAATTAAATAATAATATTTTGGTATTTCAAAATCATATAAAATATTGTCAGAGTAGATATAATTTTTTAAATTATATTTTAATCCGTTAACATAATGTATTATTTCTTTATAGTATTAATTTCTTATTTGTTTGAATGATACTTCACAAAAAGACGTATACGAATAAACTTATTATGTAGACTAAATTCATGACATAAAATTCGAAACCAAATGTAGTATACACCAATTATTTATGATTAACGATGTTTATGAAATAAATCATTAGAATTTTGATGAAAATCAGCAGTGATTCTCAACATAAGGAAACATTGTAACTCACTATTGACTATTATTGGGTATCCAACAAATTATGCATTCGTTTTATATATAAGACTAATAATGTAAAATCGTTAATTAGGGTCGTAACGTGTAAAATATTGAGGAAAAATGAAATAATGTTATAAAATCGTTTGCGAAATATAATAATATCTACGGTAGAAGTTCCCAAACTTTGGGTAATGGTATACATTTTGGTGACTCGTAAACAATTATGAAAATTACATTTATTAAGGAACAAAAAGAAAATTAAATGTTATCTTATTACATTAAAAAATTAACAGTTACTCTTTTATTCCTTTTTAACAATATGCTAAGCAACCTGGAACATGGTTGGTAACAATCCTGTCAAGGGGTCCAAGACAGTTCTCGGTTATCTTATTACACTAACACTGAAAAATAATTTAGCATCGTTTTTCAAAGTTTTAATAATTACTTATATAACAACTTTATTAACTAAACTAAATTTACTTAAAAATATGTCACTATGATATGGGATGGGTCACAAAGTTTGTAATTTTTCTAAAAAGGGTCATGAAAAATTTGGAAAACTAAAATCTCAATATCACAATATCTATTATTTTGTAGAAAATACAAATATTATAAATTTAGAAAAACGAATTATGTATGATTCTACAAAATACGTGAATAAAAACTAAACTATAATGCATTAATATAGTATTGTTTATTTGGATAATTTATTTAAAACCTTAATGGGTTTATAATAAATCTATAACGTAAATTAAAAACGTGTTTAACGTTAATCTTATTTCTATGTATATATGATTAGCTATTATATCATAAATAAAATGGCATTTTAGTAAAATGGTAGTTAGGTAATAATATTACAAGAAATTTAATTATAAATGATATTACAATTATTTATAATTATAGCGAATTCGAGAACTTATTATTATATAATAAAAAAATATAATATAATAAATTATTAGCCGGTTATTTTTTAAATTTAAATATACTTATTACCGTTAAACTGTTCATCTTAGCGCATCATAATTGATACAAGTACTAATACAATAATTAGATGATCCAGGTTTGAATGACTTAAATAAATATATATAACGACAATTTAATAATTATATATTTGAACAACTTTTACTGTTATAAATTAATAATATAAGACGCATATATTAATGATCTTGTATGATATTAAGCAATTAGTATTTATTTTTAGAAATTATACGATTAAAATTCGATAAAATGCAATGGTACTTAACAAAAATTAAACATTCAATTAATTAATTATCGTTTCGATTATATTGTTAACATGTACAAAAATCAGTAATTCAATAGCTATATGTCATTATTTTGGCGCCGATCGAGAATGATCCCGTTAACGTGTCTGAAAAAAACTTACGTCATGGATCCTTTTTAGGATTCATTTATTCCGTTCAGAAGATTAATTGATTTCCACAGTCAAGTGGTTATTATTTGCTCTTAACTAAAATATATATTTTTGTCAATTAAAATCTGCGAGATGTATACTTAAAAGTTAAGACAAATGTTGAATACAGTTATCTAATGTTTAAAACATTTTATTTCATTATGTTCGTCTTAAACGATATTTGAAAATCATTTAAAAACAATTTTGCTATAATATCGTAAATTGTAAAATAAAAATATATGCAAGTCAGAGAGTCTAACGGATTATCCTAATAATAACTAAAATATTAAAATTAAAAAAAAATTAAAGATAAGTGGGGATGTCGTTTGTGAACGTTCCTTCTTCGTCCCTTCGGTCCTCGGAGAAATTAGTGGTTTATTATACTTAAGATTTGAATTCAATGATATTGCATTAGAAAATACGATTCTGAGCGAAACTCAATATATTACAATATGCTATACTAATAATCCATTCCAAAATTTTACTACGTGTGTAAATTACGAATGTAAATATTTAAAATAAATTTCAATTTCCTACGATCAAAACTTATTTAGTTATTAAGAAATAAAATAATGAAACCGTAATTTTGCCGATTTTCAAAAATTCTTACTTTATTAATTTATGAAGAAAATTGTTAGTCACGATTTTCAAAATATTTTGTAAAAACATAAAATCGTATATGTCTAGACTTTGACAAAATTTTCAAACCAATAAACTAAAAATTGCAGGAAATATTAAACATTTTTATAAAAAAAAAGTCAAAAGTCTATACTCAGTCAGAAAATCAACCATTTATTTCAAAATTTTTTCTTGTAATAAAGTTCACCTAAGTTAATATTCATAAAAATTTTCAAGACACAATGATTAAAACTCAATTAGTTATCACGAAATTAAAAAATTTTAAACAACAGAAACCGTAATTTTTCAGATTTTCCGCCATTTTTTGGTAGTTTTTCCCCTCCTAAGAAAAAGCTTTTGAGAATTTCGAAAAATGAGCTAAATAATGTACCAACAAGATGCAATTTGCTACCGAAAACATAACATACTAATGGTAATCGGATCATTATTTCTACCCGAAAAAGTGTCTTCATACATAAAAAAAAAAATATCATAATATTCATTTCTGTTAAAATTATTCAAATTTTAGAAGCTTATAAAATAAAGTTGCAACATACGGTTTTAAAAATATTTTGTAAAAAGATTAAGTTGTATATGATTAGACTCTGATAACATTTTCAAATCGTAAAAGCAAAAATTACAGGAAATATTAAACATTTTTGTAAAAAAGTTAAAATCTCTATATTTAGTCAGAAAATCAATCAATTGTTTCAAAAAATTTTTCTATAATGTAAAACACTTATGTTGACACTCAAAATCCCTCAAAATCTTAAAGTAATAATTGAATTAGTTAATAAATTAGCATGGGAAATATTTATATATATGTGTATATATTTTAATAAACTACTATTAAAAATTGACAATTATATATATATTTGATATTAGATAATGAAATCGTGAGAAGATTTTACACAGACTCGTTATTAGATTTTGATGATAAAATGCTTAACTGTGTAATAATATTTTAAGCTATATAGGTAGTAACCTGAGCTCTTTAAGAAATGTTCAGAACAATTGTAAGTAAATATCATTAAAAGTGCGTCTAACAATGTAAACATTATATAACCCTTTCGTGCCAATTTTCACTTAAAAGCAAAAAAAATTCACAAAGTATTTGATTACTGCAAGATGTGAAAATTACGTTGTTTTACCAGATAAAATTAATTAGATACACAATAATTCACATATGTTCCGCGTTGAAATTAAATAACAATTAAAATTTGAAATATATAATGAACTAATATTGTATGTACAATATACAAAATAATAATAATAATAATAATAATAATAGTACATGCAAAAATACGAACATCCGTTTCGGCTAGATATTGTTTCATATTTTCGAAATTTATACAGGAATAATATTTTATTAAATAAAATTTAATTGAACATAATGACCTATAAACGATTAATGACATATTTAAAACATCACTGGCATATGAACGAACACCGATCAAACGAATCTTACTATACAAAGTTAACAGAATTTCGTGTTTCCAAAATTTTAATTGAAATAACATTAAAAACGTATATAATTCCGATCACTTTTGTACCATGATATTTAAATCATTTTGTACACTGTTTTCTTGAAAAAAGTTCAATAATATTTACATCGTTTCATTTTTTTGCAATCAAATGCCATGTTATTTATTTTGAAATTTATTTGTCAATACATATTTACAAAGAACACAAAATATGATAATCAACAATTCAAATATGTATTAAGATATTCTTATAAATTTCTCTTGTTCAAAAGATAGCAACAACTAAAGGTCATTAAATTCTTTCGGAGATGTTGAAATTTGAGTATAATCGTAATAGTTTATATTATGATCATTATGAGAATTTCAATACATTGACGAGACAAAATAATATTGTTTCTATTACGGCGTTCTGAATATGCAATTTAGGTACATAGATGTTCTAGTGGCGATAATACAAATATTATTAATACTAATATTGCTGTTGTGACACTATCAAATATTATGAATTAACCAGGCCAAAACATCTCGGACGAGTTCAATAGCTTAGGTTAAGTTAGATAATTTAAATACTTTTATGTTTTGGAAACAAAAAGACAGTAAACTACAAAAGCATAGCGAAAAATAGTGAAAAATTTATTAAAAACTCACGAAGAAACATAATAGATATTTAATAATTTATCTTTTATTTTTCACTTTTCATTTTATAAATATGTTATGAACATTTTTTAAAATAATTTTGAGAGCATTCGAATTACGAACAAAATTACGGAAAATAAACAAATTTAACACATTTGATCGATATTTTTCTCTACGGCACGTCGTGAAATGATGAGTAAAATCCGTATTTCCTGAATCAGATGCTTGAAATATTCTCAAGATATGAATTAAACAAAAGAATGTTTTTTAGCATACTTTGTTATGTTTATAGTTTCTTCAATTCATTTTTTTTTCATTTCGATTCCGTTATTTTATCCTAAATCCACGAATTTTACGATCGATGTTTATATTTTATCGATTTAAAACCCATAACTGGCCATTTATATTAAATTTGAATTTCAACACAAATTATAATACATCAACAATTTTGTAAGTATTATTACTGTATAATGTAGCGCGAAGCTTTGAATAAAAAACAATGTGATGGTTTCAAAAGAGAAACCAATCTCCATTGATAACACATCATGAATTGTTTTAATTAAATTTTAATTGTTGGGATTACGTTGAAATTTATGTTTGAATCACGTTTTAGTTGCAATTTGCATATATGATATTAAATAATCGTTTCAGTTATTTTAATAATAGGACTATAAAATGTATAAGTTTTTTGTAAGGACAAATTATTATGTTATTGTGCTCTCGGGTCTCGGCTAATTTAAAAGAACTCAATATTGTTGTTTAATTTTAATCTTTTTTTTTTATAAGATTTACAAGTTATAAAAATAAAAAATTTAATAGATTTAATTTTAAAGTTCGTAATAATTTTATTATACTCCATTCAAACAACTTTAAAATTTAAACTTATTTTTTCACTTGTTCAAAAATGGTAATTCTTATTTAAAATTACAATATATATAGTTGTACATATTTAATATGATATGAAATATATTATACTAAACTCATTTTGAAAGAGAATCCACTAAATTTATGATGCCCAGCATTTCCTTTTTAAAAATTCGGTTAAGTTTTTAACACAATCCCAAAACTATATGACAATGAAAAGTAATTAAAATAATATTAGCTCGATAGTTTTTATAATTATGACAATAAAAACGACTGTATGAAACAAAAAATATATAAAACAATGCAATAATGTTTTATTTTATTCATCCATCAAGAGTTTATAACATTATACTTATGTTTAGGTGTATCTGTTGTTGCTCATTTTTATATTATTTAAATTGCATTTTTAAACTTTTTTTTCCCCGAACAAGTTAATTAATTACTATAATAATATTACAATCTTATTAGTATAATTACCTTATAGTGTATTACAAATATATGAATCGTCTGAAGTCTTAATTGTTATTTTAAATAAAATTAATTCAGGTTGAATCATCAAACGTCACTCCATTGTTTAACATTAATAATGCATGTTATTGACAATCCAAATATAACTAATAATTATATTTTCCAATACTTGAACTTTATTCATGTCACCTCAATTAAATCCTGTAAAAATAAAGACTTTTTTCTAAAAATTATTATTCTGTTGGTATTATAAAAATCATAACTATGATAAGTTTATCTTATAAATAATAATTATAATTTATATATCAAATATTTAAAAAATTGAAATTGAAATCTTAAGATTGAAGAATATTAGTTATTGTACACTTGATAAAATAGAAAGATTATCGTTTACTTTTAATACCTATTATGGGAATTATAACGAATATTTTACTAGCACTGGAACGTCATAGTTAACAAAATATTCCTAATTGTTACGTAGATATTACCTATTTAATGTTAGATACTATAATTAACTGCATCTAATTATATTGAAATATATATATTTTTTTTATTTATGACTATATAAAAATATTTTAATAGGTTTATTAAAAAATCATGTGAATAATATTCTAAATAATAATAATATTTATATATATATATATATATATATATCATAAACGTAACATATATTGTTTTTATAATATATACGACTAGTTTACAAAATAAATCAAATAACTAAAAATGCATTCATCTAATTAGATTTTATATTTTCACATAACCATGAATTATGTTTAATGACGTTTCTTTTTCTTTACTCACTACTTTTTGTACTAATATTATAAACAACTACGTGATCTAAATTCAGAAAGTTTCACAACTGTGCAACGACAATGACACCTATGTGTTTTAGTGGAAGTGAGAAAGATTCTCGAAATTTATTTCACGTTCACATACTCAAACTATGCGATTTCTTTACTAGTTGCAACAAAATATTAACAACGTACCTATTTTTTTTTTTTTTTTGTGGTTAATTTATAGTTAAGATTTTTTAATACATTACATATTATTCAGTTAGTCCCAATTATAGCTTAGTAAAATATAAATATGTTTACATCTTGTATAATATGACGATATAATATCAAATTTGTTTTTATATGAATTCATCAAATTGTTTATTAATTTAATGAAGATTTAAGCGTCTAATTGGATTTCCCTTCTTTATTTTTAAACTTCATATTTCTAGTCTCCGAAGAAAACTTACATTGTGCAACTAATGCTTGGTGTATATTTTAAATATGTATATCTTAAAATGTTAGTATGTAAATTTACAAAACTTTAATAGAATGTTAGGTAAATATTTAATTTTTCACATATTACAATATTAAATCGTAGTATAAGTAGTACATAAAATGTTTAATTTTCTATTATTATAGTTATAACTATAAATTAATTGTTCTATAGTTGGCTTGCTAACAAAAGCTATAATCATATAATCTATATGAATCAGTCAACTCTGCAATGAAACATAATTTTTGTCTAGTACTATATTTAAAAACAATTCATGTATAGTTTTACGTACTTAAATATTTGTCATTTGCCTAGTCATATTTCAAATTATAAGAAATTAAGATCTCAAAGGACTTGTTATTTATATATATTTATTCTAACGTTCTAACAAGTAACAATGATAACATAGATTGCACGACTATCGATTTTTTTATACTCCAAAAGAGCCACAACTATCAAGTTTTTAACTTCTATAACAAGTTTCTTAACTGAATATGCATATAAAGTAATTAATTCATTTTTTTTTTTTTTTTATTAACAGTACTAAACCTAAATTTTTTCAATTAAACTGTTTTTATGTGTTAACTGGCATTTGTATTTTTATATTAATATATTTAATGTATTATCGTAAAAAAATATAAATGATAACCTATTTATTTTTTTTTTTTTTTTTTTTTTTAAGAAAATTATCATCAAGTAGAAGTTTACAAAGAAAGTATTACTTCTATGAATTTAGAATACTGGAATTAATTTATCGGCATTATATTATTAATGTTCAATAAAACAATAATCGTAATTGGCTGTTTTACAATTATATTATATTATTATTACAGTTTTCAACACAACTGCTTCTGTTCGTCAATATTATTTACGACGATTTTATATTTGTGTTTAATTTGGTTTGATATATTTAATTACGTACCTATTGTTAAGGCAGTGTTGTATACAGTTAGATCGGGTATTAAATATAAAGGTAAGTACGTATAATACGTATGCTATCACAATATAACGTGAGTTTTCGCTTTTAATTTCTGCAATTTCATTTCGGGTTGTTATTGCGAACCTCGTTAAAAAGAAAATTGAATTAATTCAGCTACTATAACGCAATAACGTGTATGAACATTTAAGCGCGCACATGAACTATTTACACCATAGTCTCATTATTAAAATTTATAATTAATAGGTCAGGTGGGCAACAAGAATTATTTTAGTATTTGTTTTAATAGTGTGAGTATACTTTATTACGATTTAGTTGCTCGGTTCGAACAATCAAACACAGAGCAATAAAGACAGCGGCTATAATGCTACTTTGTAAGAAATTATTATTTTCATCACGAATTATTTTAAATACATTATATGAGAAATCTGTGTACAAATAAGGAATAACATACCCAATGTATTATATACATACAGGGTGTCTCTGATATATTTACTAATAATTGTACTATCTTCGTGAAAAATCAAGATTTTTAAATGCAGTGATTTTAATCTTACTATTTAGGCAATTAATTGTAATATTAACACAATTATGTACTAATTCTATGAAATTTGTAAATGACTTATTTCAAGAGTTTATTTTTATGAAAAGTTTACCCATCAAAATTTTACTGAATTTTTTCATTTATTGGATAAATCTAAAGTTTAACTATTTTTTTTTAACTCGTTTAATTATTTTAGAAATTCTTCAGTCAAGTTAAACGTTAAAACTTACTTTTAATTGTAATTAACTTGAAAATATTAAAAGTTAATTGAAAAAAAAAAATTTAACTTAGTTTAAAAGTTTAAAAAATTTAATAATTTTTAAACCGAAAACAAATCTATTTTATTAATAAAAATAACAATTATTGACGATAACTGAATAATGAACGTAAAAATAAACCAGTGATGTTTCCAGTGTTTGTATATTTTGTACATGTACCTACCTACTCGTAATATATTTTATTGTTCAATGACTTTTATTTCCAATTTTATAATCATTATATAAATAACGTTTTATTATATTATTATATACTGTCTAATAATAAGAAAACTATTAATTTTTAAAATAATATTCTTTATCTCAATGTCTATACTGCAAGGTTTAGATATTTTATTTACAACAATTATATTCATATTAATTAATATTCATAACACTAATAGGAAATATCAAATGCTTACAGAATAATTTTATTAATATTAAAATTATTTATTATATAGTTACAGAGAAAGACTAAAGTAGTTAATAGTCTATATTCAATATTGTGTATAAAAATAAAATTTAATATAATTAGATATTTAATTTTAAATTTTGGTGAATATATTATATGTATAAAAACATTTTTTTTTCTATAAAAGTATATTTTTAACTTAACGTCAATAAAAGAATATTAACTGAAAAATAACTGAAAAATAACTTGGTAATTTACAATAAATTTAACTCATTAAGTTAAAAGTTAAAAGTTAAAAAAGAGTAACTTGTTATAATATAATATATAAAAGTAAATTAACTTTTTAGCTTAACTTTAACTTTTTAACTCGTTAATAGCCTATTTAACTCGCCATTGATAAATCATATTTCTGGCGTCATTTACTGTAATTATTTAATCTATACCGTCGAATACTAAATCTAAATTACAATTTTATGATAAGTTAATATATTGTGTTAATACATTGTATTGCAGTTACACAATTATAATATGGATTATAATACAGATAATCAATCATGGTACACAAATTTTGGATATCATGATATTAAAATATTAAATAATTACAAATAATGACGTCAGAAATACTATTTTTCCAACATATGAAAAAAAATCCTAAAAATAAACATCTTGATTTGATTAGGAGATTGACATATGAATATTATCATACAAATATTAACTTTATAATAACTATCCTATATATAAATTAATAAATAAAAAGTTATTATTTTTATTTTTGAATGAGTTGTTATTTTTTAAATAATATTAATAATTTAAGCTGTTACCTCAGTAATAACTAAAAAAAATGAATCCAAAAATTGTAATTATTCGCGGAGTTATTGCAATTAAAAAATATATCAGGTAACAATTTGTATATAATATCGTTCATCAATTCCAATTATTTTTTAACACATTTAAAAATAAATTTTAACGAAAATAAATAAGTTTCCGTTAGCACGTGATAAATCAAATTCAAATAAAATGGTAATAATATATAATATAATATATTGTAATTTTCACCTGGTAAATCGCGTATTAATAATAATAATAATAAAAATAAAACCGGGAAATAAATTCTGGGCGTTCTTCTTTCGTTCCTTCGGTCCTTGAAGAAATTATAGTGATGAAATGTTATTACGTTATATTATAATTAAGATTTGAATGCAAAAATGATTCTGAGTATAACTCATTCAGATATACAATATAATCTGATAATATTAATTTTCATACATTTTATTTATTTATCAAATAATGTGCAACAAATAAATTATTTATCATAAAATAATGAAATTCAAGTTCGTCAAAAATGTAGATTCCACGAATTTCGCTTTTTTCTGGCGCTATTAGTAATTTTTCCCGTTTCATTAGAAAAATATTGAGAATTTCAGAAAATTACTTGAAGAAAATACTGACAAAGTGACAAAACAAAATTCTCTACCAAAATCATACAAATCGTAATCGGCGCATATCTACTATCCAAAAAAGTGCTTTCAAACATAAAAAATCGTATTTCATCGATTTCACTCAAATTTTAATTTCAAATACTTCTTTAAAAAAATAGGACTATTGAGCTTAATAAAATACCAACAAGATGATGATATTCTTTACCGAATGCATACCCTATTCATGGTTGTCGGACCATTATAATTACCCGAAATCATGCTTTCAAACATAAAAAAGCACACATATTGTAAAACCAATACATCCTTCGCTTGGGTAAAAGTCTAAAAATTTATGATTTCCTATCGAAATGAATTCAACTGAATATTATTCACGACATTTGCAGCCGACAGTATGCTTAACAATAAAAATCGTTTTTTATTATTGGAAAAAAAAAATATTCGATTATTTATGAGGAGGTGTCTTTAGGCTTGGTCTCATATTTGTTACGAAGGTATGATATGGTTTATGGAATTAGTCCGAAAGACAAAGCGAACAAAGAGAACATAGTATATATATATATCATTGTGTTGTAATGTCTCTGATGAGGATAAAATGTTAAACGCATAAAAATACAATAAACTTTCTTCACTCGAGAGAACAGTCCATTAACGGAAGTTAGCCGCGCACTAGCTGTTGTTTATTTATGATAAAAGCTCTTGGCACCGTATCCATTTTAAACAACCAAGGGGATATTATTACGGTAGATTATCCAATACCAGGTCAATGAATATCAAAGAGGTTTAAAATCACTGTTTTTGGAGACGTTTTCGAAATCTCTCGTCGTGAAATAGCGGCCACACCGTGTTTTCTTACAATAGTATTTGGTTAGTGTAAATAGTATCCGGTTAAAAGTGTACGGAAACCGACGACGAAAAATTCAACATCAAATACCATTCTTACAACTGAACATAGTTTTAAAAAAAAAAAAAAAAATGGACTTATTTCACGGTGACTGAACGAATTCAATTAATAATTCCTATGTTCATAAGGACACCGTCTAATATGTATACGATTAATTAGTATATATTTAACGACGGGTTAATACTGTTTTACGATTTTTCGATAATGTGATATTGTCATTTGAACGCGAATTGAATTTCAAATGTGTTGAGAGTAATAAAAAATAAACGACACTGGGTAATAATTTCTAAAAAAATAAATGTATAACTTACAAAATAGCCAAATACCAAAAAAATTACAAAACAATTTTCTAATGCTTAACAAATTGAATAATTATAATATTTTATTGAGGATCAGAATCGTAGTAGATTTTTAGTGGCTGGCATAAAATTTAGAAATATGAACTTGGTAAATTGTATGGATAAATGAAAATTTACGTAAATTTTACCTATGCTATTTCTATCGGGAAATTTATTTTACCGTAGTAAAAATTGAGTAACCTTTTATTTTAAATTATTTTTATAGTATAATAATATTTATTGTAATACTATTTATTTAGTCCGTTATCAGTTATCATTATACTAATAGTTTTCGTTTAGTATATTATTAACAATTTATATATATTTTATTTGTTATTCGTTACATTTAAACTTGAAGACGGTTTCGTTTTAATATCAAACATTTAATATTAGTACCTAATTTCGAAAAGTAAAAAAAAACTACACAAACATTTTTAATTTTTTAATTTACTAATTTATCAATTTCATGAAAATTTTACCGGTAGATTTACCAGTAATTTATAAATCTCTAGGCAAGTTAAATCATACACATAATAATTGGAATCATAAACGTTTACTTATTTTTTCTCAATAAAATATTTCGATCACCCTGTATATTACATAAATATATATATATAAGTATTACGGTAAAAGTACAAGTACCGGTAAAACCTAGGTTTCTCTGAAAATGTCTGAATTTCGGATATATACCGATTGATGTTGGTAAATTTTAGGATATACAAAATTATACGGTAAAACTCCGAATCATTATTGTAGTTCGGGATTTTATAAAATAGATATGGTAAATCTTAAGATATACAGTATATATATCGGTAAAAGTCCGAAAAATAAAATCCATATTATTATAGCTGCATTTTTTTTTTTTTTTTTTATAAGTTTAATTATATATATTTGAGGAAAACTATTAAATATTTATTATTGAATCAAGAATATATTACGTAACAATTATTATTTATTTTAAAGAAGGCAATAGAATTATAACTATAATTTTTTTTTCTAGTTTATTATTGTATTATAAAGAAAGATTATTTATTAGTTAAATTAATATAAATTAGTTTAAATACTTTTTTAAAATTATAATATAATAATAAGATCTGATTTTTCCGAAATATTTAATACAAATCGATGTAAATATCGATCTAAAAAAATGTTTGTGTAATTCTAGTTGTCATAATAGCGAATAACCATGTAAAACTAAATAATCTTTCTTTATAATGCAATAATAAACTTGAAATTAAAACTATAGTTAAAATTTTATTGTATATTCTAAAATTGACAAACATTAATCGATTAGATCGGACAACAAACCTAGGTTTAACCTGTATTCGTACATTTACCGTAACATATACATTCCATTATTACTTACAAATATAACATTCGAATTTAATGATAGTATTTATTTTAGTTTTTAACGTCCAGTGTCAGACTCAAGTCAGCAGCACGAATGTATATAATTACAGAGATACGATTTGATAGTGAAATAATAATTAAAAGGATATCTAAATAAAAACGTAATCAAAATTTATTGCACCATTTCGAAGTAATCTAATTCTCCGGAAATTATCGAATTCTCGGATTCCAATTACTCCGAGCGAAAATGTTTCGATGAAAATCGAGTCAGGTAAAAGCAAACATGAGAAAATTTAAAATGGAATGCAAACAGGACACGCGTCGTTGAAATTTCAGTGTATGTGAATGTGTGTTATCAGTCGTAAATTGGTATCATCTTGTAACGTACGCAACCAGGTACACAGAATATTACATACAGGCTACTTTATAATAATGCACAGTAACATGAGCACGGAATATAAGATAGTTTAAAAAACGTATCGAAACGTTTCGTTTATTTGAATTTCGTTATAATAATACAAACGCAGGAAGCCTAAAAAACAAAATATAACACCTGTTGCAGATTTATATCATTATTAATATTGTTCGTAGATCACGTGTATTAGCAAAGCTAATTGGTTTTTATTTCGTTTTATATGTATAAATATGATCAAAGATGTAAAATTGTCTCAAACGCATAAGAGACGGGCAAACAGTGAAATTTATACGAATTGTCCGAAAAAAGAATTCTGGTCGCGTGAACCAAATTTTAACGGTTTAATAAACTTCTTTTTTCCTTAATATACAAAATGAATACTGTTTCGATTTTCAATGTTACAATTAAGTTATTATTGCATTATAAAATTTGAACGAACTATTGAAAATAAATAATAATTTTTGTACGGGTTTGAATGTAAAGTTTTCAATAAAAGTTTACACAGTAATTCTGCGATCGCATATTTTTAAAATATTTGTACGTAGGCATAGTTAGAATTGTTCATATACATTTTTGTAACCGCAATGTGCGTTCGTAAAATTTGTTTTTCTGTTAGGTAATACGAGGAATAAGGAGTTAATTACAATTATTGAAATTATCAAATTGAATCGTCGAATTAATAGTTCACTGCAATTAAAAAAAATTAAAATCTTGTTTAAGTTTACGAATATTACTATATTATCTTCGCCGTTCGATCGAAGTCATTTCGTTCATCATCGCGTACATATATTTATTTGTATAACATAATATAAGTTTAATGTTTCGTTAAGCTTTTTGTGTTTTGATTACTTAATTCATATAAATAACTTAAATAACTTGTTCGAAAAATTACTAAAATTTCCAACGAATAAAAGTATTCCATCATATTAAAACTGTATACGATACCACTTAAAGTTGATATGACGTTCATACGCTCATACGTGTTTCATTATTACGTACTCGTATTTTTTTTTTTTTTTTTTGTATATGCCAAAACAAAATTTTCTCCATTTACCAATGTGAATATAGAAATGTTGTTGTTGTGCGTATAGTGTATACATATTATAATACCTAAGTAGCAAGACGTTTTATAAACTTTTGAAACTATTTTTTTATAATTTGTTTTATTACTGCGCGATTTATTGCAATTTGTAGTACACGCACTTACAAGCATGTAAACTTATCCGTATGTCGATCAGTATGGCGTTTTGTTTATTTTATTTCTACATGTAATTACGATCCAATATATGTTATTAATGTTTTTTTTTTTTTTATCCACAAATTAAAACAGTTTTTTATACCTTATTGTAAACAACGTTAATAAAATAATATTGTTTTTCCTCGACCTCATATTTTTCTTTATAACATTTAACAATATAATATCCAACATCGCAGTTATGAATATCACACTATCAATAAGTCTAAAGTAAAACATTCAGCAAGAGTTATATATTAAAATATTACTCAAATTAAAAATAATTTCATATTTATCAATTATTAAAATTACATATTATGGGAGAAGTGGATAAAAAAATAGTCTTGCAGCAATAACTAATAAAATACACTTTTTAATGCGATTCACCGGTGAATTCGGTAATAATATTTTATGGAATTTCTATTAAGTCCGATGAAAGTGGTAACGACCGAAGTTTTATTGTTTATAAAAAACAATATTCGTTAGGTTTTATTTCATGCGACTACATATTATACGCGATGGTTTTTATTTTTGAACGTTTAATATAACAATAGGGTTTATTGCGTTTTATTTTTATGAGTTCTATTATGTTTATGCGCACACACAATTGGTACACACAGTTGGTATATACAGCATCCGATATGTTTCCATCACGTCCGCGTAAACGATTCAATATGTGTACCCGATTTTCCACGTTAAAAATGATCGGATACAATACAGGTACATGAATCGTAATATCGTCAGAGTCTATTTCGGGACCAAAAAATCTAGATTATTATAAAATATTCCCGTTCGAACTATAATCCTGTTGTTTGCGCGTCGAACGAAAAAGCTTGGGATCGAAGAATTTTTTAGAAAAATAATCTATATTTTATTTTTTTCGCATGGCAATGGTCGTTACTCGAATCACGGTGAAGTACAATGCGCGGAATAATTACGAATGGCTATTTATATTTTTTATAACGGTTTTGTAATGAAATTCGATTTATAATTTTTAAATATTTTTTTATTTATAAAGACAAATATATATACAAAATGTTAATATAAATAGCATTTTGAACTTATATTAGTAAAAAAAAACGCTTCTAAATAATGAATATAAGCATGAATCTACGAATATATTATACAAATATTTTTTTATACGAACGTTTTTAACTTCTACGTTTTAATGATGAGTTGCTAAAAAAATTAGATTAATAAATCGAGTCACGTATACCGAAAATCTGAGTATGACATATGGGCATAATTGGGATAGACTTTGTAGCAGGTGAAAGGCGGATAGGCAAAATTTACTACCTACTCTTATCTTTAGCCAAATAGTTAGCTTTTCGTATCTTACAAAATACGGACAATTATAATAATTATAAAACTAAATCAGCTAATAAAATGTTCGATAAAGTCATATTATATAATATAAGTATAAGTAATTTTTTAGGAATTTGCGAATTATATTCAATTTAAGAATATCGACGAAATGTTAAAACGTTAAACATATTTATTACGTTTGTATACTTTTTCTAGTAAGTGGTAACTCTCTATTATTTAAATCAGTATTCTCGTCAAATAATCTGCAATGACTAAGTGCTTCGCTATTTTCCGTGTTAATTTTCTAATGTTCAGTGTTCCTCAACAATTTCCATGTGATCACCTCAAAAATAGTTTTACTTTTTTTCATAAAAAATTATTATCGGTTTTAATACATGTGTTTATGTGTTAGTGACCCTAAATAAATATTTACTATTTAGTAATCAAAATTTGGGTCGCAACCTCATCTTGTTCGTCAAAGATCGGATCCATACTATTTCAACGTAAAAACCTTTACTTTATTAATGTTTTATTTTAAATATCACACGATTTCGCTTATGCGAATACGTTTGTAATTTTATATTGTTTTACAGACAATAAAATTAAGCGTATTTATAATAATTTGTCAAATATAATAATAATAATATTGTTATGTTAAAACAAAAATGTTAGTAAATCCATACCAGATATATTAATTAATTATTTGTGATAGTTGAGTAAAATCACTTATTAATAATACAAAAGCCACGTAATATGATTTTATTACCGTTTTACTACCTAATAAAAACAAAATATTGTCATTATTATTATTATTTAATAATAGAAAATATCTATGGATTTTTATATTTTAAGTTGAACGCAGTAACTATGATTGTGTAATATGTTATGTTATTGATCAGAGATAAAATTTCATCAAGTTACATAAGACTGTGTGCAAAACTACTTGAACATTTGAACTCAGTATATTATACATACTCGTATATTATGATTAATGGTTAATAATATATTTATTAATTTAATTTTTCAAACAATATAATTTATAACAACACACATACACAATATACGATTTTAGTCGAAGGTTCTAAAATATACTGCAACATTTTGGAAATTAATCAAACCTAATCTTTAAAAATAACACTCGAAAGCCTCTAAAATCTAAATAAATTAAAATACTACTTTCATTTGCAATGATACAAAATAAAAAGTAATGCAATTGTGAGATAATATTATATGGTTATCGCGAAATTAAACTAACAATTTTTGTTTTTCATTATTCAATTTAGAACGTACACGCCATCCAGTTGTTTGTTTTCGTATATTAATTTAAACCTATCTATGCGATCGTTACTTTTAGTCAGTAGAACCACAACAAAACCGAACTAATCAAAAGAAAATATAATAATACTTCTTTAATTGGCTCACATGAAATCTTATAATAATTAAATATAATCACAAAAATAAAAATCGTCTCAAATCGATAATTATAAATTGAAAATTATTTTTCCAATTCAGTTGATACACAATATTACGAAAGTCATAGAAAATATAACTCTAATGAATAAATAAAATATTACAATAATCATTATTAGATTATTAATTTTTGTTTTGAATGTTTTAACCATATCATATTATTTACTATTTATGTAATATTACGTTGAATTAAAAACTAATTAAAATAAACAATTTAAATCAATAAATTTGAATGTTCTTCGAAATACTTACCTAGCAGTATAAAAATATAAAATTATTATATTAATCTAAATAAATGATCAATCACTATACTTCCAATGACTTATTTGTGCCTTCAATAATTATCAAAGATTCAATAAAAAGTTAGTTATTCATATTAAGTTTAATCGTTTCGTTCCCTCCAATAATACAATTTTTTAATACGTTTTAATGGAATATTAAACATTAGACATATTGTATATATTCTCTAGTACATATTACCTAAATCCATTAGTTTATATTTCCAACACGGAACATCATTTCAATATTCTGATAAACAAAATAAATTAAACATAACTCACGTACAAATTCTTCTCATACTAATCGTAAAAATCGAGTGGTAATATATCTTAAAAACAATTGTCCACAGTCAACCGAGTCATACAATACGTCATTGCCGCATAATATTTAAAACCGACCCTTTATCGAATCTTCTCGTCTACTTATTTGTGGATAAAATTATATACAGGATGATCAAAAATATTAGAGGTTGCATAATAATACTTGAATCGTCATTACTGTCGTTTTTTGTGCAACACAGTTTCTCTAACCACTCTGTATACATTATTGAATGCATCACGATTCTGCTCGTCTGTTTATGTCTTGTGTCAATACGTTTATGTGAGCATTTCAATAGGCCAATATCAATACAACTAATACTTAAGCAACAAGTTGTGTAGTTATTATAAATAAAATAATTATTAAATTTTATTTTTATGTTACATAAACATTGATTTAAAACTAAAATATTTTTGGCAATTAAGTTAATATTTAATGTTGGTTAATGGTTATGAATGCATTTTAAAAAGCATTACGCGGATGGTTATCTAAATTACAAATCAAGTAGCGTAAAGTTAAATTTTAAGTGTCCATTTACATGAAAGTATCCTGTTAGTAAAATTAAGTGTTTTCGTTTCAAAAAATATATATTCGGTAAACAGACCCAAAAACGGATTTAACAAAACGGATAAAGTTCGTCAACTGAATATCCATTTCGTGAACATATCAATTTCACTAAATGGAAGCCACTTATGAAGTTATGAATTTAAAAATATATATAACTAAAGGGATTCTACTCGTATTTCCCGTGTGTTCAGAGATACCTTAACCTAAACCTACAGTAGTAGTAGGTTAGTAGTACCTGTTTACTAATCGAAAATATATGTCAAAATGATACGGGAAATTTTCGATTTGAAGTAGTCTACTCAACATAAATGATTGAAAAATGCACTCGAAAGATATATGTGTATATGAAACGAAGGTCGAGAAAAAGTGTAGCTGATCTCACGATTTGTATAGAAAAATAAATATAAATATAATGGTTATCAAAAATATGATACGATTTCACTTTGGGAAGTTTGAATATTTAAAAATGTAAATAATAAATATTTTTATATTATAACTTAAGTATAGTAATATAATAAGTATTTATTTTCATAATATTATATTCCTTATAATTTCGTTTGTAAAAACATATGTTTTGAACATTCGATAAGAAATTAGTATTTTTAAAGACTAATATTCTATTATAAAAAATAAATCTTCGCTTAAGTTTTTCTGATCTAAAAATGTGTAATAAATTCATATTATATTCTTAAAAAGTAATTTTGAAAATCATTATCGGACATTGTTTATATATAATTTTGAACTTTCAAGACATAATAATATGATTTATTCATTAAAATAATAGCACGGTAGACGGTATCATCTGTTAAAAAGTACACTAGAATTATAAGATTTCATATTAATGAATATTGTCACATTATAATCAAATATTATATGAAAAATACTACTAATTGAATTATTTGTGCTACATTAATATTTTAATAATATAATAATATGTCTAAACGTGCTTAAAATAATAAAAAACTTACAATTTACAAACAATTTAAATTGATATAATTTGGATAAAATTATGTAAATTTCCTAATATCATTTCCAGTGAATTCAAAAATCATGTCCTCAGCACCCCCACTTTGAAAGCTTCGTAACTTCTTACCACTTAGGGTACAAATGACAAAATTTACGGTACAAATGAAGTACAAATGATCGATCCAAATTTACTTTTCAAAAATCAAAAGTAGGAATGCTGGAGATATGGACCTCCTATAATTACATGGAGTGATAAAATGCAATTATTTATTTCTACCATTTTCTTTGAAGTATATATAATTAATTAAATTTCATTCGTTTGGAAATATTTGTGAAAACCTAGTCACGTTTAGTCAACCTAAGTACGCTTCTGGATGTAAATTAAAAATGTAAGTACCAAATGTATGTTTTGATTTTGAAATTATGCAATTCCTAGTAAGTATACTTATTATATCTCCGTTAAAACATTTTGAATAGGTATTTAATATTCCATATTGTGAATTTTTAGTGCGCAAATAAATTAAAAAATCAATTACGCTTTAATATAATTAAGCTAATGACCCATTTACCCCGTAATATTATAAAATATGAAACCTGAACAGTGAATTAAAATAACATTACCTAAACAAAATAAATGGACACAGTTTATGTTTTTAGTTGAACTTATTACTCATTTTAATATTATTTTGTTTTATTATACGGAACAGTTATACTTATTTTATATTCTATTCGTTTCAAAATATTATATTCCATTTTATGTGTCCATTTATTGATAAAGAGACACCTGATAATATTATTAAGAAACTGATATGGTTTGGATATGATATGAGGTGATTTAAAGTTGATGAGAATTCTTATGGAAACTAAAATGTGTAAAACATAGGTTTGCGCACAGGAGCAATTGATACAGCATATGCGTTCCCCTTGGATCATCTTTTTGGGCTGCGGTTACTTCCAATTATTGAATGATGGGACTCTATCAAATATAGATTTATCTCCATAAATTAGCATTTCATCAAATTATAATGTACATTAATAATTAAAAACAATATTCATTTTTTTTCTCGGTAAAAAACAGTTGTATTATTATATTGTAGTTATTATTTCTGAATAACATAATATAGTAATATAATACGAGTACCCTGTCAATTTATTGCGTAACAAATTTAAAAATTGATTAGGTTTTTTAAGTCTTGCGAAAATTATACTTTTAAAATGTAATTAAGTTACATTATTAGTTATACAAGTGGCACAAGTAACTAAATTATACTATTTCGTTACTAAGTTAAAAATAATAATTCGTTACATTTATTCATATTTCTAGTGTTATATTTTATAAAATTAAAAATTTTTAATATTGTATTTATCATTTATCAAGTAGGTATTATAAACATTTTTTTTTTTTTTTTTATCTTACAGTCAACACAGGTTTATTCGGATTTTTTTTCTAACTAAAATTGTAAATAAAAATATTAATTTTTTTAATAAAGGTATCTTTCTTTGAATATATTACTTTTGTATAATTGTATCTTCAAAATGTTTGATTTTTAATTTCAATTTGATGATGGTAGATGGAAAACATTACACATAACGTATTATTTTGCAAAGTTACTTTTAAATTTTATTACACGAATAGATAATTTGGAAAATGGGCTGAATAATTTTATTCTTCCTCTAAAACTGAAGTCTGCACACGTCTGTGATGTAAAATATAATAAGAGGAGATGAATATCAAAAAAGACGTGGATAAATGGATATAGAAATACCTATATGAAGATAGTTGGTATGATGAGAAGTAAGATTAGTATCTACAGAAGTGTAGGACTAGGGTGGTTGTCTCCATCTAGTTTAGAGTGTAAGGCAAAGTATACGAATAAGAAGATAATTATTACATAACAGCTAGTTATAAAAACAATTGTAATATTATAATAGTCATTTGATAGTTGTTTAAAATCATTTTTTTCTAAAAACTATGTACGAATCAGTTTCTCGTCGTTCAAAAATATATCGATCGATAAAAATGTATTATTATTATTTTCTTTATCAGAATTCTGTATCGAAAAAATGATGAGAATCGCATACATTTTCAATGCATTATATCTCCGTTTTTTCGTTATATAGTATTTTGATCATTTTTTATACAGGCTAAATAATATTACGATTGCAACGTTACACTTTTAAACGCGCAATGTGCCTGTTCATTATTCTTTCTTCTCTGCCGAAACGAACATTATATTAATATTTATTAAGAAAATAAAACCGTGACCACGACAAGCGGATTATTATCATTATAATTAATACGGTGTATAATACTCTGACAAATATACGAGTAGTAATCACTTAAAATCGAAAATTGAATTGAAACAATATGCTATATATGACGTTAAATTAATTTCGTTTCGAGATCTGACGCGGTAAAAGTAGAAGATAATTATTTCTGAAGTAAAGCAAACGCGTTTGGAAAAATAGATTTTGATAAAATCTCAATTATCTAGAGCTCATAACCATGATCAAAACGATACACTATAATATAATATAATATAGTTAAAGTGTATAATATCCACGACAATGTGTTATATTTTTATTAGGATTGTGTAAGATTATGTTTGAAACAGAACACAGATTTCGCTTATTCTGATTTAATAAACGTGGAGTGATCTAATGGAATTCGATTGATGATAATTTTGCGATAATATTAATTTAATTATTACACTATACGTATACATGAAAATCAAAATTACATAATATAAAGAGTAATAAGAAATATGTGTTAAAGCACTTCAATTTTGTAGAAAATACAACGTAAATATTTTTATTTGATCTTCAAATGGAGACTTCTCTCAAAGGACGCATATAAAATGTGTTGCATTTGTTAATAGTAAAAAAACTGTAACTCCTAATAAACTTTATATCTATAGTTAGTCTATTTTATTTTGTTCTAAAGGAACCGAACAATTTGTATTGTAACTTGGTGAATGATATGCATTACTAGCATATGCTGATGACATACTCATAATGGAAAACTCAAGATTTGATGTTATACAAACATTACAAACCATTTAAAAATTACGGAAGTCGAGCGAAACAATGGGGCTACAACAATGGTGAACCAACAGAAAACCAAATAAATGTGCATATCGCGGACAGAGATAAATGACTTAAATTCAAAAGTAGACGATTTTACCTTTGAGAAAGGACCTCGGAATAAACATAAATAGTGCAAATATTATGCATGATGAAATAAAAAACAAATTAGCATATGTCAATAAATGCTAAAAAAAAAGAATGAATCAAAGAAAATCCTATACACTAGTTACCTAAGGCCGATTCTGATAATATTAATAATCATTCATATGTTATTTCATACTTATACTATTTTGTACTTTAGTTTCGTGTTTCTCAGATTTGAAAAAAATAATTTAGAAAATAGATACATTGAAAAGATATTTGAATCTCAAAGTCTATTCACATAAAGATCACAAAGGTCAAGGATTTTATTTTCTTTATTATTTTGTAAATTTTAAGCTACTATATATAAAATTATTGATATACTTTATTTATTTTTTTTTTATTATTTATATATTATGTGATGCTGAAAATTTGATCAGTATTTTATGACATACTTTTTTATATACATGTAAAATATTGTGACAATTGATGAATACAATTTTTTTTTGTACGTCTCCAAAGTTTAATATTTTATAAAAATGTGTGATTTTCTTGTTTTTAAACATATGAAAACATTTTTTTAGTAATAAATGTGATCCGATTACCACAAATAGGATATGCATTCGACAGAAAATTTCATCTAGTTTGTATTTTATTTAGGTAGGTAATTTTTCAAATTTCCAAATAGTTTTCTTATGGGAAAGGATAAATAACTAAAATATAATGGAAAATCTGTGAAAATAAAGGAAACAATATTTATAATATTTTGACAAAATTTAAATTAGATAACTACAAGGAAATAAAGAATTTAGGGACATGAAAATTGTATTGAACAGATATTTTACACATACGATAAAATTTTGGAACAGTTACTTTGTTATTAAGCCTAAATAAAATACTACTAATTTTTCTATTTTGCAATTGTATTTTAATTGGTATATAAATTTGTTTGTTTTATTTATTTAAATTTAAATTTTTCGTTTAAAGTTCTGAAAATGTAATACAAACCTAACCATATTTATATATTATTTAAACAAAATATAAAATGCTAGTCAGAAACTAACCATGAAAGCTTCTCTTTCAAATTTTCAATGCTCGGAGAAATTAAAATATTTGCCCAATTAGGTATAGTAAGTAGTTAAATTTAATAGATATGCAACTAGTGCCTAGAGTCTAGACAGTAAGTTATACTATGATATTCCTATTTATTTTAAGATCATAGGAAAATATATTATATTATGTTCTATACTGTGTTACCTACTTACATAATTACATACAAAGTAATTAGGTTTATTGTAATTTGTAAATATATAACAATTTACAACTTATAAATTAACAAATAAAAATATCATTATATTAACATCTTTTCTCCATGAGAAAAATAGTTTCTGCGCCTCTGAATATGCGTAGTATAAAAAAGTATAATATTATAATAAAAATGTATCTTTTAATCGGCGCTTCTAAAATTTGTATAGATTTTCGCGCCCTAGAGCACTTGCTTCTTTTACTCCTCCCTCCCACCCCTCCTCTCTTATCACGACTCTGACACTATTCATCTAATGCCTTAATTTAAAAATCCATAACTACAACGATACGTAGTACAAATTACGGCTTTTAAACAAATTAAATATAGTTATTTATATTTTTTTATATTTATATTAAAAATACACAATTTAATTTTGAATATTTTAAATAAACCAACAACAAATTGAATTTATATAGAATAATTATGATTCTCATAAATATACTTGAATAAGTATGACTTGTTTCCAATAATATGAATATGGTTTATAAAGTTATTTTTGAGGTCAAACATTGTTGAACATACTGTAGGTTTTCATTTTACTATCTAAACTATATACTGTTTATATATTCATATTTTACGTACTTAACGCCAATAAGTGTAAGTACTACTCTTAAATCGTTAAATAGTGTGATAACCAAATGAAATAAAATACGCTAAATCCATTATTATTTTTTATATTATGGTTAATACCTACAATAACACTACAGATATTATGTTCTGTAGGTATGTTGATTATTACCAGGTCGCATGTTCGGGACCTTGAAAAATATAATTAAAAATCCAAAACCACTATTGTGTTTGTATAATAAAAATGAAAAAATTACGATTTAAATTTTAACAAAGAAAACTGCATCTCATGTCTCGCATTGATACCTAATTATGATTAAAAGCGGAAACAAAACAAACACAAATTGAGTTTATTATTTTCGAGTACATTATAGTATTTATACATTATATTATATTGTCTCTGAAATATTGGACAAATTAGCTATAATTTTGTATCTAGTCAATATTTTTTTTTTTTTCGTTAATTATTATCACCTCGTCTAGACTCTACAAATAAAGTATTTTAATTATTTCTTCTTAAAAACATTGAAATAATAAAATTGGACTTGAGTTATTTTCTTTATAGAATTCAAAAAAACCATTTTGTAAATTTATTAATAATATGTAAAATAATATTTTTAAAAACGAGTTTAATATTAGTTATAGTTGTGTAGATTTTTTATGAAGACACCCTGACGGTACAGTTAGTTCTTACGTAATTTAAACTATCTGAAGAAAATTGTGTGTGAAATGTATTTTTGATATAAATGTCGGTACAATGCAATATAATATACTGACAAATAAACAAACAATACAACTTATAGACATTTTTTGTTTTCAGAAAATATTTCAATATAATTTTCAACGAAAAAATGTAAGTACAACATTTTGCGTACGTATATGTCTTGTTAATATTATTGTTCCACATAGTATTATTATTATTATTATATTCGCAGACGCTTTTTCGAAACTGGCGCGAACTTTATATACCTTCGTGTATTGAATTCTACCGTGGGTATAACTTAAAAAACTTAAAAACAATTTTCCCGCCGAGTAAACGATATAATATAATATTTCTGAAAATAGTTTCATTACCGGTTATCTTAACAGACGATACAATTCGAGTTATAATTTGCCGAATCAAACGATAATTTCAAACTATCTATCTGCCAAACCCATAATATTATTAATTACAATTATTATTTATAATAACTAAATTCATTAAGTATTTTTATATGCAACACATTCGTAAAACTAGTTAATTGTAAACTGAATATAAATCCGAAAATATCCGATTTTCAACGAAAACAATACAAAAACCAATGTTCAATGTTGAGCACAAACTAGTTAAAAAGTTAAAATCAAGTTAGTTTTAACTTGTTTTTGTTCTTAATATTAACTAACAAGATACCATTTCAATTAAACTTTAGATAAAAATCAATTTATATAAAATAGAAATTATAAATAATAGATATTGTAATATTGAATTGATATTTAAGCTATAAATTGAAATCATTTTTCATTATTTTATGTTATTCCTCTCACCTACTATCAAATAATTGTTACACGTTACACTTTTAAACACATTAACAATATTATGATTTAAAAAAAAAAAAAAACATAACTCTAGTCTTTTGTCACTAAACTATAATCATTCTTTTTAAATTTCACTTCTAATTCAACTAAGCAATACAATAGTAAATACAAATTTTAAGCGTAAATCAACTATTTTCAATTAACTTAAATTGATTTAGTTTAAAAAATATCATTAATTTGTCCAGAATTGACAGAAACGTTGATGAATGTGTCAACCTGAGAAATTCTACATTATTTACTAGATCCATTGATCATCTGTTTGAATGATTATTCTGTTGTCGTTTTAGGTATAATACTTCGAAGCGGTAGTTTTCGTCTCGGTTTCCTATATTATATTATTTCACATCACGACAATAATAAAATATCACTACTGCGATATGCTTAATAAATTATTCATATGATCGATCGATACAAATAAATCGCGGGATTGTTCCACCTAACCTGACTAGGTAACCTTCACCTAACCATAATATTACATCGATCGTTTAAATATTAAAAATTGTACCTACCACACATTTTGTTTTCTAATTAAATACAAATAACAAACCAAAAGCAGTATGGGTTTTGTTAGTTTAAATGGTTGTTAGTTTTTATTTATTAAATATACAAACTGAATAAACATATCATCAAAACAATTTTTAATACCTATTTACTTTAGAAAAACGATAAAATGTGTAGGTGTCGATATGTTCGAGTCCAAAACGATTTTTACACGTAATAGTAATTCATTGCGTTATTGAATTAAATCGCATTAAATTTAAGAAATAATAATGTTAAAGTTTAAAAGTTTAAATTGCGAATAGTGTGAAGCAAATAGCTTAATAAGTAGAGAATGATATATAAGTAGTAGATGATGTTTTCATTTCGTTTTACACCGGCAATAGAATTTAACGAATTTATGGCTACGCAACGCCGCGATAAATATAAAATATATAATATTTGAACATTAAGTAAAAATTTAAACGACTAATATTTTAATAATATACCTTACACTTTACGTTCTGAAAATAGTTATTTTCGTGCGTTTTATTTTATTGAGTTTTATCTAATAATTAATAATACATTGTTTTTATCTACCTTATATATGTGTGTATTACTTAAGCAACAACAGTAATAAAAATTAATTAATTTTTGTAATATTATGAGTTTATGACTATATCAATACACTAAAAAATAATAATAACCCGTCATTTTCATTCATATGCGTGATATAAATATATCATAATAAAATATATATAATATAATTAGATGTATAAATCTTTGTCTTACAATATTTTTTAACATTTTATTTTTTCAGGTTTATAATAACATTACAGTTTACAATTAGACAACAAATAGTTATTATTATGAATGATGTGTACTTGAGTTACTAAATACATAAAGAAAAAAAAAATTAAAATTGTTTACCACAAATACAATAAATTACAAGTTCTGTAATCAATATCAATATTGTGAATTATTATTTTAAAATATCATGTTTTTTTAATAGAATAAATATGATATAATATAATCTAAATCAGAAAACACGTGAAACAAAAATATTTTTTTTAAATTTCATAAAATATATTATTTTAGTTTTATCATAAAATATTTCATTATTTAAACCGAATAATTATCTTAATTTTAGACGCATTTTTCGGTAATTGTAGTAGTGATATAAATCATTTACTCTTCCATTGTTGAATATATTTGTATTAAAAGTTAAAATAATAAATTCAGTATTTTAAAGGAAACAATTACCAATAAAACTACACAGATATGTAGTAAGTAAATAAATATATTTATTCTTTTATCTATTGAGATATATTAATTTTGATCGATAATCTTTATCAACAATGAAAATTACACTCATGACATATTATGATATATCTAAATTGAAATATAAATTCGATGTAATAACTATATGCCATAATATTAAATTAAAAATCACGTTTCACACTAATTTTTATTTTGTTTATAGATAATTTATTGTAAAACATAAATGAAAGTATAATATTCACTATTTTAAACTATCGTCGAAAACATCAATCAATAAAAAATTATACATAATATAATAATACTTAAGAACAATGATAGAAATATATTTTTTAACTCTTCATAAAAACAAATTAATGTACTTAGTTAAGGATATAGTTGTACAGATATATTTAAAATGAACACATTTTTGACAATAATATTAAATAATAATAAATCTTAACTTTAATTTTTAATATGCCTTTTGTACTAGGTTTAACTTTATATTTATTTGAACCTAACCAAATAACAGTAACTCGTTAGTTATTTATTAGGTTAATTCATGAATCAAATAGGTTATGTCAATACCTACTTGCTACTAATATTATAATGTTTAAATAATGTTAAAATAATTTGAATTAAACTCTTTGACTGTTCCATGCTTATTAAAGCTAATCATTAAACGCTTGATAGAAAACTACACTGGCTAGAAAACTTAGTCAATATAATATATAAAATAATAAACAAATGTTTAAACTTAAGTTAAATATTTGTGCGTTTCACGTACTATATGATGTCGTTTTTCTCAGAAGTATTCAGAAAAAACAACTATAATATAATTTAGCGCTTTATCTGATACTTTCAGATTTTTAAAGAATAAAAATAATATTTAGTTAAGTATTAGTAAAATAGTAGTGAAATTTATGAAATTATAATATTCACAATTTTTAAACCAATCCATTAATAAAAACGTATAAATATAAAATGCAATTAGAATATAACGACGTATTTTTTATACCTACTTTAATTCGAAACAATAATTTTCAACGTCTTTCTCGTATCGCATAAGAAAGTTATTTTTATCGTTCTTTACTGTAACTAATAATATTTAAAATTTAGAAACAAACAAAAATAAAATAAAAATCCGATATTTAAATTCGAAGAGATAATTTCAACGATAATCATTAAAATGTACATGATTACTTTTGGTTATAAAATTATCAATCAACAGCACTAGTCCAAATCTGCCTGCGATTCTTATCAATTTCAGACCAAAATCAAATGGAAATTGACACGCGGTAAAGTTCGTAATTATTGACACAATTTATAACTATAGTTAGGGTTAGAATTTATATGCTGGACGACCTAAATAACCGAGAAATATTTTCTTAAAAAAATATCCTATTGAAAATGTCGATTAATACATTTACTTTCCCTAAAATTCGAGTTTAATTCAACACAATATAACACAGTCTTAACAAAAATACAATTTACTGAATTTATAAAAATGCAAGTAATAAAAGTATTTGTTGTTATATTTTCGGATTTAGTTAAAATACAAATATTCAAATATTAAATATACAACAAAAAATTTAAATAAATTATTATAATTGTAAACTTTTTTAATAATATTATAAATAATTTTAATATGTCCAAATATTATGAATAATAAAAATAGCATATTTAAGTTCATTTTTTTTTTTTTATTTCTAAGTAATATATATGCTGGCTAGTAAAATAATCAAAATATTAAAATTTGAGTTAAAATGTTAAAAATTGGTTCACTGCGAAATCTATTATAAATAAGAATCAGGATAGAGTACCTATTTATACTAAATTTATTTCATAAATAATAAAAAATAACAATAATTGTCTTTTTCCTCGTTGTTATTATAGTACGTAACATAATTATGTCATAATAAATTCCCTTAAATAAAGATAAAAAAAATAATCGGATGGAGAGATTTTTTTTTTTTTTTTAGTATGAATTTTCGAGTTTCAACAAATGAAATATTTACTCGTATAACGATTTTGGACAGAAACAAAAAATTCCTATATCAATATTATCTCGTTTCTTTTTTCGTCTCCCCCGTACAATTTCCAATCATACTATTAGACTTTTGAACCATTATTGGGCAGGACTAAATTTGGGTTCCTTTGATTTCTTAACATAATAGTTTTCTCTAAAAAAAAAAATCTATCAATAATAAATCATTAATAAGTACATCGATAAATATAGTTCATATTTAAATTATCGTAAAAATTGTCAAAGCCTAGTTCATTGCAAGTATACGTAAATAGGAGAATCATGACATTTCTAAATTCTTCTTAAATATTCCAGTTGATATTTAAATAGTTATTATTTTTTATTTGATTGAAGGTCATGACGACGACGCCTGCATTTCCGAACTTGAATCTTGAATATTCGGTACAGGGATAACATTATTGATAAGAGATATAATTACCCAACGAAATATATAGCAAAATTATTGTCATGTGAAACTTAAATTGTAGCAATTCAATTAAACACTCATTACCAAATTTAAAGAATGAAACATTTCCAAGGTTCTCTCGTGGGCTTTTTGAATTTTCATCTAACAACAAAGTTACAATTGTTTTATTTTGTTTCATATTATTTAAATAAATATAAGTTATTTTGTAAGTTTAACTTAAATCCTATAATTTAAGTTATAAGTGACTTTAATTATTTTATATTATCTGTTAGGAATAACAAATACGTCTTTATACATAATATACATAATAATATATCTTTATACTTAATACTATAACGTTTTGTTCTCGTCAAATCAGTGTTCTTTTAATATAACAATAAGGAACATAACGATAAGCCTGCCGTTTCAGAATCATATTATCTATACAAATCATGCGACACGATCGTTTGTATAGCTACATGTACTCCATATGCTGTGAATATAATGTTACAAAAATATTGGAGATTAAACATTGAAAAAGTAGCACATTTTTACCATTGTTTTGTAAAACGAAAATCTGATCACTCTGTATATCTATATGCACAGAATGGCCAAACAAAATGAATTTTAACTTAGGTTTTAATATTTTATAACGTAACATTTTATTTCAACAGGAGTATAATTAATTTAAAAATGCAATAACCTATCTCTATTATATTCAATTACTTATAAATTGAATTCTGGTTTTTAGGTCAACTCGAATATTTAGGTTATGAGCAATTCGTGGCTTTATAAATAAAAATAAATCAAGTTTTAAATGTGTTTGAATTTTTAAGAGATTTAAAAGATGTTACTGGTTTAGAGTTAACTTGGATACAAATCCCTGAAAATAACATTATAATAAATTATAAAACACAGAAGTAATGTAAATTTTTTCCTCGGTGGGATAAAATCAAAACTTAAATCAATATAGCGAATGATACGATGAAATTTATCCGTCAATTTTTTTCTGACAATCTATAACCCCTTTAAATTGGCTATCAATGCTATCATCAATTTTATTTATATTTACAAAGGTACAAGATATAATATTCTGCTCCAACGGAGATGGTTCTTAACGGGACAATATTTATAAAAGTATTTTTAGCTGTTTTATATGAATTTTATAAAACAAAAACCATATAGACTACTCTGAAAGGTCAGGTTTCGTTTTCATTATCACGATTGACCAATAGTTCCCACAATAATTTAAAATCGTATTTTTTACAATTAATGTTTCGAGAAATACTTTTTAACGTTATTCGGGGAGTCACTGAATCACCCTTACATTCTTCCCCTCCCCTGGAATTTGAGTACGTCAATAAGTGTATTTTTCCCCAGAGTTAAAGATATTCATATCTAACGTCCGACAAGCAGACACTATAATAATTTATTTTCGGTACACGTCTAGCGAGCCACGTCATACATCATCATCCGACCTCGGGAATTAATACGTCGAATTCGCTAGAATAAATGTTTGAGTTTCGAGTATAATAATATTTTATTATACGACGCCTTCTTTATGCTTAATAAAACATCAACTACAAATATTAAACCAAATGCATTTTTTAGAATACTTCCATGAATGTGTACATCGTTTTAATTTTTTACGACACCACAACGAATAAATATTGTTTTAACCCCCTGCACTATTATTATATAATTATTAATATTAAAAACGTTTGCGGTTTTTTTCCGTTTCCATTGCAGACGCCACTTAAATTAATTTCACATCGAATGTGAACTTTGTCACTTCTGCTATCATTTCCCGACCGTTCACTATAATATATTAAACTATCACTTTACTAGAAAAAAAATCCACATCCTAAACCTTGATATGGGTCGACATAAACAAACGCACATATCACCACATCCTGATATTGAAATTTAATTTTAAAACTGTTGAAATGATAAAAAAAAAAGCCATAAGTCCATAACATATTATAATCTAATCCTAATCTCAAATACATTGTACATTCATTTGCATTCATTTATACTTACATATACTTTTTTAAATTAATTTATTACGACATTTTTTTCAAAATAATGAAAAATTTACAATTTATATAAAAATTATATTTCTTTTACATAAACTATTGTTACTTAAAATGGTTGTATTTTATTTATACAATTATATATTATGCACGTAGTAACAAAACATAATATTAAAACACCTCCGGAAATTATCTTGGCTACGCGCCTTTATCGAGTCACAAATTCGCATAATTTATAGTTCTTATTTAAGAACTATAAATACATAATTTAAAATAATTATTATAATATTAAATCATATAATTCTACAAATACTATAATCGATAAATACCAAATATCGATTATTTTTTTTTTTACTTTACAAGCAATAATATAAAATTATATAAAATACTCGATAAAATATTTGTCCCAATTTTCTCAGGATTTTTTTATTGTAGAAAAATTATATATTTAAACAACTAAATAGAAGGTACATATTTCACCTTTTTATTTCAATACGTATCACCAATCGGTGCTTTTTTTATTTTATTATAAAAATGAATTACGAATTTATAATATGTCGACCATAAGATACACAACTTTCATCGTACATTTTAGTATTCTGCAATTCATTTATTCATCAAACTGACAATAAGATTCGGGTTCGACTTGGTGTCTAACCAACAATAGACGAACGATTAATGGTTAGTCGAATAATATAGGGAAAAAATTAGGATTTGCGTAATTTTACCCAAAGATTGTTTTCAAATAAGACAAATGCATACAAGACAAATTTATTAATAACGATTATAATAACTAATTTACAACGATTACGTGCGCAAAAGAGTCTTAATTTAAACTTTTTTATGTTTTATTATTATTATGTAATATCTCAAATGGTATATTGTGATTTTTAACAACAAAATATATTATAATCAATTTTGATCGAACTCACAATTTAACGAATTTTTCTATTCAATTTTATGTTTGACGAACTGATGTATAAGATGCAAAATAAAATAAACAAAAAATAAATCACTGTTTTAGAATTTGTATTAAAAACTAAATTCGAGTTTATATTGTTATAATATAAAATTAAAATAATAATAATAATAAAATTTTATTCCCGAAATTATATAATATGACAATGTATAATTTAAAAGATCACGATTTGTTTACCTTTTTTTCAGGCGGGATGAAAATTGGTTATTATTTCAAGCATATTCAAAATATAAATAGGTAAAAAAAAGTATCTTATTGACTTTAACTAACTAACCATAAAATTATCGATTTTGATTGTATTAAATACTGAAAAGACGTTCGATATAACTTTCATTGGTATAATATACTTGTCTCGTGTAAACAGTCGTAATAAGATATTTAAATAAATCTTTTCGTTTGAAAGTTGTAACAAAATAATGAATCTGAAATATGTTTCTTCGATAAATTGTATTTAAGTACTATCAAAATAAAAATATTTTACTTTAATAGTCTTACACGATTTTTAAATACATTTTTTTTGTGTATGTTTTATTTATATGGAGGAAATAATGTCAATTGTGTAGTTCGCGAGAATTAATTGGTAATTTCAAAAACGCAATTTTAAATGAATAATACACGAGCTGAATTCAATAAAAAATATTTACAATATTACAAAGGTTTAAATTAAATTTTTATTTTTATTTTGTTATTTGATCAGATGTCCACTAGATGACTGGACTTTCTATACGATATATTTCTTCGTTCTCATTCAAGTGATAGCAAACAAGATCAAGTGAGAATTGAAACATTATTTGTCCACTACATTAAGATTTCTAGGATAGATAGGTAACTTGTAAAGTGAACGATTTTATTTTTAAAGAATAAATAAAAACGATAAAAATATATTTCATAAATAAAACTTTAGAAGAATAAACGAAATTTAAGATTATTTTATTTAAAAAATAAAATTTCACGATAATTATATAATTAAAACTATACAATATAATCTACTGTATACGGTAAATAATTTTGGACTTGTCAATTATATTTAGATAATTTATTGTTTGATCAAAATTTGTTAGAACTTAAAACATTTTAATTATCACTATGGAATAATAACACACAAAAAAAACCTTAAAATAACAATAAAAATATATAATACGACAATGGAATGTTCTATATTATTAAAAGTGGTTATAAGTCAAATTTGACAAGTGGTTTTATTGACATTTCGAAACGAGAATAAAAGTTTTTTTGGATAATCAACGACTAAATGTCGTTCGTAACAACCCGTTAAAAATATAATCGCTTTGTGGTAATCATAAAACAATAATAATAATACTACCTTTCCTATTTTATAAAACGTTTTATAAAGCTTTCCAAGGTTTATTTTTATTGCTACAAAAAATGTACACAGAACAAAAATATTCGATTGGTACCTAAGATCAAAAACAATATGAGAGTGTTTATTGAAATATCAATGGCGTTTTACTATACTGCATCTCTCGTATTGTATACATTATTATGTACTGTGCGATATAGACAGTATAATAAACACTTGCAAGTTATTGAAAAACATAAATTATTCATGTAAAAATATTAAAAATAAATGTTTTTTTTTGTTGTTGTAAAACTATGATGGAGAGATATCACACAAATGTATCCTTTCCGCAAGACTTTATCATATCTGTTATTTACAATCACATCTAAGTGGTACCTATTTTTTAAACATAAATGATTTAACAAAACCTAAATCGTATATAATACGTAAAATCGTTTTCGTCACGTTTAGGACGTTGAAATATAAATTCTAATAGTTTTCTTCTGGAAAACAATATTCCAGTAGCTTTATAATACATTATAATTTTAATCGTGTAATTGGTCTTCTAATTAAAATATAAAATTCTGAATCATAAAATTACAATTATTGAATATATAAATATATTATTTTTATCATTAAAATTATACTTATACATGTTAATATAATTAAATCATATGTTATCGTTTTCATATTAAATTACTTTATTTTTCCGAAATTTGGTTTGTTATCATAAAACATATGGGAAACGAGAACCGTGTTTTAATTTTAAAATTTATAATCGCCCATTGCCGAGAAAAATAAAACAATTGCATACGTACAAATGATGTTAAAAATCGAATCTATCGATAGTGCAATTAAAATTTTTAATCGGTTATTAAAAACGTAATCTATCGTACAAATAGTCCTTAGTCATTCCTGGCCATGGGACATGACTATTTATTTCAACAAATAAAGACGAACCAAAATTATGAAACAATGTAAATATATATATAATTTATTCTCCAAATGACGAGGCCACGCTGTGAATCTTTACTACGGAATGTATAGCGAATAAATCTCAAAGCCTATTTCCTAATATTTTTTTTAAACTAATAAGGTTGTTTTTAATTTCCGAATCGAATATTTATATTTTTTTATACGTCAAACTACTAAAACTATTTTATGCCACGTTCAAATGGATACTTAAAAGTTTGAATCTCCAACATAACGATTATTATATATAGTTACACTTATATCCAATAAACCAAACTATACAAATCTATACGTATTTATAATCTTATTTTTTTAACATAATTTTCGACAACGGTTATATTATATTATATTTGTAACTTTGTTTCTTCTGTGCCAAATAATAAACCGACAAATTTTTACTATAAAAGAAGCTTTTATTACTAAATCATAAATACATAATATCTAACACAATAACAATACACAGGTACCTATAAAATAAAATCGATTTTATTTTAGATTTTTAAATAGTATAAATTATGACAATTATTAAAAAATGATATAATTATATTTAGAATTATTAACAACAAAAATATACACAAGATCCAACCAAACATTGAAGTTACTTAACAGTGATACCACTGTTGTCCGTTACGTATTATAACTTGTACAAATCATAGTACGATACGAGTGCATACAAAAATATTTGATTCGACGATGGAATAATTATTATTATTGTCTACGACGTTTAAGTATTTTCCAGTGGTATTACAAAGTAATAAAATAAAGAAACTTTCAAGTACAACACTATAAAACAGCATCATCAAAATACCGGAAAATACCTGGTATAGTTTTTATTTTATTTTTAACTGCCTATATTTTTAAACCACCCTTCAATATAGTTTTATTTCGCCAGTATTAGAGATTAGAAAAATTGTTTGCAAAGTTTTTACAGCAAAGCGTTTTCTCGGCGTTTTCCAATAACGCTCCACGTTGCAACTATTTTAATTTCACGATAACGCTCCTCAAAACAGTAGGTGCCTTTTATTTAATGTCCAAAGTCATAATAATTATTCTCGAAAACATATTTTTATATAATGTCAACTCATAAAGACATTATTCACATATCTTGGACAATCAGCCAACATAATATAATGCTACCTAGAATATAATAACTTGCGCTTCGATTTAAAACCAATGCGTTGTGTATACAACTTTTAAAAAATAACACATATTTTTCAGTTTATTGTTTATTATTTATAATATCAGATCAGAGTAACTATATACACAACTACAGTTAAATACGTATACATTTATTATATTCCGAAGGCTCTCTCCAATTTTACTGATCTTAAACAATTTTTGTACAGTTCGTCTCTAAAGTAATTATATGATATTATAATTGTGTGTTCAATATTATGAAAAATAATTTATATTTTTCTTATTCAATAATGTTTACAATATAATTATTATTATATCTCAATTTGTACAATCATTACAACAAATTACAATATAAAGGTTTCACGTGATAACCGATGAACTTTGATGCTGCTGTTCTACATATTATATTTAAAAAAAAAAAGTATAAATTTACAAAATATGTTTTGTAGGTAACAATTTCAAAAGAAAAGTCTAATTAGGGTATACAAATATATAACCGACTTTTCCTTAGATAACTATTTTATGTAAACAGATGTGTTATAATTATTCATTTAATGAATTTTTAATATTTTGTAAATAATCTATTATGAGTGAAAAACATTATTGTTTATTTTACTTTATTTACTAAACTAAATTTATTTTTTTTTTTTACTTAATGACTGTTAATGATAATATTAAATTAACGATTAACGTACATTTATTATTCGTTGAAGTACTGATATTATTTAGACCCTCTTAATTAATTGTTGTTATTTTTACATTCAATTATTAAAATAGTGGTGACAACATTTATTTAATAGTAGGTGAAATAATATTGTACTTAGGAAAACAGTAAATAAAATGATCGTTTTTTAATTTAAAAAAATTAATGTATAGATTTATTTTTCACCAATATGATAACTTTCGTCAAGTTTATACCAAATAATCGCTAGGAGTGTATAAGATTAGCAATACTGTCCTTATAAATCGGATTCATTTGAATTTATACGTAGACATAATATTATTCTAAATAGTTTAGATAAATACAGAAAAAAGTACACATTTTTATATATCGTCAGAAACGAGGTTATGCTAATATATGCACACAGTTTCAAAATATCGTACAAAACAAACTGAATTAATTGAGAAAACAATGAAAATCAATCGTTATAAATTGTATATAAACCCTGTAGACGATCACAATTTTAATAAAAATTTTAAAAAAACATAATAATTAAATTGAATAGGAAAAAAATGGTTTGTCAATTTCACGTTATAAATTATTATTATTTTGCGATGTTGGGTTTATATACGGAAAAATGAAATTGCGTTAATATTGTCGAATAAATAAATATGTTACGAGAATATAATAAACGTAAAAATACATCCAGTATTAAATAACGCTGAGTTAGTTCGTTGGATTTGATAGATAAATAATAACGACGCCGTTAGTTTGCTCGCAGTGTTTTGAGGACACCGGACAAATGATTACGGTTGGAAATAATAATTTTCATCTTACGTCTAGATTATATTTTTTACTTAATGTTTATACTTACGAGACGTACTAACCTAACCAAGCTCGGCATTTTATGTTTGTGTACCAGTGAACACAATGGGTCGAGAATTACGAAAAGATGAACAAGACGACGACGAAATAACATCAATTATTTAACAGATATGTCGTCGCAGCAACTATATATATATATATATATATATATATATATATATATTTATTGCCAAAAAAATAAATACAAACGAAATCGTTTGAAAACAAATGTTATAGATTATTCCGATGAACGTTTAATGTGAGAAAAATCGGTTTCTATAATGCGCGTTCGTATTTCTCATAAAACCAAAAGTATACTTTCATAACAACGTTTGAAGCTTCGCAAAGTGCAATACGGAATATATTATATTTGGTAGGGTACTTAAAAGAATAAACGTAAAATCAAATGAAAATTTTTATTTCTTTGACGTCCCCGTATGGTTAACCAAAGGAAATTGTAAAAAAAAAATTAGATTAGAAAATAAGACTTCCGGTCTCAAATATTTTAATTTCTTAGATATTTTTCTTTAACTATATAAAAAATATATTTACCAAAATACATTACAATGATGACTATCAATATAACATATCGAACACTGCTCGAAAATACTTACAGACATAATAAAAAAGGCAAATATCGTTTCAGTAAACCAATGATCAAATAATAATATGAATAATATTACTTCCTCGCCACTACAGTATTATTCAAATACCTACTTTAAATGTTTACTTATTATATGATAATAATAATAATAAATTGAAAGATACGATCATTTTTCCAAATAAAACGATTTAATTATATTAAATAAATAACTGGGCTTTGCCTATTTCAAAATTAAACTTTTTAAAAACAATATCCACATGAACAAATAAATATTTTAACAATAACATGTTCAAACTCTTTTAAAATAATTTAACTTGGACGATAAACACATAGTTTTATATGTAAATGTAATATTTTTTAAATATAAAATACAATAAATCTAATCATTTCAATATTAATTAATAGTAGAATAGCTTTTTTTTAAAAAAAAAAAAAACACCCTGGTTAATCTTATTGTACCCATAAACATAAGTTCATAAAATAATTTAATTTTTCTTAGATTTAAAACATTAACGTTGAAAACAATTTGTATTTTCTAAAACTATTTATATTTACTTTAAAGTTATTTTTCCAAACGTTAATTTTTATTGACGCATTTTATATGAAACGATATTATAGAAATTTTCTATAATTAAGTATACAAAACATAATTCTTATTATATTTGTACGTAATATATATTGTAACTCGTATAAGAATTATATAATATTATATAGTTTCGTAAAAAAACTAAAATTAAGTACTTTTTTATTTTCATTATATCAATACGTTTGTAACAATTATTGATGTATCGTTTATGAAATGTCAAATAGATCGTTTAAAATTTATAATGAAAAAATGATTTCGTCAACAAAACATTAGAAATAAAATAAATTAAAATTATTTTTCTTTGATTCTCCCATCAAAAATAAATTTAATTTAATTATTAATGATTGCCATTTTGACTGTCGGCTAATAATCGGTTTACCAGTGCAGCTATTGAATTTTTAAACAGAAAACGATAACCAAGTATTTGTTTATATATTTCTAGTAAACCTTTACTTAAACCAAAATAGTTATGAATTTCGCAAAATGTATTAGATAATTGTTAATTAACTAAACTGTAAAATAAACCATAAAGTTATTATTTTGTAAATGCTTTTTTTTTTTATAATTCTTAAATTGATCGTCTGGATATCTATAATTTTTACAAATTAATAGAAATGTATTAAAAAGTTTGTGCATACAATTTAATATCCATTTCGATTGTATCGTATTATTATATAATATTGCAATACAAACACAATATATTTTCAACGCATATATATTTACAGGCTGAACCGTACGAATGCAATATATATATTTTTTTTTACAATCAGTACAATAATTTAGATTTAGTTATAATAATAACAAAATTTAAACAAAGGTATAAAAATTTACAAAATAGCTTTAAAAATAATAAAATTGAATTGTTATTAAAAAAAAGTCAACATAAATAATAGATATCAGACGCCACATTGGCTCATTTTTTATATATATAATTTGTTTTGAATTTGCGTATGCGAAAAAAAACATAGTTTAGCAGGTAAAGTTTTATAGAACTTTAATGTTAATTAGAGATAAGAGAGCAGGAAAGTCTACAGTGTTAGATATAGTAAACTACCAATTTAAAAATTGCATACCTTATATCTGCCTGCATTCAGTTAACGAAACTAAATCTATATGATATAATAATAATAATATTACGACACGATAAATAATCAACAAAAAATACCAACAACTTTGATTAAGTTAGGTCAGATTAGATTGGAACTCACGACGTGGTATATTATGTTGAAACATTAACGTACCTTTTCTCGTTCGATGTGTTAGATTATTGTTTCGATTTGATTTCGACGACTGAATTTCCGATTTTTTCGATCCTTTTATCTATTAAGCCGCGTTGCGTTCGAATAGTAACAACGATCATACTTTATTTTTTATTTTTTCTGGGCGCATAAGAGGAGTACCAAACTTTGTTAAATATTCATCGAAAACAAAACACCTGTGACTTATAACTGGTCGTACGAAATCACGTGAATTGTCGAATTATACGATGCGACGACGTGCTGATCGTTCCAAGCGCGTGGCACGACTGTCGAATTTCGACCAGGAACGCGCCTCCCCAGAGCTTCGACGCACTCGCCGCGTCTGCTGAACTTGCACCGAGTTAGAGTGACCGATAGTCGGATTCAAACGTTGTTATCGATATTCTTTTTCCTCAATTTTCCATTTGTGTGTCCTCTGATCGTGACAACGTAATATAAGTAATAATAATCTATCGTTATTATTGTGATCGATTTATTATCGATATTAATATTTATCAAAATTTTCGGATCCAAATCCAATTATAAATAAAACACAGAATTATTTGAAATACATTTTTATATTAAATTCACAACAAACGCGTTACTTTTATTTTAACGCATTATATACCTAAATAAAATTACGGAAAAATTGTGAAAAATTTCTCGAATGAGAATTATCATCATTAGAATAAATAATAATATTTTCATATACCTATTATCCTTCGAAACATTAAAAATTTTGTACAATTATAGAAAGACGTAATATCAAAATTTAATAATTTATCGATTGGAAATGTGTCTTACAAAAAACTTATAATAAACTCTTGTTATTAATTTTAATTTACATTAAAATAGTTTGTAAAAATAAAAAAGTATTACAATTTGGTATTAAAACAATTATTATTATTAAATAATAAATATTAGTGATTATTATTTTATATTTATTTTTATATAGTCAATATTATGAAAACGTATAGATTTTAAATATTACATTTAATTCATTTTTCCATTAATTTGTAAATTTAATAAACATCGTTTGTGATATCGATATTTGAATAAAATTATCATGATTTTGATGAATAATTTATCTTTTTAAATCATTTTAACACTTAATAGATTATCTTGAGATTTGGCTTTTACAATATTATTAAATTTAGAAGAATAATAATCAACCACAAATTATTAACGACTATAATTTATAATTTGTCAATACTAATGTATATAAATATTATGTTCGATTGTATCTACCTTAAAAAGTATATTTTATAAAAATCTTTAAACATTTAACATTATATTAAATAAATAAAGAATTATATTAGAGTCGTGTTATAGGTTTGTAATACCAATATCGATACCACGATAAGATAGAAAAATGTTATGATATTCGATATTTAAAAATATTTGAAAATATTATTAAGTATATTGTTTTAGAGTTAATACAATTCACACGAAATATGTTAGCAGAAATTATTTTACCGGAAATTGGTTTTCGGATATATATTTTCCGCTTATTGTTGGTAATAACTAAATGAAAATTTTTAAGCACCTTCTAAAACCATACTAAAGATATATTTATAACATATTTGTAATATATTTAGACAAGAGACAAATAAATAGTAAAATGCTATTTCATTATTTTAATCGCAGCTAAACTATATGCTTTGATCTTTTCGTCTGTAAAGTATACACACTTTTTAATTTCCACTAGTCTGTACGAAAGAAATGTCAAATTAATAAATCAAACTTTTACGATTAGGACGCGCGTGTTTGTTCGTTTGGTAAATTCGTTAGGGGGAAATTTTCCATATAAAATTGAAAACAATTTTGCAAATAACATAATAATAATAATGTACTTTTCGCACGAATTAAAAAGAAAACACTCCAAAATATTTTTGAATTGCTAATCATATATTAATATATATATATAGTTAATAGCGTAACTTTTATAACAGACGAATTAGCAAACATATGCAGCTACGCGCGTAATACCTACGTATGAACATGGTGTATGACAATAACTTATATTTGGCAGTTTGGCACGGTAACATGTTGTAGAGTAGTGAAAAATGTATTTTTATACTTAAGTATTAAAATGTATGTGTGTAAGAATCGTATTTTGGCACCATTTTTGGCTTTAATCTGATACGCACATTAGTTTTATTGTATTTGAGTTTGTTTATTATTATTATTATCACCTATCACGGGGTCAAAATCTCATTAAAACAATTCACGTATATTTAACATCAAAAGCTTGTTTCTATAATAATAATTTTTTTTTTAAAAAAACTACCTTTACGCTTAAATATATAATATTTTTCATATTTTTTGAAAATTTTAATTTTACTTTTACTTCACATAAAATACAATTAAAATGATTTTTACTCTCAGTTTATATAAAATTAGATAAAAATATTAATTTAAAGCACATTGTATAACGTCGAGTCTTGAATTTTAAATAATAATAATAATTTTAATGTTAAACATAATTTATAACGCAATATAGTCAACGGTCGAAATGGGTCAAAGCAAGTGGAAGGATGGTTAAACATTCAGTAGATACGTCTAAAAATCGTTGTCTGACCATATTTCTTTTTTTATATAATATATAACACCAGCGAGATGAAAAATACAATCTGTAAAATAAACGGAGAAATCTCCCACACCGACCACTGATTACAGTAGGATACCTACTTGGGTAATAAATATATGATAATAATCTTGAATCATTTATATAACTTCATTGAACTTGATTTTTTGAGAATTGCATTCGTATTCGATTTACTTTATTTCGTTATTAATGTGATATGCTCTTATAGTCTCGTAATGTTAATGTGTTTACACGACGTTTCACATATTATGAATTGAATTTAATAAAAGGTTCAAAAGTATTGCAGAAACGATTGAAGTCGATTTATTAGTTATAAGTACATATATAACTTCAAAAGAATATTTGATTGACTTGAGGTGAAAATACTATTAATCTAACACATATTAACTATATATAATATAGTACAATCAAGGACCAGAAGACGAGTGACCCTAACCTAACCATTTTTGGTATACACATATACTATATATAGACAATATCATAATGTTATGTTGAATAACAAGATTTTATTTTTTTATTTTGTAGTTAGGTATTCCTAATTTATTCTGTATTTAACAAATATATGTGTGATTTAAACGTGATAACAAAAGTAATGTTTTTATCGTCATATGGTACCCACTGTTTGAGTATTTTTGCAATGTGTGTACTTAAACAAAACAAAAAAAACGTATCGAACGTATAAATAACATCTTGAAATATTCTTTTAAAAATACAAAGCACGATAACTAAATCACTTATTCAAATGTCGACTAAATAATAGACTTCCCGATACATTTTCACGTAACATCATGTAAATCGAAGCCGATACATCTAAATCTGTATAAGAATAGTTTATTTGGCATGGATAAATGACGGAAAACGCGCAATTCGTTATTTAAACAAACTTTTTCTACTTACTTTACTTTTACTACGAACGTAACGAACGTTACATTATACATCGACCATTTTGGTATGGTTAAAAAAAGTATCGTACGATTTATGCTTGTAAATGAAATATTTTAATATATATATTTATACGAACAAACGATAATTTGACATTCATATTAAACGGACAAAATGTCCGACAAATTAAATTTTTTTTTTCTGGAATATGCGAACTGTTTAACTAAACAATTGACAATAAAATTATGAGAAGTTGTTTTATTATTTTACATAAATTCAGTAAATATCGACTTACATTAAATTTAATTTCAATTAAAAATATATATGACGCGCGAGGTTTCTCTGTCAGTCTGCTAACTTAAAGTAGGTAACAAAATAACGAAAATCGAAAAAAATATGACGTTTAGTTAAATGTAGAGTTTAAAAATACAAATTACTAAAAATTAAAAACTGGAATATTTATCTTTACGATATATTGACATATCAATTTTATGAAATATTGTATAACAAAAAAGTTACAGCTATTTAAAAAAAATCGAAAAGTCAAACCGACGTTACTTCAATTTTAGTAAATATTTTACGAAACGGATATTATGTCAATCTATCAAAAATATTTTTCTCTTTAAATTTTATAAAAAACTCTAAATGTATCCTAAACGCAACAATGTGCATTTTGTGTATAGTTATTTTGCTATACATATCTTTCCAACTAACTTAACATTACTGAGTTGTAAAATATAATTTCCTTGCCTAGTAAAATAATTTTATGATGTAATGTTAAATTTTACGAAAACGTTTTAAAACTAGGCTATGCAAAATATAATTAAAACGAATAAAAAAAAAATATACTACTAATGATATAACAATAAAAAATCGTTAAATATACAAATTTCATATTTCATAAATAAATTTAATCTTCGTTCATGGCATCAAAATGTCATTGACGTAATTTAAAAGTTCATTAATTTTCCATTGATTAACTAAACATAATTCAAAAGTCATGTTTTATTACGCTAATTATGAAAACTCATTGACAAATATAAATTAAAAATAATACTATTATTACTTTAAATTCTATTGACAATATTATAATTTCCAATTTTCCATTCGTTTTAAACAATTTTATGCAATAACTTTATTATAATAAAAACTATTTAGTATTTAGAGTTAGCGTTCATAAGTGAATTAAATAAAAATAAAAATCGAATTTCATATTTTATTATTTAACAAAACAATATCATGCCAATCATCGACTGAGAAATTAATAATAGTTCTTGTAAAATATTTGAATGCATTTATGTATAAATGTATTACCAACCCATAATCATTAACTATTAGTTAACCATAACTCATAAGTACGTACTCATTTATAATTGTAAAAATATTTGATATTTTATTTTTATTTTATTTTATATAAATTAATATAATACCTACCTACTTATTATTATTGTGAAATATTATATTTGAAGCCAAAGAAAAAAAATATATAGTTATATTTTTTCGTCTTTAACGTATCTTTTACAATATTGTAGTTTTTTTAAAAAATAAATTTGTGTTATAAAATATAGAAATTTGTAAAATGTAAAAACATTAATTTTTGTAATCGCTTTATTTTTATAAAATGATGATACTATGGTATTCCGATTATACGTGAATAAATAGTAAAACGAATAAATTCATATTAAGAGCATTTTGAAGTTAATAATAATACTAAAATGTTTGAAATTAAATATGAATAACAATTTATTAATCCTATTATAGAAATAAATAATATTGAATACACCTAAAGCTTAAAGACTAAGAGTAACTCAACGTGTCTCGCGTAAATATTCACAAATGCATAAATGATAAATTTACAAATTTTAGTAATGTGTGTGTGTGTGTGTGTGTGTGTGTGTGCGTACCTAAACGTGTTGCCAAAAGAAATATTGCCAATTTAACTATTTTTTATGATTTTAAAAAGTGAATACAGGTCATAACGTCCATTCAATGTTGCAAACAAAGAAAAAAAACGAAAAGTATATTTTCTACCTTGAAAATATAACTTATACTTAAATAAGATTTTTAACATATTACACTCGTAATTATTATTCAATCTTTAAATATTTATCCTCACCAAAATGTTTTACATTTATAATAACATTAAACCTATATAATTATTATTATATTACCTATATTATTTTTTTCATTCTTAAAATGTTTGGAGACTAAAATTTCCAACATTTAAATGTTGGAACTTAAATTATATTATATTATTTTATTTTATATAAGTTTTGTAAAACTTTTGTTTGATTGTTTTAACTTTTTATATGTATCTTAAAATATAAAGGAAAAATGATAATGCAAATAGATAATAATTTTAAAAAATAATTTAAATATTTTATTATTTTATTATTTGTTTATCTCAGTAGATACCTACTACAAATTTGGGATATTTTAACATTATATATAAATATATAAATTTATGGTATTAAAAATAGAATAATATGAATATTGAAAAAAATTAGTGTAGTAAAAACGTTGTTAAAAGTTGATAATAAATTGTCTAAATTCAAAATATTAAATTATTATCGAATCAAATTGTTTATACCACATAAAAAACGAACGAATATCCTCTGCTATATTGCAAAAAACACGTCCATTTCCCCAGCCCCCCCAAGTCAATATTTTTTTAATTTTGTATATCGAATCGTTTGTAATACGTTTGTAAAGGTTTGTAAAAGCAAAATTTTCGTTTGTAAAGGCTTAGTATTAATATTATAGCCTTTTCAAAGTGGGGGGG